>JAJEKV010000173.1:262842-617842 GCA_021234155.1 Isoetes taiwanensis | reverse complement strand
TTCGGTAGTAGCACCGTTCAGTTACGTATTGCTGGCATGCCAGTAAGGAAGGCCAAGTTTTGACTAGACCAAAAATGAAAAGATGTCATCTTTGGTCTTTTTCGATGGGTGATGTTGGCAAATTTTTGGGTGACATGGCTAGATGGTGGTGACATGGACATGATGACTAGGACTTTATGCAAGAAATGTGACCGCTTTGGAATTTTTGGTAGAGGAGTTTGGCAATGGATAGAATAGAGGGATCTTGCTGACACCCTTCCCCAAGTCGAACTAGAGCGGGACTTTCTTGGCGGCTTCCTCACCCCGGAGGGAAGAGGCCGGACCGAGGTGGCTTCGAAAGGTTCTTGAGGCGGCCTTTCTGCCGGCGCTCGCCGGGCCGGGCAAATGCCAATGCCCCCTTCGGGGCCTGATTTCTCTATCCCAAGCCAGTTGAATCCACTTGGATTTCAAAGTAACACCCGCCCCGGCGAGGGTTCAAAAAAATCAAGATGGTCAGGAACTTATCAAGCCCAGGTAGGCGTCTGCGGCTGACCATGTAGAAACCAGTGTTTTGTGGATTCGAGCGGTACAAAGGCTCGGGAATGGAGATGCGACTTCGCCATATCGTCCAGAATGATGACATTACCACTAGGGACCAAGTTATCACGGTCATTTTGGCAACGCGAAAGAAACGTGACCCTCTACATGACAATATTACTGCGGCCATACCACTTACGTAATTGACTAGGAGCGTATTGGAGATGAGCTACTTTGCTGGCACTTCTTGGAGAAGAAGTGGTCTTACGCTCCTGAAACCTTAAGGTCAGGGGTAATCATGGCGTTTTGAGTCCATTGGCGGTCGGTTTACAATTTTGGAGTGGGAGAGTTGCTGTCAGGTAGCCAAGAGGGCCTTTGGGAGGATCTTTGGGAATTGAAGCTAATGCGGAAGGTTTTAAGGGTCCATCATACGCGTCAACACCACTCCTCCTGCAGTATTGACATTGTGCAAGATCGGGTCAGTCCCGGTTAGGATATGGCCTCGAGAAAGCGTAAACCACATTGTGTTGCTAGGGTATTGAAGGGTTCGTTTTGGGTAGAGTTTTGTCGGTTACTTGGGACATAGCGAAGAGCGCAATTGAAAATCTGCGAAGCAATAGGAATTAATGAATGGGTTTGGATTTATCCTCCTCCCATAATAATGAGATAGAAGGCGAGCACCTTTTCTTGATAGCAAAATTGTTTGGGATCATTAGGGATGGCGATAGATCCAAACCCCATTCTGATTCCTATTGTGACATGCGGCTTCTTGACTATGTCCCAAGTGCAGCAGAGCTAAATAAATGACCTCCATAGCAAACCCTTCAAGCCTTTGGCAAAACCCACCAGGGGTTTACACACGTTTGGGCCATATCCTGAGTCAGTTAGGCCGGGATCTGCAATGCTGATCGCAACAGAAGATGACTGCGAGAAAGATGAACTGCATGCCGAAACCAGCAGGTCCTCACGAGGCCCTTGGCGCGAGATGAGCTGCTCTTCCTCCGGAGACTATAAGCTGACTGCGCCCAATGGGCTTAAGCTATCGACGTACCCTCGAGACCAAGTTTTTGTAGGCGAACCACCCTTTCTCCAGAAAGCGCCAGGTAGCTCATGTCCCACGTTAAGTAGTCAATTGTGGCCTAAGAGGGTGGGCACAGCGGAGTCTTGCCATGTAGAGGTTAGGTATTTCTTTTTGTTACCCAAAATGAGTATAACTTGGTTCCTAGGGTAAATTTACTATTCGGATGACATGGCAGTCAAGCCTGCGGAAACTGCTATCTTGCTCAACGACACTTCTGGAATTTCTGATAAGCACCGTGAGGCGCTGACTGATAAGATTCTTCGAGCAGAGATCTTGGATTTTTTAATTACTGAAGCGAGTTATGACGATGGTCGAATAGAAGCGACTCGGAGGCATTGGCATTTGCCCTCGGGATCGTTGGCGAGGAAAGGCTACCTCGCCAACCTTTTTGAGGTTGATATAAAGTCTGGGCTCTCCTCACGGTGAGGAAGCTGTACAAGTCTGGCTTTGGTTAGGTTGGGGAAAGGTATTAGAAGCGTTTAAGTTATTCGAGATCCTCTATTCTATCCTTGCCAAACTCCTCACCAAAAATTCTAAAAGGTTATCATGTGCGAGTTCTAGTCATCATGTCGAAAAACATCCTCACCATCTAGCCATGTTAACAAATTGCCAGCATCCTGATGAAAAAGACGAAATGAACATCTTTTCGCCCCAGCACCTAGTAAAACTTAACCTTGTAGATTGGCATGTATCACCGCTTGGAATGCCCACAAATTTGGCATGCGAGCACCTTGGCATGTTGGAGCCTAGGTGGCATGTTGGAGCCCACATGGCATGTTTCAGCCACAGCCAGCGCGTTGGGCCTGAAATTGGCATGTTGGAGTCTAGGTGGCATGTTGGGCCCGCATTGGCATATGTTGGAGCACAAAGTGGCATCTTTGAGCCACCTTGCCATGTTTGTGCCTGGGTAGCGTATTTGGGGCACCTTGGCGTATTTGGAGCCTAAAAGGTGGCATGTTGGAGCCACCTTAATGCTTGAGCCACCTTGGCATGTTGGGCCTGGGTGGCATGTTTGGCTTTCCTGCTTGACAAGTTGGATCAGCATATGCTGATCCACCTTGGCGTGTTTGAGCCACCTTGGCATGTGAAGCCTAGGTGTCATGTTTGAGCCACCTTGACATGTTTGAGTCACCTTGGCATGTTGGGTCTATGTGGCATATTTGAGCCACCTTGGCATGTTGAAGCCTAGTTGCCATGTTGGAGCCACCTTGGCATGTTGAGTCTAGTTGCGTGTTGGGCCACCTTAGCATGTTTGAGCCACCTTGGCATGGAGCCTAGGTAGCATGTTTGAAGTCAAATGCTAGTGAAGTGTGTCAGCGTATAAGCTCTTGTATCTCTTTTTGCCATTTTGTGGCAATAATGGCATATGGACAACTTGATGCCATTACATGGATTTTTTAGAAAACAGCAAAAACCACATCTCAAAAAAAACACTACCTTAAAAACAACACACTTTAAAAAACATCCCTTTAAAAACCATCTTGGTTGAGAAAACAGCAAATCCTTAAAAGAGACTACACACCTCCTTAAGAAACCACCCATTCTTAAAAAAAGCTACATATTCTCTTAAGAAAAAGCTACGGTATATCAGCCCGGGAAAACCGCACCCCCATATATAACTACGGTAGGTTTCAAATCTTCAAAAACTTTCTTCATTATTTTGTTTTTCTTTGTTGTTTTTCGGTAGTAGACAAATATTTGGGGTTAGTGTGGAGTGCGGCTAGGCTTAAGTGAGTATAACGGAAGTTATGAGCCTAATTGTGGTGTTGTTGGAATGTGGACCAAGATAAGCTAATAAAATCATTTTAAAATGATCGATCAGGAAAAACAAGGTTGAAGAAAAATTTTTTTGCAAATAGCAAGCACGGTATTACCATAGGTCCATAGTGGCTCAAATTTGAACAACCTATATATTGTTTGAGCATAACAAGAGACTCCCCTTGCACTTAGCGAGATTTATGGTTACGGGTGCAAGCATGCATGTGGTCAAACGGCCATCTAAATAGCTTGATTACCAACGAAAAATCCCATTTCCCTACCTGCTTCCTTCCTTTGAAGTAAGGCAAATATATCTGCAAGCATATCATAATGTACCCCGCAAAGCAAGACCAAGTCCCAGCCTGGATAGACCAAAGTGTTAGCCAAATGTGTGTCTAGTGTGCTGAACTAACAAGTCCCAATCTATAAGTTAAGGTTAGAAGAATAAAGCCAATAAAAAAATGAGTTCAAGGATTGTTCCACTTTCCCTAAGCCATGGCATTTAATTGGAAGACCCTTTTCCTAGAGTTGTGTGCACACTTGAAGTCCCAATAATCACTATAATGTCATGTGCATTGTGTTGCTTGGATTTACAAGCCTTTATCAATTGGTGCCTTTATAAGTTAAAGGCTGACATTTTTAGTGTTATTGATGCCCATATAAACTCTGAGTCATGGAAGTGCACAAATAGGCGGCGTTTATGCGATTGGTATATATGACATTCAAGTAAAAGGGATTTCATTACATGTCAGTGCTTGCCTTGCGCAACCAATGGTTCGGTGTCGCCATTATGCCAAATATTTGCCACAAATTAGCAAAATAAGGTTGGATCAAAAGAAGTTCATTAAATGAGAATTAGGCTGACTGTTTATTTGGGCAAAGCATGGTAGCACCCTTCCTAAAGCAAACATGGCGAGAACTTTGCTGCTTGCCAACTCACCAAAGGGAGACCGAGGGGCCGGACTAAAAACGTTCTCGAGGCTGACTGTCTAGCGGCTCCCAGAACGTATCTTGTCGACCACTCGAAACATTGACAAAGCGTGTGACACTAAAGATGCTGGCTATATTTGATGCTAATACTTACCACCTATAATATCCTGAAGTGGGTCTTAACACTAACAAGTGTTATATGTACTTAACAGCTCGCGACTTATAATTGTCTTTGACAACAACTAACATAATATCCTTTGATGAGCCAATGACATTGAGGGTGATGTTATATATGTATTATTCTTTGACCTTTATATATGATCTTTAATAGCCCACCTATAATGTCACAAGTGGTATACTTGATGCTAATAGCACTTGTCCTCAATTAATAAATTAACAATTCTTGACATTGTTGGTGACACAAAGAGTGAGGCTATAGGTGACCTGGTGTGGCATCTGTATATCATACGTAAAATGTCACTAATAATGTAATAGTGTACACTTTTCAATATTGTGGTGACGTTTTGGGTGATACTAATGGACCCCGCTATAACTTGTAGTGCACCAAAGCCATGGCTTTTGTGATCCCTTGACCTCGGCCTACAAACCCATCTCATCTTCAGCATGCGTGCACTATCACGCCCCATCTTTGTTCAAGAAAGTTTACGCACATGTGCCTCAATTTTCTTGCTTGCAGCCTTCTTCAACTAAGGCCATGTTGCCTCTGTCACCATCATCTTCTCCAGGATGATTTCTCCTCTGTTCTTACGCCATATGAGCCTTGGATGATCCTCCATTTCATTTACTCCATATTTTTCCAGATTTGGCTTGCTTGCCTTTATCTTTCTTACTTTGTCTTCTTTTCTCTAGCATTTTCTTTCCATCATCTTTCTTTGGCTCCCAAGCGATTTCTTGCAATATGCCCTTTCTTTCCTGAATTCCGGCATTCAAATGCCTCTTTCTTGTTTGATCTTACCTTGGCCACAATCTTTGAATCATCTTCATCTTTTATGAGATGAGATGCGTAACCTGACTCAATGCTGTGTCACTATTAAGCTTTAGGGTTGGCAACCTATTGCACCTTGAATTGAATCATAAGCTGGGAGAGAAGACTTGCTAAGATAGCCATTGCGGATCTTCATCACTAATGGTGTGATTCAATAATCTTTGCTAAGCTGATCAGCTAGACTCTCCATGTTTGCTAATGTGATGATGGGATCATCCCCATCTTTTCATTTTTGCTTTGAAGAAGTTTTGCCATAGAAACAACTTTGTGATGTATTATGAGTTTTGAATGTCTTCTTGAGACATTCCCATCCTTCTGGCTGAATTCTTCAATCTTACTAATGGAATTTGTCCATCCTTCAAGCCAAACATCATGGATGTGTCTTGGCGGTTATCTCTCTTACGCCATGCGGAATGGTTTCTCTGTATCTGAGATGGAGTGCTGTCGAGAATGGGCTTTTGGTTGCACCACTCACCACATCACGGACCTCCCTCTCTTCCGAGAATGCAGCATCTTCCAAAAGTGCCCCATTTGGCTGTGCGATCAAGCTTCTCAAGACTCTTCAAATCCATTTGGAGTTTTGCCATTGTAGCCAAAACACACACTCTCCTCACGATTACTTCAATCCTGCTTTCGTTTCCAAGCTCACGATACCATAGAAACAATTGATAAAACCACCGCGACACCACAAGGGCCTTAAAATTGCAAGAATCAGGTGGTACCAAATTAGCCTCCACCTTTTATTAATATCTGAGAGATACTTACAATAAGAAGCTATAATTAGCTGTAACCATGTGTGGTTTGTTTCAAGCGTCTACTTTCTTCATGAGAACAATATCTTTTAACTATTTAACAGCCTCCTTTCCTGGTGCACTCCAACAATGTGAGTTTAAGACAACAATGCTGGAAAGTGCAAATGTCATCTGGGGCTGAAAAATGAATGAAGATGCTTAGAAAAGTCTTGTATTTCCTACATTCAATGAATAGAATCTGCAACTGTCTTCCTGTAAAATCTGCAGCCATTAATTTTAATAATATACATAGGAATCTGTTCTGGCATGTCTAAAATCTAAACTCATTTTCTTTGCAAAATGAGACCTTTTTTATCCCTCTAGAGATCTCTATATTGTTTATTATACTTTAAAAAAATTAAATCACTTGAACAAAGAATATTTTGGGGCAGAGGGAGAAAGGCACAGATTAATTGTACAGTAGCTTGTTTTGCTTACAAACGTACCTTCATTCCCCATAACGTGTTTAAGTTTTCTCACCAAGTAGTGACAGCACATCAAGTAAGTCTAATACAGCTGCCATAGTAGTCTTTTAACATCAATGCATAAAATGACTTTAAGGACAATATCATAAAATGAATCATTAATGGTGCTTGATGAATGCCTGAAAATGTAAGAAAACAACCACATGTTCATGCACCTTGATCCTTGACTCTATTAAACAAACTGGAGGACAGAAGCTTAGATAACATTTGGCTGCAGTGTATCTCCAGTTGTCTAATCTATCACCCGTCCAACCTGTGTGTGAGCATTGAATTCACGTGCTTTTTGTCATTGTGGTTATTCAGTGACATGGAGTTTAACAGAAATAAAAGAGGGTCCTCGACAGTCAATCTTTAGAGAGATTAAATATTACTCTAAAATACATATTTATATGTAAATACCCATCTTACAAGAAAAACCTTTGTGGACTAGCCATCCTAATATCTGCGAGACAAGCGAACTTGTTCGGATTGGGGTCTTTATGTGATTAACTCCTCTAGCAGTTGAAAATGTTGAGTCATTGAACTGCATCCTTGCAAGTTCATAAAACAGATACTGCAATTACTATGTGTGCATTCTCTGAAGCTTCTACAGTTAGCATACATGTATATTAAAAGCGTAGTTGTCGACTTATAGCGTTATTCAGTATTTGAACATGTACCCACTCCTTCTAAAGGGAGGGCCAGCCAGAATAGCACAAGGTTTTATGTACTCCACAAAATATGTCCCTTGTGGGAATAGCCACTTACCTTAGCCAAAGCTCATTTGGGTGTAGAACTCAAGCGTATGAAAAATTGTTAGCACATCCCTGGACCTAATCTCTGCAATAATGGCCATAACAAAACCATGAACATCAAAAGATTTAAAGGCCGTAGGTTATGATACCAATCTGCCGCAAAACCAAGCTTCCATTGCTGCATACACATCTAAGGATTACCTGCAATAAACACTACGAGAACAATACTGGAGATGCATCCAAAACACTACAAAAGAATTTAAGAACACATATCGCAATTTTTATGCCATGCAACCACGTTATAAACAAAAGCATTCATATAACCCTTTGCAATTCAAGTGATTCAATGTAACAAAGCAATGCAAGAATTTGCTCCTAGGGTCTAAGTGACTTCATCTTCTGATGTATAAATATAGCGATAACTATAATCTAGAATAGTAATCAATATCGTTTATTTTAACACTCCTCCATAAAAACAAATGCAGCTAACGTGTTACAACAATGCTGCGCAGAGGAAAAAATAAAAATATACAAACACCCAGAACAATAATGGAGTGCAAAATTTGTTTCCCTCTATCCTAGTCAAATGTAGAAATCAACCCTGAATTGTTGAAGTCTGACATGCAACGAACTTTTTCCATGTTTATACAAATCTAATTATGATGCAAAAAATACTCTAACATGTAAGAAATATTAGTGAACGATATACGAGTGAGTTTGATTTGTCAACGAAGCCGAAGGAAATGCATGACGGAGATAGTTACTGCGATTTAAACGGGCGAAAAAGCGCCGAGTAGGATATGCAGGAAAAGAAATTTGCTGTTTTAGGCAAATAGGACGTGGGGGGCTTGCTGGGCCATGTACTATAAAGGCGACGACGTGGCCAAAGGAGGACGGCAGCAAACGACAGAGTAGATCGGATATGGGAGCAGAGAGCAAGTTGCAAGGGAAGGGAAAGGGAGGCCAAGTTGCAGGCACAGGGGGATAAAAATGGGGCGGACCGGGCTGGACCTAAACCCATGGAAGCGCGTTCCGGATTCACGAGCACCGAGGAGCATTATCATCTGCACCGGGGCTAGCAGCAGCAACAACAACAACAACACCAGCAGCACCTCCCATATGGACTGAAATCCTAGGGGAGGCACCCGAGGTAAAATACAAGCTGGGGCAAGGCCAATGCCGAGGCATTGGCCTTGCCCACCCACCCTCAGCCCACCTACCTCCCCTTGCTCTTCATGATTTTAATGACCACCTTGCTTTTGCTTGGCCCTCTCTACTTCCCTCCCTTGCCTCCCCCTCCCTTGGTCTTCATGCTCCTTCCTCTTTTTGTCTTCTCACTCCTTTTGCTCCTTGCCTTTGGTACTGCACCTTCACTTTCCGCTCCCCCCACCCTTGTAACTCCCTCCTCTCACACTCCTCTCGATGTCCGCGCTATCCGTAAATCGACTTTCATTTGAAGATTGTTTTAAATTATTTATCTATCTATCTATCTGTCTATCTATCTAATTTTTTTGTAATACAAACATTAGTCTTTTGCTTTTGCATTCCTACCTGGTCTTAGTAGATCTTGAATGAATATCACAAGAATAATTGTAATTGTAGCATACCTACTGCAAAGGTCCATGTCTCTGCCTGCAATATTAAATCTCAATGTTTTTATACACTTAATTAATTAGACAAGTTGATTTTGGTTTTATTGCAATTGATCAATGAATGTGGTCATACAATGTTCAGAGATAATTCAAACAAGTTAATTTTGGTTTTATAGCAAGTGATCAATGAATGTGGCCATTGTTCTTTATCTGTTTTTAAGATATGAATTCCTGTGATGGGCTCGCAAAAGCCAACAAAACTCCTATAGATAGACTTTTAATTCATCTCAACAGATCTTTTATATAATGGTCAAGGGTAGCCACACAGAGGCGAGCTACCTAAAAACAAGGATGCCCAGTTATATTACCCTAGACCTCAAAAACCAAAAATTGGTATACATGTGGCTAGTATATCTGTCGAAGGCTCATCATTGGGATTAAAAACCCCACCCTTTCGGGCAAGGGCATGAACAATATAAGGCCACTAAATGATCCTGAATATACCGCGAGAGAAAAGAAGAAGCTAATGTCGTGATGTCACACTATGTCACACTATATCTATATCTGTACATCACCAACACTAGAACACAAAAACGAGAAAAATAACCTTCGAAATAAAAGTAGCTGGTCCATGCGACGAAAAACCTCTTCAAAATAGAGCGGCTGGTCATGTGTGCCACACAAAAACAATAATTATATGATTAACAAAACCATACTATTAAGCTATTATGTGTACATGAAAATTATTAGGTATAGACTAGCGGCAAGTAACTAGGAATACAATCCACGAGGTGACGAGTTCAAGATCCTTTGTAATGTAAATAAAAATTAAGAAATAGGAAAACATATTAATAAACAAGTAGCAGTAGAGCAGGGTTGGGGCAAAGGGAGATGAAGGATAGATGAAGAAATGGGACAAACTCTTAGGTGGTCAAATGCAATACAAGTAGAAGACAACAGGAAGCATGTTGTATTCAAATACAATATAGTTGTTGTAGAGGATGAAAGAAGAGGAAAAGTGCATTCTTAAAGACCATATTGCCATGAAAATGACAGTGTATCTTTTTTGCTTTAGAAATGGAACTTTATTTCTTGTAAATAATAAATAGAATGTTACCAAAATGTTAAGTTGTCTCTTTCATTGAGTCATTTAGAAAAGAACATAGACATTGATAAATCTATGGAAATGTTATAAACTATGCTAACCTATTAGTAGGTTAACCCTTACTGAGCACTCAACAAAACTTTTAGTATTTGCAACATGGCATGATTAGTTAGCAAGAATGCCGTAAATCTCATAGACTTGATCTTATGTCAGATCGTTTAACATGCTAATAGTTGTGTCAAGTTTGGGTTTCATAACTCTAACATTAAACTTTAAACAGCTAAAACATTGACATTGAAGACATTAATAAATAACATGTTATCAAATGATTCCCTCCCTAGCTATCAAATTGTAACCAAGTTGTAACAAGCACTAGAACAACCTTCGTTGCACACATGTTTCATGGGAAGAGAGATTATGGCATTTTGTACCGTATGCATGGTACCAAGACATGTTTTTTACATATAACATGAGCATAGGTATCACAAAGTATGGTGGTGAAGAATACAAACAACTGCTTTGGTTGCATCGTGGTTGCTACATATTATAAACGAGGTGCATCCTGAACTACCACAGTCGTCGGATTAATGGAGATCCCACGACCCAAAACGTATGTTGGAGCCTCACGGGCACCTCTCATTTCACTTATAGTCATTTATGATTGGAGGCGCCTATGATTTTGAAATAGGAAATACGATTTCCCCTATTTTGAAGGAATATCGGTCATTTATATCTGGTTTTGCCTAAGATTTTAGAACATGAAATACGGGGGCTCGAACCTCTACCAAAATAACTCAATGTCCTAATAAGACTACTTTAACCAATGTACCCATTGAGCTAATGTGATTATTTTTTATCTTGAACCTATGTTTTTTTTTATAACAATCCATTCAATTGTTTTAGGGATATATGGTCTATGATTTCATGAATTGTTATCTTTACATCCATATCAAATCCCCCTGGAACCCCCTGTTATTTTGCTACATATTTATGTGCTCTCTACCTGCACTAAGAATGTTAGCTTCACCAATTATATAAGATTGCAATATGTAGCACAATAACATGGGGTTCCAAGGGGATTTGATATGGATATAAAAATAACAATTCCTGAAACCATAGACCATACCTAAAACAGTTGAATGTCTTGTTACAAAAAAAAAAACATAGATTTAAGATAAAAAGTAATCACGTTAGCACACTGGTTATATTGGTTAAAGTAGTCTTATTAGGACGTTGAGTTATTTTGCTAGAGGTTCGAGACCCCACATTTCATATTCTAAAATCTTAGGCGAAGCTGTATAGAGGCTCGATATTCCGTAAATCCTTAGGCGAACTCGTATTTCATATAACAAAATCATAGGTGCCCCCAATCATAAATGGCCATAAGTGAAATGAGAGGTGTCAGAGGCTCCGGCATACAGTCTGGGCCATAGATCAACGGATCTGACAACTGTGGTAGTCCAGGGTACACCTCGTTTAGAACAAGAACAAAAACTCGATGAATTTGTACCCAAGTGTATGTACATCATTGTTCAACCAAGAACTCTATGGAATGGTAGAGAGGTTGTTTTGAGACATGGATCTAAGTATAGCTCGAGAACATTAATGTAAACACAATTTTGATTCGTGAATTACGTGATGAACCCATAGCTAATATCTTGAATCAAGGTGCCCCCAATCATAGATGGCTATAAGTGAAATGAGAGGTGTCAGAGGCTCCGGCATACAGTCTGGGCCATAGATCAACGGATCTGACAACTGTACCCAAGTGTATGTACATCATTGTTCAACCAAGAACTCTATGGAATGGTGGAGAGGTTGTTTTGAGACATGGATCTAAGTATAGCTCGAGAACATTAATGTAAACACAATTTTGATTCGTGAATTACGTGATGAACCCATAGCTAATATCTTAAAACAGTATCTTGATTCAATATCTGTATGCTCAACATTCTCAAGTTCAGATGAATCAGAATCTCAAGTATCTTAGAAGAGATACAAGGTATGCAAGTTATGTAGTGGAATTGGCTTCCAAACTGAATATCTACTATATGCATAACATCACTACATATCTCATACAAGGAATGACCTCAGCATAAGATGGACTTACTAAAAAAATGTCGCTTTTATAGCTATAATTCCTATACCAACATAAGTTGGGCCTAGGTTTTACATTCTATAGAATTCTATAGAAGGCATTACAAGCTTATAATTTGTTACTTCTTGTTGTGTTCTACTCATAACATGCCTTGATCCACTTAGAGTTAGAAATTATACCTCCTGCAATCACTTGAATCTTGTTCTACAAATTGCCATATTCACATTGAAAACCTTCCAGAAATTTTAGTATGGGGCATATTCTCGAACGACAACAAATTTCTATAAAAAAAATTGATGAAGTAACAGGAGTTGCATTTTAGTCTTGCATGTAATAGACTTTCCAATGCCACCAGCCAATTTTTGCACCTGTATAAATGCATAAAACAAAAACTGTCACATGAATATTTGAGTTGTAGTATTTTGCAGTTTGCATTTGCAGAACTTGAAAATCTCGTTCCTGCAGAATATTTTATTGTTTGATGTGTGATGGATTCATAGGCCGCAATATAAAATAAGGCTGCTCTCTAGGCCCTGCACATTGACACGAAAACTGTTACTTCTCTCAGTGTAATACTTATAATATGAGCAAAAATGGAAAATGTGTAAGGCAAAACTATATCCAAATGGCATGATTACAAAATTAAAAGCTGGTGTTCTAAAATTGCGCAAGTAATGTGATGTGTGTAGTTCTGACTAGATACATGAATGGGCTATTTGGGTTCTGGCATGTACATATGGGAACTATGAAAGGTTTCATAAGCATGTCTACTACCTTGTAAAATGAAAAGTTGAGGTGTATTATGAACATATTATCAGGCTGTAGCTTCTTAGTTTAAAAGCAGGACAATTATTTGCTTAGAAAAATAATATTACTCCAACTATTCTTTATAGAAAACAAGTTATAAGGATCCAAAACATAATTATGAAGACTCGGACTTTGACAAGTAATCAACAAGAGCTGACCTCAGAGGAAGCCTTGTCAATGTATAGTTCTCTCCACCTTCCATACAGAATATAGGAATAGATTGTGGCAACATTCCAGCACCAGTCGATTTGCAAATGATTCTCCACGAGTCCAAGAAATCACAACATCTTTTAAAGGTGAGAGAAGAATATTATGAGAAGGAAAACAATTTGATCAAAAACACAATCTTGTCATTCCAAATTTAAATAACACAGTGCAGTGGGAAAGAGCTAGTTCCAGTAAACAAAAACTCAGTTGTATTCCCTTGTCTTCCAACGCTTACCAGGGATGTACAAACCTTCCAATCCACAATGAGGATGAGAACCGTTGTGCTTCAAGTGGATTGCCTCTAAAAGATAGGAGTTCTTCACTACCAAGGGTTTTGGCTTCTCATATCCTTTTGTCTTCATGGACAAAAGGATAATCCTAGTAGTAATGGTTGTACTAGACCATTGAATGGTCCCATAGCCTCTTGGTCTTCATGGACGTTAAAAAATCAAATCAAATCTATTCTATTCTATTCTATTCTATTCTATTCTATTCTATTCTATTCTATTCTATTCTATTCTATTCTATTCTATTCTATTCTATTCTATTCTATTCTATTCTATTCTATACCTTTTAAACTCTATTATGTGGCCCATTTAGGATATATAACATGTATAATTGAAAACAAACCTCAAGCAAATTCAAAACTAATTTGATCATAAAGTTCCACACTCAATCAGTTATTTGCAACAACATAGATTCTACTCTATCTCAATAAGGGTAGAAAGCTTTTTATCTTATCTGAACTGAAACTCAAATTGTATCTGCGATAGTAAGATTTTTATAGGAACATGGTACTTGAACTAAGTCTACTATTTTGATGAAGGATGTGGCAATGTGGTGAATATTGTGGCATTTTTTCACTAATGTCATGCATGTGAAGGCTGGTGGAGTTGTCTCCGCTACTAGGGTGGGAGCGGCAAGACTTGATCGTCCTCGCCATCTTATCTTAACCGTTTACATGTTTTTCAGCATGGAAACCATCTCAGAGGGACTAGTTTCTCAGTACAGGAGGACCTCTCCCCTCTTCAATTGTGTAACCGTAAGGAGGAGCTCTGCAAGGTGAGGGCAGCCCGCCTGCAAAAGAAATGGGCAGTGTACAGGGGAGGCGCAGCAATTATTCTAGATCAATGGCCTTCCAATCCTTGGACTGGCTATGTCTAGATAATTTTAGAAGCATAACTTTACCACTAGCATTAGAATTATCTTATCTTATTCTTGGTAGCCTTTTAATATTTGGTTATTGTGTTTGGTGATGGGGCCTAGTCCCCAAGTTTTAGATGGGCTGTTGCCCTTGCATGTGTCGTCCCATAACCCGTTGGGTTCCCGTGGACGTAAAAATTCATCTTATCTTATCTTATCTTATCTTGAGCCAAACCCATTATTTATATTAGTAATATCTACCACTCCTTAATCGAAGCAATGAGTATATCCAAAAAATGCATCTCCGAAGAAGAAACTAACTGCTATTCTGGAAATGATGATGACCTTTTATAAGTATTTTTGTAGTTTTTTGTTTCATCATGGATAAGTATTTTTGTTTACTCAAATGTGTAAGTACTTATATTCCCCAGTTTCTGGAAGCTCGACTTGATGTGTTTCTTGCTAAAGCTGTGTTTAGCCCCTTCTTTGTTTTTAGGTAAAAATAGAATTAATCCAACTTCATGCCGGAAAACAAATTCGAGACTTTATTATGGCAATGGAATATTGCACAATTAATGAAATTCTAGTTTATCGAATACTAGATTATCTACTAAATCTTTCAAGGGAGGAGGAGGTTGTGTGATGATGGTTAGCCTTATGTCTCTAAAAATGGTTTCTAGTAAGAAACAAAGATAATCTCTAGTATTGTGCTATATAGGAAGAATATAAGTGTCACAAATCTACGCGAAAACAAGACAATATACTAGAAAATAACTAAAAAGTATGCAAGAAATATGTGAAGAATACACATCAAACTAAATATGCATAATACAATAGTAGAATATAGGAGCACGAACACAAGAACAAGAGCTAAAAGGCTCAAGACTGGTGTTGAGCTGAAATGCTGATCCTCGTTCTAAAGGTTCTTTTATATACTAGAAAAAGGGCCTCCTTTTTCCAAGAATGAATGTGAGATATCTGTGCATATTCTAACTGTCACAGTCAATCATATGTCACAACATATATGTATAACAACTAATAGATAGCACATTGGTTTAGATGTTCTTCCTTCAACATGGGGTCATAAATTTAAACCATGTTTGTGCTAATCTTTTGCCTTGCGCTTTGTATTTTGGAACTCAAGAAGATTCTCAAGAAATATTTCTAGAACTTTCTAGAAGGTTCATGAAATATTCAATAGGAATATTTTTGTATAAATACAAGTGACGAACATATACATATGATATTTGTATTGTCATCACACCATCCCCATCCTATGACAGCAATGAGTCTTCGAAGCTAGAGTTGGAGTACTTGGAGCTTTCTAAATGGTTCTTGGAGTATTTCATAAAAAAAACTCTTGTATAAATACAGGTGACGACAATATACACATCATATCTGTACGGTCGTCACACCATCCTTCTCCTACGATGGCAATGAGTCTTCCGAGCTGGAGCTGGAGTACTTGGACTGACTTGGCTTATCCGGATAATATTGATGAAACTTGCAAGTCTTTTTTAGAAGCATTAAAGCACAAAATCATTAATTTGAGAAAAAGTACATTCTCATCTTTCTCCAAATATCTTGTATCATGTGTTTAGAAGGGTAGTTTATGATTAGTCATAGTTAGCCCGAAGCTAGAAAGTCTTCAAATTGATCAATCTTTGCAAATTAATGCTTTCTTACGGTTAACATCGTCGTCCCTATTATACATCCGGTTTGAGCTTATCTTATACTGAAGGACTCTGTACTTCACAATGTACGATAAAAGATGGAGATCGCAAATGCGATACAATGACAAAAGTATGGGCAAAATATTTATAGCTCAATAATAACAGTATCTATAAAGCTTAGAAGAATCACCATGACGATTAGTCTAAGGCCAAATGTTATTTTATTCCACTAAATTTTTATGTAGATTTCGGATAATAGCATCCTGAAAGCTTAAGAGAATCATCATAACAATTATTCAGTTAAATCATTTTTTATTACACTGATCTTTTATGTACATTTCATGGAGGAGATTTCCTAACAACATTAGGATTCCCATCTGTATTGATAGTCACTTTTGTCGCTGTCGTGTTTATTTGTTGTTGACCTAAGTCCAAGTCATCTTCCATATTTATTTTATTGTAGCCAGATAACCAGACTTATTCTTGGATCTCCTGTTCATTCTCAACGACATAATTTTGAAGGCCCTGATTTTCCTTAACTATCTCATTGAAGTCATCTTCCAGATCTTGTTATCTTCTAGAGCACTAAGAATGGGCATGGATGGCCTATGACATATTCTATTAATTATCTTACTGAATTTAGCCCCAATAGTATCCTCAGGCTCGTCTGCATCATCTATTAGCTCATCTTGAGCAATTGGTACAAAGTTACAACATGGCACAAATTTATAATCCAATAGTAGCATGAAGACATCTAAACCATCATTCACAGCTGCTAGCTTTCAAAAACAAGGATCTATAGTGGCCACATCCATCTCCAAATTAGTCATACCCAAATCTCGGCATAATAATGACCTTGAAAATTGTTCATCACATCATCCAAGTCACTGGGTATCATTATAGTCTTAGTGATGCTAATGCCAGGGGCCGTTCCGGAAGGTTCTCCCCTCTCGAAATTTGATTCCTCTTTCACTTCCTCTTTGCCTTCTGTTTCTGGAGCCCTTATAGCTAGCTTGTCAAGGTAAGTAAAGCAACTTTGAACTGTCATCATATTCCAAAGCCACACTCTTCTTCTCTTGGATTAAAGCAACGTAGAAAATGTATCAGATGCAAAGAAGTCAAGCACACATCTATCTTGTGGAAGAAGCTGCTCCACAATGTAGGAAACATAAGATGTATCCATTTGAGGTTGGAAGAGCAAATCGACATTCATTCTCATCCAATAATATTTGAATTTGGCTACGAACATTGTCTTTCGTTGTTTTTTATTTTTTATTTTTCTTATCAGTCTCTGGTCAACATAGGCTATCATGACGGCAGAAGAGTCTCCAGAATATAGTTCGTGATATTCTGTTGCATATAGCCCAATTCCATTTGTTTGAAGTTTGTCAGGGGCATTATCTTGATCATTGCCCAACTTCTGAAATGGGCTGGGCCTCCACTGGTGCCTGTTCTCACGGCATTGTTCAATAAAGCATTGCAAGAAGGCTTCCCTACGCAATGGACTACTAGTAGAGTAGTGCCCATTTACAAAGCAGGGGACCCTCAATGCCCGGCCAACTACCGTACTATTATGGTCAGCTCTCTCTTTGCAAAGCTGTTGGATGGCATCCTTGAGCAGCGGCTGACAATATGGGCAGAGGAAACGGAGGTGCGAGCTCTTACGCAGGCAGGTTTTCGGCCCAGACATTCCACCATTGATCATATCTTCACTCTGCGCACATTGATTGAGGATAGCAGGAATCGCCGGCAGAACTTGTACTGTTGTTTCGTGGATTTTGCAAAGGCATTCGACACAGTACCCCGCAACAAGCTATGGGACAGATTGCGGCAGCTGGGGACCCCCCTGGACTTGCAGAATGCACGATTATATAGGTTTTGACGAGGCATGCTTTCGGGCCATATCACATCGGCAAAGACAGCCGGTGACTAGTAGCATTGGAGTCGCGTCGTCGGGGTTGTCCCCTCTCCCCACACTCTTTGGCCTATACATTGATCGGTTGGAAGATTGGCTCTCGAGCATGGAGGTGCGGCACATCTCATGCATCACACAATCCGCAACTCATATATCTTGACGATGTCAACCTCATGGCCTATACTCCGGAGGACATGCGGCACACTGGATGCTCTTGATACTTTTGCCAATTCAGCGGCATGCGAGTTAACTTGGCCAAAACTAGGTGCTTGCTAGTTGCATCATCTCGTCGACCAAGGCTTCCCACATTCACTTACCGGGGGCAAGAGGTAGAGGTGGCTCGACCTACAAGTACTTGGGGATTGAGTTCTCAACTACCACCCATTGGGATCGCGGCTATCGGGTTGCGGGTCACGGCGGCGGGTTGGAAAGCACTATATGCCATGCAGAACAATAGCCACAAGGCAGAGTTGTATGCTTGGGGTCACCAGTCACATTTGTTTCGGGCCTTGGTTGAGCCGGTCCTTTTGTATGGGGCAGAAGTGTGGGGCCCGGTGATATCCCTCAACACCTGGAATGACCTCGAGCAGGTGCAGAAGGCCTTCTTGGCACGGGCCCTGGGAGTGAAGTCCACAGTTCCGTACCAGATCCTACTCCAGGAGACAGGCTTCCTACCCCTTCAACGGGCTGCATTGGAACGCCATATTGTTTACTTCCAAAAGGTGGTCGCTATGGCTGATACACGCTTGCCCCACCTTGCCTTGGCCACGGCGATGGGTCCCCAACGCCTGAAATCCTGCTGGAAAGACAAAGCGTGCTCGGTGGTTCTCATCTTTGGGGTGTGCGGGCAAAACGAGATCGCGCCCGTGTCGGGGACAAAGAAGGATCGCGAGGCACTTAAAGTATACCTTGATGCTACTTTCCTTCACAAGCTCTGGGATGCAGAGGCTCTAACACATGTTAAGCTGGCACACTATCAGCCAGACAAGTCAATCCTAGGCTCACAAAGAGGCCCACACCAATGCCCAGCACACCCGGCTACCCATGAAGAAGCCTTGGGACTTATAGCTTCCATTCAAGACGGGGCACATCGCCTCCGCGATTGAAACAGGCGTTGGGCGGGGAAGCACGAGCAAAGGCTTTGCGGTGTTGCCACCGGTAGCGATTGAGGATGAATGTCATGCCCTCCAGATCTGCCCAGCATTTGCCCATATCCGAGAGCGATATGGTCGATTACTAGTGCCTGGCCAGCCGTTGCATCAGTTATTGACTACGGCGTCAGTGGGTTTGTTGGGGTCGTACCTCCAGGAGGTTATGGATGCACGGGCTCGTTTGTGTCCTGCGGGACGACATTGAACTGTCCTATGCAATTGTACAGTGTGCCAGCATGCTTATTACTGCTAAGGTTTTTCCCTCGAAAACCCTTCGGGGCGGGGGTTTTTTAATCCTGTCAGTAATAGGCTTGCTGCTCTCTTTTTTGTTTGGGTCCCATAGACCAATTGGTCTCCGTGGACGCTAAAAACCTATTCTATTCTATTCTATTCTATTCTTAAGCCATTTTCTCACCACTAACAAAACTTTAAATCATGTAGCATCCTGCATAAAGATCCATTGCTTCTCGTTATACAGATCTTTAACCTTTAGAATGGTGGTGGCCACTTCACGCAATTCTTGTATTATAAAAAAAAAGGTTAGGAAGATCGCCATGATGATCCTAATGAGCAAAGCAAATAAAACAATTAGGTCCGAACAATCACGAAGGCGATCCTTTAAACTAAAATCCAGCGAGAAAAACCCATACTGGCTCTAGAGAAACGTGACGGTGATCCTCTAGACTTGAAAAGTACACAAATAGGTCACTATAAGCTAGTAACATACTAGCCAATTTTCAGTTTTTTCTTGCATGGGAGATCCGAGTGTTTGATGTTGATTTCTGAGTTGCCGTAGGTTCTCAATAAAGGGCTCTCTATACATTGTGTTGATGATGATTTCATTGCACTCGACACACAACTACCATTAACATTATTAACACAAACCATTGCATTTAACACATTTAAATTAAAATCCCCCTTAAACCCCTTTTGGTTTGGGTGCATATTCACATGGGGGGTTACTCCGGGCAACGAGAGCTGTCGGATGGGCATATTTGCCCTTTATTCCAAGATCTGGACCGTACATAGCGATCCTCATTTGTGGGGTATGCATGTACAAGTTTTTGTATACTGTATATTAAAGTTTGCAAAATACTATAAGGTTTGAGAGAATGTACTCAATGGTGTTAATTTTGCACATGTATTGTAAATTTTTTGGGGCTCTCGCTGCCCTACGTAACCCCCCGTGTGAATATGCACCCAAACCAAAAGGGATTTAAGGGGGATTTTAATTTAAATGTTTTAAATGCAATGGTTTGTGTTAATAATGTTAATGGTAGTTGTGTGTTGATTGCTATATTACAAAAAATCTTGAGTCCTTCGGGCCCTAACAAAAACAAACGTAGATAAACTTTAAGGGCCTAAATCGTTAAACAACCTACTCGTATGAACAGCAGTTTAGTAAAACTAATGACAACGACATTTGCCATTACTTGGTCAGTTCCAAAAAATTGTCTCCATTACCAACGGCCTATTAATAAAAGCATTTGCCATTTGTGAAGGCACATAAAGTGCTCATGTGTGTATGTGCTGAAATCATATGAATCCACAACACTATATCTCTATCCAACAACTTGTCAAAAAGCTCTCTCTGCATCCTCTAAGCTTGCACACTTGGAATACCTATCAAAGTTTATTCCCAAGGACAATGTTCACCTGAAACGTCCTTCCAATAATAAGTTCATGGATGTTCTCTCCCTGCTTTAAGGATGTTATCTGGTCTAACATTATGCCCTCCTGTTGCATACCATTATGCCCTCCTGTTGCATGTTCTCAAAGAACTGCAAAGCAGAGTGATCTTCTTGAAAGTAACCTTCCTGCTGTTGTGCATATCCTGAGATCCTGAGATCCCATGTTTGACGAGGTTGCAGATATACCTCTTGCTGATGTCGCTGAGACATTGATGTCTTTCTAATTTAGTCACTGCCCTTAAAAAAACTGAGGGCATCGGACCTCTGATTACGCAGTCAACAAATCCGCACACGAGTTTGCAACCTGCTGGGCATGGTGCAACCAAACAGAGAACCAGAAAGCCAACTAGGAACAAGGGTTGGGAAGCAAAGCTCAAATCTCACTGTCAATGACGAAGATGCAATCAAAATGGAGGGAACTGAAAGCACATCTTGAAAACAAGGTTTTGGGAAGCAAGGACGAAGATGCAATCATAAAAAAAGAAGAGAGACCTGAAAGCAAAAATCTTGAAAACAAAATTTTGGGCAACAAAGACTCCCTCTCAACTGCCAAGGACGAAGATACCTTCTTGCTGCAACTGAGAAACAAACGCCCGGAATTAAGAGGAAGGCTACAGTGGGATAGCAAAATTTAAGTATTGGGCCCATGAATAAAGCATCTGAGATTAGGAATTTGGGTGAAGTGTCGGAAACAAGCCGTTCAGTTTAAGCATTTCAATGCGGCACAAATCTATTGGCTATGGCTGTTTTTCTCCCTTTAGTCATTTGCAGCTCGAGCTATGGATGCATTATCTAACGTAAAGAAAGCCGATTTGGACAAGCCCCATTTGAGCGACGGCCGCCGGAACCACAGGGCTGCAAAGGAAAAAAGATAGCATAAAAAGAACAACTCCCCATTTGCAAGCCATAGCCCATCTCAAAACCCCTTCATAATGAGAAGCAGTTCAGATTCTTAAATAAAATCCAGATCCCGCATGATCTGTAAATATTCAACAGTCTTACTTTTAGCAAATCCTCTTTCGTGCCCATTTGCTGCTTGATTTGGCTTGCCCACATGCACAATTTGAGCTCCATGACAGATCGATTAGCTCGTCCTCGCCAAGCAAATGGTCACAATAAAACTTTTTTCAGCTTTAATACGATTGCAACTTGGTGAGCAAATGGATCTGTCAGTTAAGCAAACAATCACTGCAAATAATTACAGCTACACCCTGAAACAATTGGAGCTGACCCCGAAGAAACTTCTGCAGAAAAATGTACCTGGTGCTGACCCATAAAAAAATCCCTGCAGGAATACACCTGAATGGAAAACTAAAAAGGGCGAACTGACCTACCCCCTTGGATCGAACTGCTTCAAAAACACTGCAAAAAACTCTGCAGAAGGACCACCCGGGTGGAACAGAGGGAAGAATTAAAGCCTGAGGGTGCAACCCCACAGTTAGAATCGGCCCTGAGATCAACACAGTTAGAATCGGCCACAAACCCTAACCGTGCCCTAATTCCGGCTGTCTAGAATCTCATGCGAAAAGGGCTTTTATTATAAGCCCTTGGATCTTTTTGAATTAAAGGAGGGCTTTCTTTGTAAGCCCTCTGATCTTAACCATTGAGGAGGATGAAACAAAAATTGCACAAATTGCATGCAAAAACTTGGTGCACTCTAGATGTACTGATTAGTATGCCTCGTGCAATACGCCCATGAAATCATATGAAAACCATGCCAAAAAGCGTATAAAATCACAAAAAAAACCCCATGTTATAATGCTAGATATTCACGTTACCATTCAAAATCCTTGCCCACTTTCTTGCATAAACTTTCGCGAATTCAGCTTACTATTCACATGATCCAACATTCCACATAGGACCGGAGCTGTAAAAATAAAATGGTTGCCAGATTTGATGTAATATTTTTTTCTTTTCAGCAACGCAGGATCGTGCCAAGTTATTTTTTGTCCGTCACAGGCTTGAACAGAATACGATCCGCTAGAGTGAGTACAACATATGGAGTCCCTTTGAAAGATCTCAACAGAACATGCATGTGCTCATTAGATCTGGTCCTATGCATCATGTAAGATGGAGCAAGGATGCGATCATATATGCTAACATAGAAAACGCCTATCAAATGATACCTTTTAGACTGATCCAATTTTAATACTGTTTTTTTTTTTTGCCAACTTTCTTTCATCGGCTGTGTTAAACTTCAACTTCTCTGGTAGAGAATTTGAGCCGAGGTAGGAGTTGGAGCAACATAGGGAACAACCTACAATAAATCTTTTGGGACCTTTTGATGTGCCGTTTTCAGTCCCGTAAACCCGAATCTCACAAAGCATTAGATAACATGTTGAACCTCGGAGCAAATGTGCAGAAGCAAAAGCATAGTCACCATTTCTTCTTTTTTAGACCCTGTGCTTGTGCCCTCACTTTCTTCCACAATAGGTATTTTGTGCAAATCAGTCGATTTTGGGGAAGAAGACAATTGTGGACTGATCTTCTTCTTCAATAATGTCAACTGCAATAGATTTAGTTGTCATGATGATACTTTCCCAAGTTGAAGAATTGTTAAGTGATTTAAGTGTTTGAACTGTTGAGGAACAATGTGTACATTGACTGCATCTTTAAGATCAATCCTCCTATACCTAAATTGATATATTCTCTTGCTTGCTTTTTCTTTTTCTTTTTTTAGTTGGTATGTCTTTGCTTTTCTGTTTCTTATTTGAACATGCTCTTTAGATTTTGATGATTTCTTTTTTTTTTTCAAAGGCTCTTTCACTACTTCTTCTGTCTCACTTTCTCTACGTGTCTGTGAATCTTGCTTCCCCTCAACAACCTTGCCAAGGTTTTTTGTCGCAGCTTCACCCTCATCATCTATTAATACTCCAATCTTATAAGGAGATCTTGAATTTGATGATAGCACAGCAGGAACATCTAAAGTAAATTCCCAACATATTTATATACACTGGAAAGTGATCCTGTATTTTCAGGTACTGGCATAGCAAGCTCTACAAATAAAGCAGAATTGATACTTGAATTACAAACAATGCATTTATCTTTAGCCAACAGAGCTGTGCAGAGTAAGTGGTACGCATGATCACACTTTAGTTTCACTGATAGCAAGCAATCACTGGAGAATGCTAATCCGCATGCAGCACCGATCCATAAATATGAAAGGTTTGTTTCTACTAATTGCATTGACGATAAGTAGTGAATCTTTCATACCTTTCAATTGTTCCAGATTCTTGAGATTGGATCTGAATGTTGACAAGTTAGCTTCCTTCATCTAAATTTTCCCTTACAAATCTTCCTTTCTTAAAACTGTAACTGGATTGCTCTTCCTATAACCTGCCATTTTTTTTGCAAGATATCCCTCAAGCATGATAATATTTGTATCAAGGTCAGCAATCTCTTTCTAACTGTGGAGTTATATGCAAAGATTTCTTAACTTCTAATTCCTTTTTCATTCTCTCAATATTACTGTTTGCTTCTGCCATATTGACACTTAAAGCTTGGTTTGATATCTCCTCTGCTGGTAAGTTGACTATGATGTCATTCAACTCGGACGCAAAGGCTTCTTTTTCATTCATAGCCATGTTATTTCATTCTCGATCACTTCCACGTTGTAAAAGATTCTGATTCATCACTACAACTTCATGCCATCAACTTTTCCCTTTTGGCTTTCCCTTTGGCTTCTACCGGCTTCTTGCCTAAAATGTTTTTTGATTCCACTGTATCCTGCTTCCTGCAATTCCTGTACTTCATGATTTGAGCTCTAGCAGCAATCCAATTTATCTTGTGCTTTTCGGGATTCCGTTGTGTAGATGTGCAATTTTCCCACGCAAAAGCAGTTATTGCACAATCCCTGTACTTCATGATTTGAGCTCCAGCAGCAGCCCAATTTATCTTGTGCTTTTCGGGATTCTGTTGTGCAGATGTACAATTTTCCCATATAAAAACATAGGCAATCTGTTTTTTGAGCTCGTTATTGCACAATCCCTCACTCTGATAAAGCTTTTTTATCAAGATGTTCAATTCTTCTTTTAGATGCAGCTGGACCAACGATATTTTTATGCTCTTGCTTCTGCCAAGTTCCTCTCTCCAAACTGATAGTCAATCTTCCCCTTGAAATTATGTTCTCTATGTATTTCATTTTCAGAGCAGGAACGAGTCCCTCATCAAAAAATCTACTGCTTCCATGATTCTAGATAATTTTTTCCTGGTGGTTCCAGCAAAGGCTATGGCTTATGGCTATGGCTATGGCGCGAAAAGCTTCAACCTCGAGCTCTGTTTAAAATGATTAGAGACGGAAAACTACAAAATTAGTAGCACCGGTGGGGGAACAGTGCACGCATTTAATGCGTGACACAAGGCTGGCATGATCCAAGTGCTTTAAGTGCTTGATAATATCGCATTTTTTTATCACCAGTATAGAATTTACACCCTGGTATACAAGCTCTACCTTGATGCTCCCTAAATCAACAAGTGAGCAGGCTGTTGCGATATTTGTAGTGGTTAAACAAAAACTGAAAATTTTGTTTTGGTGTGCTATCATTTATGCTATATTTAATGTTTTATATGTTATTCATGAACTTACCAATATAATTTGAATTTTTATTCTTTTTTCAAAGCAAAACATCATCTCCCATAACACACCACAATAAACCTTACAGTGCCAGCCAAGCACACGTGCCAAAAAAACAATCCAAAAGACAAAAATCAGGACTAATAAATATCATTTGCCTGAAATTACTGCAAATTATTGCGCCGTCTAGTATTTGGAACGTAATTTAGGCAAAACGTTATTCATGTCCCACAATTTCAGTTCAATTCTCTTTTTCACATCTTTATGGGTTTTATTTCAAGTTCTAGAGCCATTGATCTGTGGGATATTCCTGGTATTGTGCCAGATCAATGGCCATTAAGATTTTGACCCAAAAATAAAAAACCACTTCCTATGGTGTCGATCGAACACATGGTTGAAGCACAAGAAAAAAGCAAAATAAAAAAGCCAATGGTCAGCATGAGGCCTGCACTGCTGAACCACACTGCCCACCGGGGCAAAGCTTGGCATCGCCCATCGCAGACCGTGCTCAGCTTAGGCCTAACTAGATCTGTTGCCTTTCTTTGTTGCCACTATTAACGGCGGCGTCGTCTTGTTCTCACAAATGTGGCAGCTTTGAAAAATATCACTTATCCGTTCGGCATAGGATGTGGCAGCTTTGAAAAATATCACTTATCCGTTCGGCATAGGAGATGGTATTTGCCAGATCCTGGGCAGATGATATTTGCCAGATCCGTTCGGCATAGGAGATGGTATTCGTCCTGGGCAGGAGTCCGGAATGAATTCTCCGCCACTGCCCTGTGCCAAAGAAACAAAGAACAAAGAACCAAGCAAACCCTGTGCCCCGGGCCACGAGATCTTCATGTAAAAAAACAAACCCCCACCTGTCAATTGGTGCAACAGACCGGCCATCTCTGGCCCAGGCACGCGGGGCTGCGTTGGCCTCCCTGTCGCAGACGGCGCCTTCTGGACGCATATCACAGGGCATGACAAAAATTGGCTCGTGCCTTCCAAATTTGGTTGGCGTTCCTTACAATCTGCAATTCAGCCTTTGCAAAAACATCCATGAAAAAGGGGAGCTGCAAAGCACCCAAAATAGCAATAACCATTCAAGCTCCTCTCACATGGCAAATTATACCATTTTTTATACAATCTTATATTATAATGTTAAAGCGTGTTGTCTTCAATGGAGCCCTAGATCGGACGATCAAGGATTTGATTGACCAACGGTGGAGATGATGTGTGCGTGTCTTCAACTAAAGTTTCATCTTGACCATGGCTCCAATATGATTAACTCAATCCAACAGTCGAAGTTGAACGATGAAAGGGAAAAGGGAAAAAGGAAAAGGGGAAGGGAAAATGAGAGAAGGAAAAGGAAAAGTGAGAGAGAAAACGGGAGAAATAAGAATATGAAAAAATAAAAAATGGAAAAGGAAAAATAGAAAACAAAAAAGGGGAAGAAGGAAAAGGAAAAAAAAAAAAGTAAGGAAAGGGAAAACAAAAAGAGAAGGAGAAAAGGGAAAAAGGGAAGATAAAATGACCGATGGCCAAAATTCACTCAATCCGATAGTCAAAAAGGGAAATGGGAAAAGGAAAAAGGAAGAGGGGAAGGGAAAAAAGGAAGAGGAAAATAAAGATAAAGGGAAACAAAAACAAGAAAAAAAATGGAAAAGGAAAGAGGGAAAAGGAAAAAAAGAAGGAAAAAGGTAAAAAGGGTAAAAGTGAAAAAGAAATGAAGTGAAAAGAAGTAAAGGAAAAAAAATAAAAACTAGGAAGGATGAAAAAGGAATTAGAAAGGATGAAAAAGGAAAGATGGGAAAAGGAAAGGAAAAGGAAATAGAAAATGGGACAGAAAAGGAGAGGTAAAAGGGCACCGGGAAAAGGGTAACAAAGTAAGGTGAGAAAAGGAGAAAAAGTTAAGGAAAAATAGGAAAAAGAAAAAGAGAGGGAGGAAAAGGGCAAAAGAGAATCTGGAAAAATGGCACGAGGAAAAGGGGAAAATGGAAAGGGCGTGGAAAAAATGGGAAGAGAGAAAGGGTGAAGAAAGAAGAAAAGGGAAGCAAAAAGAGCATCTAGAAAAAGGGAGAGGAAAAAGATGGAAAAAGGAGGAAAATGGTGGTGGAAAAGTAGAAGAGGCAAAGAGTAAGGAACAAGGAACAGAAAAGGAGGAAGGGGAAAAGGGCATGGGACAAAAGGGAGGAAGAAAAGGGTGAGTAAAGAGGAAAAAGAAAGGGAAAAAGAACATGGAAAAGCGAAAAGTAATAAGAAAAATAGGAAAGGAGAAATTGAAAAGGCAAAAAGGGTGAGGAGGATGGGGAAAGAAGGAAAAAAGGCACATAAAAAAAGTTGAGAAAAGGGAATAGAAAGAGGCATATGAAAAGGGAAAGGAAAGGGAAAGAGAAAATAAAAAGGAAGCGGGAAGAGAAAGGAAGAGGAAAAAGGGCACAGGGAAAAGCAAAAGGGTCGGGAAAGGATGAAAATGGAATGTAAAGTTGAAAGGACAAGGGAAGCAGAAAAGGGAATGTAAAGTTGAAAAAGGGCACGAGGAAAAGGGGAGAGGGAAATGGGAAAAGAGATGGAAAAAAAGGGCACGTGATCAAGAGGAAGTGGGTGGGGAAAGGAAGAAAAAGGGCACATAAAAAGGTGAGCAAAAGAGAACGAAAAAATGCATGGGAAACGGGAAAGAAAAAAAGAATAGGAAAAGGAAAAGGAAGGGAAAAAACAAAGGGAAAAATAGAAAGAGCTAGGGAAAGATAAAAAAGAAAGGAAAAAAGCCCATGAGAAAAAAAGAGAAAGGGAAAAAGGGGAAGGGGAAAGGGAAGGTAAAGGGAGGGACAAGGGGATTAAAAAAAGAAAAAAAGAGAGAACGAAAAAATGGTAGAATGAATAGGTTTTTGTCCGCACAGATTCCTAATTTATGCCCAACAACGCTGGGCACTATTACTAGTACGATACTGAAATCATAGTCCTAACCACTGCCAGAAAACCCTCCCGCCACCCAAAACGAATTAGGCAAAGTATATTGGGCCATTGCAAAATGCTTCGTTGGTGCCGCGCCTCATATCATTCCATGTAATAGCCATCCTCAATAAAAAAAATTTAGTACATGGCTCCCACTTTTTTCGTCACACAATTTGAAGCAAAGGAATTCTGACCAGGAAATATGACGCCACGTCAAAACGAGTGTTTTTCCTCCTTCGAAGTGGCTTCTCCAAAGTCAAAAGCGCTTCATTCGACATATTCACGGCAAGGCAATCAATGGCGTAGAAAATAACATACACAATAAAGCAACATAAATATGCATGCTTGAATAGCATTCGTATTGGCATTTTCCGTTATGCGTATTGATCCATTATCCTACGTTGTGTACGTTGGGTGGGATGGACTCTCTTTAGGGACTAATAGGGACTAATGCAAAAAGCCAACGCCATTACAGACATCTAGGACATTCAACCTCAAATTAAATAACTTAAGATATCAACCTATGCTTTGAAGTAGAATGATGCAAGTTGGATGACTGTAGGGAGCTCCCATTCTGATTATATTCGCCAAAATCTATATGTTGTTAAGCAAGAGCTTGAATATGCAAAATCCTCAAGCCTCAAACTTACGGAAGTGAGCAACTTCTCCACTTGATCTTCTGGAATACATCAGTTTCCAAGACTTATAATGCTCAACACTTACTTACCATAACCATGTCCAGATATTCTAGCAGCACCTGGCAATAATTTCTAACGGCCCTTTTCTATAAAGACAATACATTATAAGCTGAAAGAAGGGCGTTAAACATTACACATATGACCAAAAACATTTTGACTTCCACATAGAACAAGAGCGCATAGAACAGTGCAGAGACCGCAACTTGAGCTTAATAATAATTGACTAATGTTACAAGTCAAAGTTACAAAACAGAACAAAGTTGAGCCGTCTTACATCAACGTACTTTACAAAATTTGCTATAGCTTTCCTCCAGACTTGAGCCTTAGGAAAGGAAAAGCTTTTGGTCAGCGATTCCTGATAAAACTACCCAGATATTATGTTAGTTCCTAACTCAAAACTCATCATGGTTAGGGACTTCCTTGATTATGTTCAACCCTGTATAATCTATGATGTTGGAACTCCTTATAGAGACTGGATTCCATTACTGTAACTGTGAAAGTTATAAATTCACCACCGATTTATTTGTGAGATTCCATTTGATATACCTGCAGTAGGGTTAAGATTTACCAGCTTGGAGGCATTCATTTCCTCTAAAACAGAATCATCTTCATCATCGGCATCATCCTCCTCATCCTGCTGTTCATCAGATACATCTTCGCTCGTATGCTGCCATCCAGGAAGAACCTTATCAATATTCAGTGAACTGGCTTTGCCCGCATCAATTCCAGAGGAATTGGGAAATCCCCTGCCTTCAAATGTATTGTTCTTGCAAGGATTGGCACCAGAAGCCACTGCCCATGTTTCTCCACTGGCCATAGCTCTAGCACCCCCATAAAGTTCAGGGCCTTTCAACCCATTTAGCTTGCCAGGTGCAAAGCCTGCAAGTTTGCCCATCCTATCAGTTTCTGTGCAATTTTCTTTCATTGCTCTTAATCTATCTCCATCAAAAATAGGAGACCTTGGTGTTTTGCCCAAACCATCCACATTCTTGTCAGGAGCTTGTGTAAGCTGAGCCCCCAACTTGGATGAACCAAAGTCAAGTTTATCATGTATCCCATTATTCAGAAACGGAGGAACATTAGCAGCAGTCTCTGCACCACCTACCGTCCTGCACTTAACTTTATCATCAACTGAGCTGTTATTAACGTCTATTGCAATTGAAGAATTTGTGGTTATATCAGGCTTAGCCGCTACTGGTGAAGTTAGCAATTCAACTTTCTTGTCAATATCAACTTTATCTTTCTTTTCACATAGCAAGTTCTTTTCACTTGCAGGTCTTCTCCCTCTAGGCTTAGGAACAGTTGGTTCATTGGGATTAGCTCCTGCAGCATTACTTTTTCTGCTGCGGTTGCGTTTTGCAGGCTGTGCAGCTGCTGCCACTTCCAGACCCAAATCAGGATGAGATTTTGTAGCCTGCACTTCACCATCTAACTGCATGACCTTGCTCCTTAAAAATGATATTTCTGCTTCTGCACGTGCTAAGGCAGCCCAAATATGTATGTTCTCCATTGACTGCAAACAATGAAGAAACCTATCAAACAATCAACATGTAGCCGCCTCTGAAGAAAATGTGGAAGCAAACAAAACAGTCAATCAGAAAATCTTGGTTTTAATATTCATGAAGTGGTACCTGAACCTCCCATAACTGTTGATGTTTCTGGGAGAGCCCTGGGGGCAGCTTGATGGTCCCTTTATGCATAGGATGTGGGCCAATCCCAGTAACACATCCTGGTGCTGCATATCCATAATACCCTGCATAAGGAGGCACGTAACCAGCAGCAAATGCTGCTTGCTGTTGTGCATACCATGCATTTGGGTCCCAAGGCCCTGCCAAAAGTATTTGAGACTTGGAATTGGTTAGAAAATAGCAAACAAGAGTAGGCTACCATCAAAAAACTTCTAACAAGTAATCCTTAATGACACTTTCTACAGAAATAAAAGCAATACCTGGGTAGCCCGATTGACCGCCAGCAGGAGGATGCGGAAAGCTGGTAGCATATCCAAAAGGTGTGCCATTCCCATTGGCAGGTTGGGAACCACCAAAACCCGACCCAGACCAATTTGCATCTGCATGACCTGGCGGGAAAGGCATGAAGTGGTGCCTTCCAGCTGCGTATTCTGCATAAGATGGCCAGTAGGGAACCTGATGCTGTCCAGGCTGCGCTGGTGTCTGTGTTGGTTGCGGCTGGCCACCTGCGGGCTGCTCTGGCTGCGGTGCCTGAGTCTGCAATGGTGCCTGTGGTTGTGAAGCTTGTGGTTGCTGCTGCTGCTGCTGCTGCTGCTGTTGTGTTTGTTGAGGCTGGGTTTGGGATGTGTTAGAAACATGATGCTGCAGGGGAAACTGCCATGGACAAGCAGGATGAAAAGGTTGAGTGTTGTAAGAAAGGCCTCCTGGCAGAGTATTGTTAGCTGTACTGCTAACAGGCTGCTTGTTAGAACTCAACTTCGGATCATTTTCGATGGGTTTCTGCAGATAAGAAAAAGGGTAGTTCCCTCTTCACAGCATCAGTGCTTTGCCGTAGACAAATCATATTTTGAGCTTGATATACCAGAAATGGGAAATAAATGCTAACTTGAACAGTTAAGAAAACTACCTAAACCCAAAAGGCCACACTAGTGTTACACGACAACAACAGACAAGACTCAAGTTACCTGAGATGGGGAGCCACCATTTTCTCCTTCGGCCCCATTCGGGGGACCTTTTTCGCGCTTCCTTTTCTTCTCCATCCGCATTCAACTAGGAAAATGCTGAACGAAAAACACTAGCTTTACCGCACAAGTGCCGTCTTTGAAAAAAGCTTTGGCCGCCCCATTTCTAAATACTACTTAAGACCTGGTTTCAGAAATCGCAGCAGTTTAGCTGAAAAAATTCATGTGTTGAAGAACTTTCAGCTTGGCTTTTTACTAAGCTAACATGCATCAAAGACAATATTCATACAATGCCGAAGAAAAAGATTGCATTTGAAAAGAGCTTGGGAGAAAAAGAAAACAGCATAGGCATAAGCATAACCTGAATAAAAGGCACAGCAACGAAAGCATCGGAAATATTTTCAGTATAAAGTCAAGAGCTGAAGATGGGATGACGTCTTAAAATACCAGATCCAAGGAAGGTCAAGGTTTTCGAGTATTTGCAGGTGGCTCGCCAGAGACAATGAAATAAAATGATAAAAAAACAGATGCACTGATCATGCTGATGAACCCAACAAAAACGAGCTAAAGAGCAGGGATAATACTAATCCGCTGCTAAGACGAGAGAAACATTTCTTACGCAAACTTGGAAAAATCTAGCACGACAGAGAAATACAAAAGGATCGAAAACCGACTGACAAAAGTTGAGATCATGGGCGCAGAGAAAAAAAAGGGGGCAATGCCCAGATTAGCTAGCATGACAACGAAGCGTTGAGGTGGAAGAGCTGAAACAAACGGTTTTTGGTACCTCTGCAAAACCAAAGGCGAAGAAGCCATAGCCAAGGTTAGACGATCCGAGCTGCCGGAACAGAGGAGAAAACAACATAGAAACCAAAGGGCTAGAAGGAAATCAGCATGAATTCATGCCAAAACTGTGCCTGGGCAGCGAGAAGACGAAATACACACGCTACTCACATGTGGAAGGGACAGCTAGGATGGCAAGGCTGGAGCCGCTTCGAGATCCAGACGTCGACGACGCGTGGGGGCGTATACGGCGACGCCAAGGTGGCAGTACGTACAGGAGTACGCGTACGTGGGAGTATACGCGTACAAGGGGTTGGTTGGAATATGCGTATGGGGGGCGTACATACGGCGTATATGTGGGGTTTAGGGGTTTGGGTTGTAGCTGGCTGGCATATTTTTATATGGGCCATTTCTTTGTCGAATCTGTACGAAGAAATCCTCGCTTTGTTTACTTTTGTGTTCCTACCCTCGTAACTCTAAAACCACTAACTTGTTTTAAACTACACATCAAACCTATTCAAAGCCTCGGTCTACTACCATTGCCTGCTTAATTAATCCACCTTCATATTTGTTTACTCCCCCATAGCACTGCCGTCTAATCTAACTGTTAACCAACTGCCAGCCAGGTCCATGCGTGCTTCTCATATACCAAGTCGGCTAGTGGGCTGCATCTGAAATCCACCACACCTCTGCCTCCTTAATTACTGGGATGCGCTTTGGATGCAGAAAATGCACTGCCTCAACCAAAGGATATGCAATTTAAGGTGATTGGTTGCAATGCTAGAATTGTCTATCATCCTATAGACTAATTAGTCTCTAATGCTCATTTTCATTGCCTTGCCAACTATGCTCGTGCTAATCTCTTCACATCTTAGTGGACCTTCTATGTACATGATATTTATTGCATTGCGTGCTCTCATACGTAACGTTAGTAAAGACTGGAAACTTCCAATTATCCCTATTGTCACACACCAGCCACTGCTACTCATAAGAGACATATTCCAAGAGACTAGTTCCCCTTATCAGGGCCCAGTTTTTTTGCAGATGCACTATACCTCCCTCATAATTAAGGCATAATATAAGTTAATGCCTATTGTCTAATCTACCATTAAGGATTTTTAATCTTGTTGCTTAGGATCCAATATCATTCTTCTGTTGTCATATTATATGCTAAAGTATGGTGCAAAGAATAGTGGAAGAATTTAATTGTTCTTTTTTAATGATTCTTTATGTAATCTTGTTAATGTTCTCTTGGGTAGCATATACTAATATATGGATTTAATGCGTCGTGATCTAGAAAGGCACTTAGTTATTAAGATGTATAATGGCTATAACTTTGAAGCCAGCCACCTAATTAACTTCATACAGTGAATTCCGGTTTTGTATAATCAACATGAGTATAATATCACTAAAGCAAGAGCAAAACAACACTTAGTTAGTAATGGAGACAAAAGTAACGATTAATTTATAAGGCATAGTATCTTAAGATCTCATGAACGCAATCTCATGATAACAATACGATAGCTTTCTCTTCTTTTTTTTCTTTTCCTTTCTTGCAAAATGTTGTAAATTCTTTTCCTCTTCTTATTCTTTTGAATGATGCAAAACTTTTAATATCTAGCATAACAATAGGGAGTTCGTTATATTTTTGTATGCTTTTTAATATGATTTTGTTATGATTTGATGTTGTATTCAAATGGATATACTAATGAGTACATCTAAAGTGCACCATGTATTCCTTTACTTGTATGCTACATTCTAAATGGTTTAGCCCTCTATGCAAATTTTTATTTATTATTATTATTTTTTATTCTTTGGCAGCTCACATGCAAGCATCAAGCCTTATACTTTAAGGTTCAGAATTTCTTTTTGTTAGATATGAAGCAAGATGCCTTCAAAAGGCCGGATTTAGAGGAGGAAAGGTCGTCCTTGCTTCTCTAATGTGTTGATCTGCTAATTTTTATTTCTCATGAAATGCCCAATCTTTGTTTAAGAGTTGTACTTACATCTTTTTACATGTTTGTATGCCTCATCTGTGGGTTTCTGGATATGGCTTGCTGGAGCTCCATGGCAATGTAGTGGACCAGCAAGATCTGCTTGCCATAGTTTTACAATGGTAGGGACAATTCACATAATTTCTACAGGGGAAAGACGAGCGTCTAACACCCACACCATCATATGGAGATATTTTCATGTGTCCATCAATCTCCGGTTTGTATTCCTTTCAAGTCATATTTATGTCTTCTTGGACAGCCCGCGCTGGTGTAGATGATTTGTGAATCCCTTGGGTTTGACCATTGCAATTGCATTAGCGGATCCATTGTGGATTCAAAAGAGATGGACTTAAAAAAAACTTCAAGTGCACTAGAGTTGTGATGGTATCCACCTGCACAAGCTTCATGTATCCGAACTTACCTTGTGTCCATAGTTCTTACTTGGAATGCTAGTTTACAAGTAATTTTGCAAACTATCAAGGCAGAAGATTTATTATATGAGACTTTTGCATTCTAGATGGCCTAGTGCTCTGATCTGAACTTGCCTTAATTGTGCTACATATATGAAGATCTTAAATTTGAATTGTAGATTATATTTGGGTTGAAGGACCTAAGAGGTGGCTGTACTGTCAAAATCACACTTCAATTAGTAAATGTTGACGAGGAGTGCACCATTTTCATCCTAGGGTTCCACATGCAGCCACTCATATTGCAAGGTCAAGGTATGGTTTTACTAACCTACCCGCTTTGCTGTATTTTTGGACTGGCTGGAAAGAGAAAACTTATAGAATGTGGCTCATATTTTACAATGATATTGTATAGTATTACCAGAGTTCCTATACCAGAATGCTTATAAAGGACCAAAATCCCCTTTGCAAGTATATGGCAGGATCCATAGAAATAACAGGTGAGATGGTTGCCTACATGCTTACAAGAGGCCTCTCTTTAAATTTATTCTTTTACTAAACAACCTAGTTATTATGTTCTTTTTTTTTTTTTATTCATAGGCTTCTTTAAACTGGTTATCTCTTTTAAATTTGACTATATTTTGTTTTGGGTGTGTTATGGGAGATGATGTTTTAAAAAAAAAAAAACCATTTTTATAATACAACTGATGCACTGCCTCTTTCAGCCGACCACGTTTATAGAGAGCTACTATATCAACATCTATATTAATTTTCTTTTTAAATGAAGGCTTAATAGACCTGGAATTGGGCTTTACATGAATAAAAGCATCATCATCCTTGATGTCATTGTTCCTTAGATTCCGCTTTCTATGCTCTACCCAGATTACACCCCTCACGACTAGATTCATGATCTCTCCAATTTCAACCAGTCCAATTATAGAGTAACGCCATTTTCAAAATCTCTTATCTACTCTTCCAGCATAATTCTTTGAATTTAGAAGGAAATCTCTGAGAAATGCTCAGGCTTCCTAAAACGTAGATGAGAAAGGAGATGGCATCCATTCTCCACATAGCTCTATTTTGGCGCTCTAGTTTTCAGCAATGCAGTGTGCCTAGATGAAGAGTTTTTGCTGCATATTGCCAGTCTCCGATGAACGAGCTAATGGTTTAATTTTCTAATTCCTCTTCAACGTTTAAAAAAGGTTTGCAGATCTGTTTTTGTGATCCTGGGCATGTTTGGTGGCAGATAAGAGCGTGTCATTCTGAAGGCAATGCACATTTTGTTGCATCTTCCTTTTATTTTCTTTGTTCACTAATAACTTACCTCATTTAGAAAGCAGCTTATTTTGAAGCCAAAAATATGATATATTAAAAATTCCTTTCTTGAATATGTGCATTTGGTCCATTCTGGCAAGATGGGGGACTCAGCATTGAGTCCTGACCACACCCCTTAAACCTCTGTCTCAGCAACTGTGTTTTCTGAGATACTTTGAATCTTCTTGAATGCCAGCGTAAATTTAGGCATTGTGACTTCATAGCCATTGTTAACTCAGAGAGGGGTTTCTTATGCAAGAAACAGGGGTTTCTGGAGCTGCGATAAGTCTCTCTAATGATCTTTGATGCTTTTGAATTGAGTAATAGAGTAATGGTTCCATGGCAACCATGAGCTTTTCCTTCTGGCAATTCTTTGTTACTAAGGAAACCAGCTCTGTGCTCGCTTTGTTCTATTGGACCCATCCACATGAGAGCGCTGCTTACGTGGACGGTAGGGACCAAAAAAAAAAAAAAAAAAAAATTCTCAAAGAAATAGCCATACTAGCAGTCCAAGTTATCTCGGTCAACCCCTTGATAACCTTATCACTCTGTACAAAAGTCGAGCAAACTAGAGACATTGCACTCAACAATGGTCTTAAGTCAAGTGACTTTATCTTAAAACAACTATTCTATTCTATTCTATTTTTAATGCAAAGCATATCTTATTTTTTACTTCAAGTATCTGTTTTCATGCTGCCATGCATTTCATGCAACATAAAAGATCCTTATCCATCAAAGTCAACTAGTTCCTTATAGTCTGCATGCAACTTTTGCTTAACTTATGTCCCTTTAAGCTTACTTTTCACAACATTCCTACTAATGTCATTTCATTAGTCAATTTAATCATCAATACTCAAAACCCCATGTCATCTGGAAAGGTTTGAATTAATCCCATATTGTGATCATTATAATTTCTAGACTCTTAGTAATGTCCTAATTGCTTGTAGTCAGAGCATATACTCTGTTTTTAAAGTTCCATATATTCATCCTTAAGTTTTCATAAAGTCTGGATACATCATCCTTTTAAATCTAACTCCCAAGCTAGAATACTTTACCTGGTATCACTTAACAATATGAGTTGAAATTTCACATGTCATACCCTTTCGTTTCCTGCTTTTTTTTTTTTGATGAACGTGGACCTTTATTACTCAAAAGAATACAAAGAGTACATGGGGGACTCAAAACCCAGTGGAGAAGATATCCACTAGAGCAACACTACCCACCACATACATAACATAGAAAAGCAGAGAATACAGATCACCATGAGCATAACTGTTTGCTATGAGTAGGTGTGAATCTGAAGATATTGTTCCCAAATGACACTTTTGATGTCATCCTTCAAGGAAGAACATTTGTACGCCTTCACAATGCGACTACGGGCATCGCTAAGCACTTGCGTATCTGAAAAGAGATGTCCCTTGAAGATGAGGAGATTTCGTCTCTTCCAGATGGACCAGATGATCCAAGCAGATGCTAAGTGGAAAGCCCTCTTTGCCAACTTGTCCCAAGAACTAGGATAGATCGACAAAAGGACCTCACCGACTATTCAAGTCACAATGGAAAAGACTCGGAAGCCAACGCCAAGCAGGTCGAACATGGTGACACAAGAAAAGCAAAGGCTCAATTGTCTCATCCCTCTGCGTGCAAAGAGGGCGCGATCACGGAGACTTCTAGATCGAAATCGATGAACAACAAAGTGTTTACCCGCAGACGCATCTATGAGTGATCTCGCCACCATAAAATGGATAGCTTAGGATGAAGCAATTTATCCCATACCCATCACCGCATCGCTTACGATGAGGCTCGGGGATAACTAAAGGCCACCTTGGCGATGGAGGCAACACCTCGATGAAGCAGACCACATACATCGAGTGCACGGGTGCTCCTCCTTAACACCGCCATGAACCACCCGTGAGCCGGAAGCCACATCTTGTGGGTGTGGAGGAAGTGTAGCGGCTACTTTTTCCCAAATGCTCCGGTCCCAACGAAGAGAAGGAACTTCAATTTAAACTCATTCCACGCCAACAATCTTGTCTCATTATACCATGCGTATACCGTGAGCACCTCTTTGCTCGCCACCACCGACGCTAAGGCCAATGGATGGATGAAGAGACCGGGGACAATCAGATAACCGCCACCCAAAGGGATCCACCAACAACCGGGTTGTAAGATCTGTGGGGGCCATTGGATGGAACTCAAACAAAGTGCGCATGCTCCCAAGCGCTTAGCAACCCCTTGAGGAAAGGAGATGCATTAGGATATGGAGAAAGTGGATAGAATAATGCCCATGGGAGAAGAGGCTTAATGGATGGAGAGCCAAAGGAAATGCACCTCTGTAAAGACTGGTGAATGAGACGCAGACCTGGAGAATTATCAGCATTATTGAGAATCCGCCACATGAACTTAGAGATCAGCACCTTGCTCTGGAGAAGAAAGTGAATCATCCCCAGCCCCCCACAAAGTTTAGATGCACTTACCAACTAACTTTAACATCGCCTTCTTCTTCAAAGCCACCCCCGGATGAAGTTCCCGACAAAGTCACGAACAATGAGCTGCATCTTTGACTGCGGTGCCAGCAAGATGGATGCCATGTAGACATGTGTACCACTCAGGACTGACTTTGCCACAATTACACGACCAGCCATGGATAACTTAGCCGTGGACCACCAGAACAAATGCCTTTCCAACCCCTTAATAATGACATCCCACGCATCACCAGATGAGAGGTGTATACCAACTGGAATGCCTAGAAGCTTAGTTGCCTTCCCATGAGGAAGAACCTTCCATGGAAATGCAACCACAGAAGACGGCACTGGAGAGTCTAGAGCCCACAGGGCAGTACACTTTTGCCATCCCACAAAGATACGAGAAGCCAAAGAGAAACTGTCCAATAAGGAAATGGCATTACGCAAATTACGCTCATCACCATTAACAACAAGAAAGTGACATCTCGCATACCGATTCTGAGATCTCTTGTGAACCATTATTCATGGGAAGACCATGCAGGATGCCTTCCTGCACTGCAAGAGAGAATACCTGAGAAAGAATCTCTGCCACAATTGTAAAAAGCAACGGTGCCAAAGGACAGCCCTGGCGAATGCCATGTTCCACCTGAAAAAATGTTGATGGTTCTCCTTGAAAAAGAACTGAAGAACGAAAGCGTAATAATGAAGTTTCATAACATCCGCTTGCTTAATCGGGCACCAAAACCAAGACGTAAAAGGCAATCGCTCCCAGAAACTCCAAATCCAACACCATCATATGCTTTTGCAAAATCCAGCTTCAAGTATACAATGGGGTAACCATGCATTCTAGCCCAATAGAGACCCTCATATGCTGCTGCCACATTATTCAAGATACACCGGCGAGGCAAGAAACCTGACTGCATGGAGGAGATGGACTCAGTAAGCACGCCACAAAGCTTCTGAGCAAAAGCTTTAGCAAAGATCTTGTACACCGAGGACAACAAAGTAATGGGGCGCCTATCTGAAATGGAAGAGGGATCTTTACATTTTGGAATAAGGGAGATGCAACCAGAGTTGAGGATTTTGTCCAGGTGCCTCTGTCTTTTAAAATCCCTGAAAGCATCATACACATCTGCATCAAGCCAATCCCAATACTCCTGGAAAAACTCCACTGGAATACCATCAAGACCCGGACACTTGCCCCTCTTGAGAGAAAATGTAGCCTCAGCTAAATCATTCTGGCTGATCTCAGCCTCTAAAGTGGCCCTTTGCTCATTGGTGACTATAGGATGAACCTTAGCAAGCAAGGCCGCTTGAAAATCTGGGATCGAAAGGGAAGATGCCGAAGCGATGAAGAAAGCTGAAAAGTGATTATGCAAAAGCCTCTAAGCTCACCGGATCTGAAACAACACGCCCATCTTGAGTCTGCAGAGATCAAGAGATGCAAATAGCTTTTCTTGTTTTGGCAGCTCAAGAAGAAAAACACACACCGGTCTCCTCCTTGAACCATTGCAACCCGGCTTTAATGCGAGCAAAGTGCACCTGTTGATTCCATCCGCCTAATGCTACACAAAATTTGCTTCTCCACATGACCATCCGATGGGGCAACAGGACCTGCATGCCTCAAGTTGTCGATAAAGAGCCGACAAAAGGCTCGGTGAGCGGCGAGCCCGCTCCACGACCCCAACCTTTAGCAAAAGACTTCACGCGCGAGAGCATCAACAATACCCCGCCATGCCCCTATGTCGAGAGAAAGAAGTGAACCACGCTTTGTCTACACACGCCACAAAATCATCATCCTTCAAGAAAAATGTATTCACGAAATATGTCTTAGAGGCAAAGATGCACCACCGTATGAGAGCAAGAGAAATATCATGGATTATGGTCGAAATTGCGATATTCAAGAGGTTCTCACGATGAAAAGCGAACAAATGGGGTTGCTACCAAAGCATTATAGTAGCCTCTATCATGTCTTGCATATGCTCTACCACCACCCAACCAGCCATTACACCAAGTAAAACTTCGAGGGACCCTCAACTTCTATGAAGCCACAATCTTACATTAAGCGGTGCCACTTTGCTCCCGCTTCAAAGCCCCCTCACTATCTCCTCGCCCTGCCACATCCGCCTTGCTCAAGCTCAACCATATTAAAATCACCCACCATGATCCATGCAACAGAGAAGCCTAACCTCAGTAATTTGGAACGCAAAGAAGCCCACAATGCACCTCTCTGACGTGGTCGATTATGCGCATACACATTAATCAATCCCCACTCTTGCCCTTTATCAAACCACTTGACTATGATCCACCGGCCAAATCTGTCAACCTGAGTAAATGACACTGGAATCGTCCTCCTCCATGCTATAAGGACACCAGCCTTTGCCGAGTCTGCGGCCGCCACCAGAACATTGTACTGCCTATTGATTACTGCAGCAACTTTGTAGGCATCCTCTTTCTTGCATTTATGCTCTTGCAAACAAATGAAATCTGAGTCCCACCTAGTCAGGGCCATGGACAACCTGCTCCTTTTAGTAGGGGAGGAGGCAACCTCCCGCACATTCCAGGAGATTAACTTCATTGATCAGGTGGACGTGGAGGATGTTCTAGGTCCATATCAACTTGTATATGAGACTCATTCTCCACTTGATCAGCCCAATTTGGCTGCGAAGCTATTGGACGCACGGTGACGGTGGTGAGGAGAGTTGGCTCAACAAGGTTAGGGAAAGCAGATGCAGGCTCAACAACGTTAGGGGAAGCAGTGCGATAAAGTATGTGAGCGGCTATTCCTCCTCCGAGCGGCTTTTTTCATGCGGGCAATGGACCATTCCTCTTCAATGCGCTCTTGCTTGCGTGCAATCATGTCCAGCCTCTCTTGCTTGGTCGGAAGGAAGACAATTATGGGGTGCGGGGAGTGTGCCAATGGCTAGGGTAGAAGGCGAAGAAGGGGTGATGGCAAGGACAAAAGTGTGGAGCGGGCCGGAGTAGGGATGGCAGCGAGGGGAAGTAGAAGTAGGGGAGACAGTAGGAGGAGGGATGGGAATGGAGGGCCTGTGCACCGCGATAAGCGAGAGGAGGCCTCAACATCGAGGAAACATATTGGCAAGCTCTAGGCGTTAAGCAAAGATAATTTATATTTAAAAAGAGTGGACCACTTCTAACGACCCAGAGACTTGGGGAGGGAAGCCTCGGCGAGGAAGGGAAATACAAATCGAGGACCATTGGTAATCGAATGAGCAAGGTGCAACCCTAATCCATTGGCAATGGAGATCAAGAAGTCCGAACCCGCAACTCAATTGGGAAGTCCTCCAATGCAAACCCGGCAGGGGGGGCATACGGCGTGCACCAGACTTATTAGGAAGAAATCCGAGGGTGTATACGATACAAGAGATAATGTCCCCACAAAGGATCCACTCCACGCTCCACTAGTTTATCAACAGCAATAGGCGACCCGAACATCACTAAGAAATAATTGTTTTGCCTATCCAAAACTTTCAGGGACTCATGTGGAGGCAATCCCAACTTTTGCAGATGTTGTTTCAACCAAAATCCCATCCTCTTGAGATCAAGGAACTGACCAGTGAAATGACATACCACCGCATGGGACATTATTAGATTGTTCAGACTTTGCAAGTGGACACTATGATCTATCTCCACAACCGAGACACCAGCCTGAGTGAAGGCACTAGAACACACTTCTGCTTCATAGTAGAACACGTTATCAGGAGGCAGTTGAACATCCATTCTATCTTCAAGACCCTGCAGCTCTTTCATATATTCAGACACCTCTCTTTTGTTATTCTCCATCATAAGAGACACCACCGCAGCAACACGAGCAGAACGCACACCAGAAGTCATGTCTCGCTTAATCCAATCACTGAAGCGCGTTTGTGATACTCGAGCAGCAGTATTAGGGGCAGACCAAGGAGCAGAGGGAAGCGGAGGAGACGGTGCTTTGCTCAAAAAGTACATGTCTCCTTTGCCATGGTTAACTTTTCGTAGCTACAAAAAACATTGAAAAACCAGATTCTGACCTCTTATACCAGGGGCTCTACTCCTGATTTTTGTTCAAAAAAAAGGGGGAAAGAGACAGTAAATCCTTTACTTGTAACAAGAGTAAGCTTGTGCATCAAAAAAATCAAAGTATTATTGACTACCCGGTAGGACCTAGTGGCCTATCTTTCTTTGCTTCAGTTTAGACACTTGCAGTAGCAGTTAATTTCTCGATCCTTTTTGTTTGATCCTTCGATTCCCTTTGAGCTATAACCTAACATAATAGCAAAAAGTACAATAGGAAAAGAAATGCCCGATACCTGCAGCCAATCATGTAAACATTAGCAATAGATTTGGTAATGATACAAGGGCCAAAAGGTACATTGGGCATTTCTTGGCTCTTCGCCCTTTGCCCATTGTACCTTTTGCTCTTGCTCAGTATAAGCTTATTAAAGAAACAAAGAATCCAGTTACATTTAAGAGACCAATCTTTAATCAGTAATTACTAGTTTTAGCTACTAGTAGTCATTCCATATATTTAAGTTTCCTTTCTTTTGTGTTGTCACTGCAATAATGGTTGCTGGTTGCGTCCTTTTTTTGCCAGGTTTAGGGATGTCTACAATGCTGAAAAGTTATCTGTAATGGATCCTGTGTATACAACCATCTCAACAATGTCAAGTTCACAAATTTGTCTTTTATATATGCATTTAATAGCCGTCATTATAATTAAAGTTGCCATCTACTGCATTTTGAACACAACCTTGCTCAAACAACCACTAATGTTTTTAATGCTTGAAATGTTTTTCATGCTTGAAATGCCTTCGTATAATCACACATAAAGCCCACCAACGGTGGGCAATTTTCTAGTCCTTATATAAACCTTAAAATTCCAACAGAAAATCCATAGGTCTGATGTATACATGCCAGAACTGTTTTACAAAATTCATTTGTGCCCTAGGCATTTCTGAACTACTATGCCTCTCAAAATCATAGGTTTTAACATGCATAGAACTTGTATTCTTACATCTAGAAGTAATTAATCATGTTTAGCTGAATCTATAAGTCAAAACCATTACATTCTTATAGGACCATAAGTAGATCCTAACTTAAACCGAGTTTTAGAACTATAAACTTAAGAGATAAGAACCCTGATATTTTGTCCAGCAAATGTATTGCAATGGAAAGAAGCATGCTCCTATGCCATCCTCATAATTTGATCCATCCTTCTAGCCAGACCCATCTACTAAAGCAAAGGAGACAATGAGAAGAAAACCTCGTATATGCAGCCATTCAGTACCATGTTAGCATTGGAATGGTATTAGGGCAAGGGCCAAAAGGTACATTGGGGTTTTCAGCTCTTCGTTGATTGCCCATTGTCCCTTTTTCCCTATTAGTAGGTTTTGACTAGAAGATTAAACATAAATCGAAATCCATTATTGTAAAATAACTAAGTACTATGATATTATGCATATGCATATATCCATCCTGGATATAGTCAAACCATAGAGTACCAACAAATATTCAATCATCCATTATATCAGTATATTTTAAACTGTTAGAACATTTATAACAGTGTATGTTAACCATGTTTAAAACTCATCAATATGATATGTCAGAGCCTAAACTATCTGTAAGACTTTACAATGCATATCTTCACAACCATAGGAAATAAGTTACTTTGTCATATGATCATATGAAGGAGAGAGAAGAGAGCTTTATTTCTTGAACTATTAAATTATATTAGTACAAGAACAGATGTTTGCATTACTGTACAATCATGGTAGGAAGTGTTTACTTCAAATTATTAGGCTGCCTGTTAGAGTAGAAACTGAGCACATGGGCAGATGCCACTGGTGCAAGAGCTACATGCCAAGAAGGGTTTCGGAGAATGCACAGTACTCTGGATCATGCCCTTGCTTTGAAGGTGCTCATTGAACAGGCTAAGAAACCGAATAAGGCGTTGTTCCTTGCTTTCATTGACTTCTCAAAAGCCTTTGATACGGGTCCAAGAAATGAATTGGGCAATCGAATGAAAGAGATTGGTGTCCCGATCTCACTTATGGGTGCAGTGTCTCAACTCTACAAAGAAGTTAGAGCTCGGTTAGCAGATAATCCAACAGAGATTCAAAGCACAATAGGAGTAAGGCAAGGCTGCCCGTTGTCGCCCACGCTTTTTGGATTGTACATAGATGAATTGCAATCATGGTTGGAGCAGAAAGGGCTTGTAGGGACTCGTCTTGGAGATTATGTAATTCAATTGTTACTCTATGCCGACGATGTGGTGCTACTGGCAGCCACACCTAAAGAGCTCCAGGAACATTTAGTAACACTCAGCGAGTTTTGCGTGGAGAAGAAAATGAAAGTCAATCTGTCTAAATCCAAGATCATGATTTGCGGAACAGTAAACAGGCCGCTTTTCACCTATAACAGAGAAACTTTGGAGACGGTAAGTCATTATAAATATCTCGGCCTTGAGTTCAGTGCAAAATATAAATGGAAAGAGTGTATTAAGAAACGTGTAACTGGAGGGAAAACGGCTTTGTATGGTATGCTCAGACGGTGCCGCAAAGCATTGTTACAAGACTGGGGGTTGAAAAGAATGCTTTTCAAAACTTTGGTGTATGGTGCCCCAATCTGGGGGCCTACTCTGTCCAAAGCTTATGGAAACAGGTTGAGAATGTTCAGAAGATATTTTTACAAGAGGAGATGGGCATCAAACAGCAAACACCCTATCCTATTATGCTAGCAGAAACAGGTTTATTGCCACGGGAAGCGGAGGCACTGATCCAGACTATAACTTTTGTTAGGTACGCATGATGGATGATGATCGGATCCCAAAGAAAGCCATAGAAGCATCCACAAGTATGGGCTGGTACAAAGATGTATTGGATTGAACGGATAGTTGGGGGTTGAACAGAACAAGTTGGCCAGACTCAGAAATAGGGGTGCGAGACATGGTGCAGTCACTAGTATTGCAACGGATTTGGGATGAACCTGGCACAAAAATGGCTTACTACATGAAGGAGGTGAATATGATGCTTGTGTACTCTGATAAAGCATATCTTCATGCATGTATCCCGCGACACTTGAAGCAATCCATTGCAAGATACCACACGGGCTCACATAAGCTTCAAATAGAGATGGGTAGATGGTCTGGCATTCCAAGGGGAGAACGAGTTTGCTCGATGTGCACCAACGGGGATATTGAAGACGAAGAGCATGCGTTCCTAACATGCATAGCATACGTAGAACTCAGGGACATATTTGATATTAGTTTTCATAATTTCCATAGTCTCTTAGATATGGATCCACAAAAGCTAGGTTGTTACCTCAAGAAAGTTGAGTCACATAGACTATTTTTAATTCATTTACAATCAAACAGGAATATGTAATTTGCTGCTCTATGACCTCAAGGTCCTAAAGGGCATGATAATAAATATTATATTATTATTATATTAAAGCCCATTGCTCATTCCTGAACCTTTCTGAGCAATCTTACCCTGAGAAATTCGTGATGGGAATAATGGAATCTGCAATATCTTGTAGCAAGGATTAAACATTAAACTTATGAATTCAAATGGAAACCTGATCGAAGTCTGGATCATCCTCCAACTCTTGAGTATCCTGGACTTTATGTGCAGCCTGATAATCTTCCTAGCGCCTTTTGCCAGCCTGTTTAGGACCTCTCTGATAGCCCATTCTATCATCTTTGAAACTGCCACCTCTTCTTTGGCCATAGCCACCTCTGGTAACTCTAGAATCCATGCCGAGTTCAGGTTTATCTTCCTCCAAAGCGTATGCTTCGAGCTTCCGCTTCAGATCAGCAAATATTAGTTCTTCCCTCTCCGAACTAGAGGTAGAGCAACCATCAGAATCATAGCCCATAATGTTGGCGCTTTTACCCAAAAAATATTTGGCCTTGGGAAATCTGTCTGACCTAAAGCATGGTCAAACGACCTTTATCACTGTTTCTGGCATCCATTAGTAAATACAAACCCTATTTTAGGGTTAAATATACATTATACTTGTAAACCCTATATAATTGTGCATAAAGATGCTATAGCAGTAAAAAAGCCAAGATATGCCATGTAGATAGCAATACACTTTGACCACTGGATTAAAAAAAGCCACCAATGTTCACTGGATTATGCAAGGCCAGATTATAACTATTGGATATTCAATACCTTTAATTGTTGGACTACCACATTTTATATATTCATGACCACAATAACGTAGTGTATTTCCAGAAAGGTTATACATGTTTCAAGTTAGAATCATCTAGAAGCCAACACAAATGCAATTAAAAAAAACCCTTCCACCTACCATGGAATGAGGAAGAACATACCTATTAAAGTAAATAGTCTGTAACCATGGGGATGGCTGACCCCCACTATCACAATAGGGGTTGAGTCTCATCCCATTATTAAGAAGCCTATAGAATGCGGATTGAATTGTTACCTTGAAGATTAGTTGTTTAGGAACTCCAGCATGGTACTATTGTCATATTGAAGTCCTGGAGAAATATTATTGTATATGTACTTGTATACAGCTCTACTGGGTCCTTTATAATCAAAACCATTCTTGACAAAGTCCGTTATAAGCATTTTAATGTCTTTAGCTGCTTCCCTGGGACATGAATTAATGTACATGTATGGTAGAATCTGCGAAATGCTGATATTTCTAGCTTGATAATATGGTCTACAGCTAGCAGCATGTACATATTTTAGGACTTTGAATGAAAGAATATCATTTTTGTCATATTTAACAGTCCTGAAAATCCCTTTGGCTCTGCTCAATATTTCGATAATTACATTGAGAAAATTACCCTTGTATCCATATGTAGCAGTCGGGTCATTAATAAATGCCATAGCAGTTTCATCTTTGATACCCAACACTTTCATGTCATATATCTGTGGATAATCTTCATTCTTGCACTGCGACTCGCATGAAAACAACATCATCCCGATCGGCCGGTTTTGTGTCTCTTGCGAGTCTCTTCCCAGAATAGCATCGATCCGAGCCATCGGATCGCCATTCTGGGAAGGGACGAGCTACTATCACTACAAGAGAATGGGCGTTTATTGTCAGTTTTTTTGTCATTTTGTAGACTACAGCAAATTCCACAGAACTGACAAAAATATGACCATAAAAATGTCAAAAATTGGTGACGATACATCGTCAGTTTTTTGTCATTTTTTTTGGCAAATTCTTGACACCCTTTATGTCATCTTTATAGCATTTTTTTGGCACTTTTTTGAGCAATTCTTTGACACCTATTTTGTCATATCTTAGGTTGTTTTTTGGCAATTTATTGTCATCTACAGTGTCATATTTTAGTTCCTTTTTATCACTTTTTGGGGAAATCTTTGGCACCTATTTTGTCATATTTCAGATCCTCTGTTATTGGGAAACCTAATGGGTGTTCACCCTCTTAACAATAGAGCCTTCTATCAGTAAAACAAGATGGGTTAGTGTTAAAGAACCCATTGGGTAAAGCCGTTTCCAACGTTTCCAACGGGAACATGGCTAACCACGATTTTCAACATTTTAGCCCCACGCTCTCTAGGAACTCTTAAAATATCAAGAATTGCCGAAGGTGTTGAACTAGTGGTAGTCTTAGCATTCACAACATTTGATGACAGTCTTTGCTTTCTTTCTTCTGCTCCAAGATTTGACTTGAGAAGAACAATACTAGGTAGCACGTGGTTGTATCTTCTTTCATATTTATTTGTTCCAGTAGAAGGCTGAGGTTGCCTATCAAGTTCTTGAACTGGATAGTTCTTCGGTTGAAAGAGTTTAATTGTTCTTGCCTATTAACTATTGACTAATCAACGAGTTGTCTAGTCCAAAAATTTCCTCTTGAAATGACACCAAGTCGGTAAAGAGAAATGTTCGCGGCGGCCTTGGCTGCCGCGATACATTTCTTGTACTTCTAGTGATATACTAGCAACTCGATATTTTTTTGCCTATGCAAGGCCGCCGCGATACATTTCTTGTACTTCTAGTGATATACTAGCAACTCGATATTTTTTTGCCTATGCATCACAAATGCCAGCCTGCAAATACTCCAAATATATGGTCTTTTATGCTTATGGAACTCATAGTCTTCATACAATATGTTCAAATAAATGGGCAATCATACTTGGAGAACTTATAATCTTCATACAACATGTCCAAGTTTCCTCGCTTAAAATTCTCCTAGTCCAGAAATATCATTCTCCAATCTCAAATTTCTCATGACTAATAATCTTTGCCCCTCGCTCATCTATTTGATACTTCCTTAACGTGGCACATTAGTTTCTAATATCATTCCTATGTTCCATTAGGATATGATTAATTTGGTCAACTACATTGGTTAATTCTAGCCATTGATATCTATAAACGCGTTGGCTAATTCTAAAGGTGACTATTGAAGAGAAGGAAATCATTTTTTTATGTCTTCCCTCCTTTCCTCTTTTTGACAATTTGGCTAGTCATAGTAGGATTGAATCTTTTCACAAGTCTTGTAGGGTCAATATGGTGAATGTGAAGAATTGATGCATGTCAACGTGATCGGCAATCTATTACGGGTGATTCTACATTGGGCAAATTACTGATATTATTGATGTTAACTTCCGTTCATTTCATGTAACCATCTTGAAAGCAAAGTGGTTCAAGGTTGTTTATAGAGGCAGAAATCAGACCATGAGATCACATCCTTCAGGTTTCTACGAGATTGATTCTTGGAGAAATGAATGAGCTATTTGTTTATTCTAAACAAGTGGAACATGTTTTCTTTTTTAAAAACCCTATTAACCCAACGTGGTGGATTGTAGTTCATGTTGTACCGAGGTGCAGACGTCTCATTGATGCTACTATGTTAGAGTCTAACAATGATGATTAAAATGAGGATTGATGATAATATCTTTGACTTCTCGATTAATTTTTTGTCAGCTTGTCACTTCAAAGTCAGTTTATTGGCACTTTTTTGTCATCCTATTGTCACTTCAAAGTCAACTTATTGTCACTGTATTGACATTTTGAAATCAACTTATTGTCACTTTATAGTCACCCTTTTTGTCATCTTATTCTCTCCCTTTTGTTAGATTTGAGGCACTCTATTGGCACACTGTTGACACATTTGTGCCATTTGTTCTCCAACTTCTAAGTCAAAGTTATGACATTTTATTATCATACTATGGTCAAATGTATATCATTTCTTTGTCATTATAAAGTCAGTCTATTGACATATTTTTGGCACATGGTTTTGTCAAAACTATTTCAGTCTATTGTCAGAGATGTGTCATTTGTTGCCAGATTATAGTCAGATTTATATCATTTGTTTGTCACCATTTTTGTCAGTATTAAGTCAATCTATTGTCACATTTTTTACATATAGTTTTGTAAAAACCATGACATTTTATTGTCATATTATAGTCACATTTCCATCATCCTTTTATCATTTTTTTTTTGTCACTAGTGCATCACACTATTGTCACATTTATTGTCATTTATTTATGTCATTGTTGTTGTCATTTTTGTATCAGTTTTTTGACACATTATTTTAGTGACAAAAAAATGACAATAAATCACTGTTCTCTTATAGTGTATATAAGGCCATTTCCTCTTTCGGACCGGTTATCGGCGTCTTCTCACAGCAGCTCTTCTTCTATTCTCGTTGCTTCCCTTAGCTCTATCCATCCTCTTTTCTCCTCTTTGGAGACTTGCTCTTTTTCTTTTTCCTTTTGATTGCTCTTCCTCTTTTCTCCCCTTTTAGATTGCTCTTCCTCTTTCCTTCCCTTTTCGCTTGCTCTTTCTCATGGTTTCTTGAAAGAAATTTCTTTGCTTTGCATGCTATGCGGAGGATTCACAATCTGAGGCGTGCTTTATTCTTTCTTCGCGCAATTTCTTCGTGAATGTTGGCTGATTTGTGCATGTCAATTGAAGGAGTCGCTTTTGTTGCATGCATCTAGTCCAGATTGTTTTTTTCGGATGGAACTTCTCGATTGTTTTCGTTTTTTGCACAGATAGCAGATGGGTTATTTCCTCACAGGGACACCAATGCTTTGAAGTCGGCCCTGGTATCTTTCTTTGCAGTATCTTGTTGCATGCAGGGCGGATTCGTCAGAATCGAATCAATTCATAGAGATTTGGGCAGCTCCGGCATCTGAGAAGTCTTCATCTTGCTTTGCCAGTTTCTATGTATTTTACTGCGTGATTGATCTTCCGCCGCTGGTAATTGCCTCGTGCATGCTGGCTGATTTATGCATGAAGGAGTAACGTTTCTCGCATGCATCTCTGGTCCAGGTTGTTTTTTCGGATGGAATCCTTCGATTGTTTTTTGTATTTTGCACAGATAACAGACGGTTGACGTATAACAGACGGTTGACGTGTTAAGGTGTCGGTTTGTCATTTTATGGATGAGGGTTCGAGCCATGGTATTGTCAATCCATTTTGGTTTTTGCTTTAGTTGGTTAAGTTTAATATTCCCGCTAACCCATTTTGTTTTTAGCTTTAGTTGGTTGAGTTTAATATTCCCGCTAACGTATGCTTCTTCTCTTGTAGTCATCGTCTGGACTTAAACTTTCCACGGGTTTCATCTCGTCTACTTATGTTGTTATCCTCTCATCATAGATAGCTTTAACTGGGCTCCTCTTGCCAACTTATATTTTTTGATCCTCTCATATTTGAACAAGCTTCTTCTATTCTATTATCTGCATGCTCATTTACAGATATTCATTTGACCCTTATTATCTACGTCTCTCTTGCTTCTCTAATGTTGATCCTCTATTTGACACCCTATGTCTCAACCCATTAAATTAATGCATCCATTTCGTTCTTTTGGATTTATTGTGGTATTTTTATATTTAAAGCATATCTTTATTTTTCTATAGCTTGTGGGTTTGTATCCTCAACCTCACCAATCCAAGATATTTAGGGTTTGCAAATATTCATTTTCAACTCTAGTGGTGCTCCTTCAATGTTTTTCTACAGGTATCTCTGGTTGGATGCGCGGGAGGGGTTAGCGCACTTCTCCTCATTTTCGACTTGGAGTTCTATCTTGAGCTTGGGATTTCGATTTGACCTTGATTCACCTTGCTGCTGTCTCTCCACTCTTCCTTCCACACAATTGTCCTACCCATAACCATCTCCACTCTTTTGTCAACCTGGCCCCCTTTGATCATTTTCAGGCTCATCTATAGTGACATCACAGCTTCCTCTTCTCGGGTTTACCTCCAACAACCATCTCTCTCTCTCTCTCTCTTTACTCTCTCTCTCTCTCTCTCTCTCTCTCTCTCTCTCTCTCTCTCTCTCTCTCTCTCTCTCTCTCTCTCTCTCTCTCTCTCTCTCTCTCTCTCTCTCTCTCTCTCTCTCTCTCTCTCTCTCTCTCTCTCTCTCTCTCTCTCTCTCTCTCTCTCTCTCTCTCTCTCTCTTCTATTGTCGTTCCATTTAAATTTTTTGAGACATTTTCTGTCCCATTAAAGTCTTTTGTGACATGTTTTCCACCTCTTTGTCCTTTGTGGCTAAATTTCTTATATGTATATTATGTATTTGGTTTGGACCTATACTTGGATTTGAATATTTGGGGTTGCGTTTAAGATTTTTTCTTCTTTTTTGGCATGATCATCCGGGAGCTCTAGTGTTTGTTGGTTCCTTTGTTCACTTTATTAGCGCAATTATTTTGTTGCTTCTCGAAGTTGCATTCTCTGTTCTTGAACATGGGTGACGGGTGGTGTTGTTAGGTGTACCAATTTTATGGATTTGGGAGATTCTTTGTTTTCGTTAACTCTACTTTGTCATATTCGCAATAGGCTTATTTTTCCGTGAATAGCTTTGCTCACACTATGTGTTTTTCATTTCCTTTAACATGTACATTCCCTCGTTGGCTTTCTTATTGCAGACCATCTGTACGGCACTAGCTTTGCTCACAATATGTCCTTCTACGTCGTCATTCTACCATATGGCTAACCTCCTAGCACTCCACTGGGACCTCGCCGTTGTTGACTTTCGTTTCCTCGTTCTCTTGGCCATAAGCTCACCTTGATTTTGGCCTCACATTTGACATACATTGCTTGTGCATAGCCATCCTATTTTTCTTCAAATTTAAACCTCATTTTTTGGCAGGTTGCAGTTTTGGCGTCATGTTCTTGAGGTTCTTCTGTCCCGTTTACGTTTTTCCAACACATCATTATACACCATTTGCATATTTGCTCTTTAGCTGTGTCTGGATGTGCCAACTATTGCATTTGGCCCTTCATTGCAATTTTGTGACATGGGTTTCTAGTGGATCATTTTTTCTTTTTGATGCTTATCTTTCTCTAGATGTGGCGTATATTGAGTTATTGTGCATGGGGTATTATCTTGGGCGCATTCTATTTTTGTGCAGGGTGCTAGTCCTGCCTCATTCTGGTTGTCTTGGGGAATTCCTTTCTAGCTGGTTGTTGAGATCTTTTTCACTAAATTGTGCTATCATTGTGCATTGTGCATTATGCTATCCTTCTGCATCATTTGCCAGGGAATTCATTTCTAGCTAGCCATTGAGCTCTTTGTTCACAGTGCATTGGGATATCATTGTGCATTGTGCTATTATTATTCATCATATTTGCTATTTAGCTATGTCTAGATGTGCCAAATATTGCGTTTGGCACTCCATTGCAATTTTGTGACATGAGTTTCTCTTGGACTATTTTTTGTGGGTGGTGCTGTTTCTTTCCACCCCGATGGGGACGCAAATTTCTATTTATCATGGTTTTTCTTCCACCCGCTAGGTGACGCTTTTTCTCCACCCTCCGGGTGATGCTATCTTCTCTTTTTCATGTATTGTTGATTTTCCTCATTACTAATCGCTCACATCGATTTGAGTGCTTGTTGTTGTGCAGCTTACCGCTTCCCCGTCATGTACATTCATTCGGCCCTATCATTCGGCATTCTTTTATATTTTACATTTCAACTGGCGTTCTTATTTTTCTAACATGTCCCTTCCGATAGTCCTTGTGTTTTTGGTTCATTTATCATGTCCACTACTGTTTTTTGCTTTAGTATTTCGACCCTACATATGGCCCTAGCTTTATTTATAACCCGTCACTTTACCTAGTCATTGTATTTTCATTTATCCTTTTCTACTATCTGGCTTACCTCCTTGCACTCCATCCCGACCTTGGCATTTTTGACCTCCATCTTCTTCTTTTCATTGGCCATAACTTACCTTTGACTCCTTCACCCTCGTTTTGCTCGATTTATGATGATTCGCGTTAACCTCAATCTCAATTCTTCCTCTTAACCTTGCTCTTGTTTGTGCTAACATTTGCTTTCTTATTGCAGACCAGTTGTACGACCCTCGTTTTGCTGACAATATGTCCTTCTATGTAGTCATTCTACCATATGGCTAACCTCTTGGCACTTCTCTTTGACCTTGCCACTGTTGATTTTCATTTCCTCTTTTCTCTTGGCCATAACCGCACCTTGACTTTGGCCTCACATTTGTCATGAATTGTTTGTGCATAGCCATCTTACTTTTCTTCAAACTTAAGCCTCATTTTTCTTGATCCATGATGTGATCCAAATTTAACTTCACCCTCCTCTCCCTTGACCCTCCTCTTGATTTGTACTGACATGTCTGCCACTTCTCCCTCCACCTCTTCATATTCACAGTGCTATTCATATTGCCGCATCCCTTCCTCGCTCCAAATGTCCTATTATTTTCCTTATGACCTCTCATTTGACACTATCATTTCTCCTTTGTTCCACATTCACATCTTGTTTAACAACTGCGTTGTATTGCATTTTTTGTCGCAAGTACGTCTTATTTGGCAAATTCTAGTTTGACATCGTGTTCTTAAAGTTCTTTAGTATTCTAGGTTTTTTCGGCGCTATCATTCTATATCATTGGCGTATTTGGCTTTATCTGGATATGATCCATATTGTGTTTGGCACCGCCTTGAGATTTTGCGACATGGGTTTCTATTGGATCATCTTTCCTTTTTAGGTTTCTCTTTGTCTTGATGGGAGTATCTTACGTTGCACATTGTACACAAGGTGTTATATTGAGTACATTCTAGTTTTGTGCATGGTGCTGGTTCTACCTGATTCTAGTTATCTCGAGAAATCCATTTCTAGCTGTCTTTTGAGGGCTTTTTGCACTTGTAGTGGATCTTTTTCTTTTTCTATTTTGGTATGATCATTATATATCATTGGCATATTTGCTATTTAACTTTCTCTGGATATGATGCATATTGCGTTTGGCTCCGCATTGAGCGTTTGGCACTCCATTGCAATTTTGTGACATGGGTTTCTATGGGACCATTTTTTGTGGGTGGTGCTGTTTATTTCCACCGTGATGGTGACACACATTTCTATTTCTCATGTTTTCTTCCGCCCGCTGGGTGACGCTTTTTCTCCACCTCCGGGTGATGTTGTTTATTTCCACCTCGAGGGTGATGCATATTTCTTTTTATATGATTGTTACACCCATTGGGTCATGCTTTTCTCCACCATATGGGTGATGCTATCTCCACCTGCGGGTGATGCTGTTTATTTCCACCGCAAGGGTGATGCATATTTCTTTTTACGTAATTGTTTTCCACCCGTTGGGTGATGCTGTTCTCCACCCTATGGGTTGATGCTCTCTTTTTTTCTGCTACATGTTGGATTTTCTCTAACCATTCACGGGTGTTTTTTAGAGTTCTTTGTGTTTGCTTGCGGGTTTTCACGCCATCGGCTTATAGTTGAGGAAGTTCTCACGGTAGTCGGCCGGTTTGTGTCTCTTGCGAGTCCCTTCCCCGAGAATAGCATCGATCCGAGCCATCGGATGCGCCATTCTGGAAGGGATGAGCTACTATATAAGGCCATTTCCTCTTTCGGACCGGTTATCGGCGTCTTTCTCGGCAAACTCTTCTTCTATTCTCGTTGCTTCCCTCCCTTCCCGCCTGGCTGCGTGGGGCATAAGTTTGCTTTTCTCTAACCATTCCGCGGGTGTTTTTAGGGGTTCTTTGTGTTGCTTGCGGGCTTCCGCCGTCTTACGGGGTCACTCGCTATATTTTTGTGTTAAGCCATCAACCCATCTCCTTCGGTTTTCCAGGCAACACATTCAAGGTTGTTGGCGACCATTTCTCATTAGGGTTTTCCTCGAAAACCCGAAAGGGCGGGGGTTTTTATCCCGATGAGTTGTCGCCATTACCCTTCTATATTGCCGTGCACATTTCTTTTTACGGGGTAGTCTGATATTGTTCCTATGGTCGGCTACCCCTCTCTATTCAAAACATTGTATACTGCTGCTGTGATGATTGACAAGCCTATCTATCCCCTTTCGGGTTTTCGAGGAAAAACCCTAGCGATAAAATCTCGGCAAGGGGCTTGGACAACGCAGGGCTGCTAAATGTTCCCACAAAAAAACCCACGCTCCACCGAGAATACCGAAGTCGCGCATCACCCTTGGACCTGCACATCACCAACAGAAAAACCAATAGCGAAAAAACCTCAAAAAGTGAGGGGCTGATCACGCATGCGTGAGGGGCTGATCACGCATGCCACGCGACAAAAAACAACATTTACACCTCGAAAAAGCGAGGGGCTGGTCATGCGTGTCACGCGACAATTATAACAAATATGAACATATAAATAACAATTTTTTGGGGCGGGGGAAAGGGTGGGAGCCATGGATACTGGCGAGAGATGAAAGTGCCGATGAAACGTCGATGAAGAACTCCGCAATAAATAGCGATCCCCCAACCTGATGAACGGTCTAAAAATGTATGCATGCGATGCATGCAATGCATGCATGCTCGTCTTGTGCAAGAATGTCGATCCGCCACGCGAATCGATGACATTCTTGCACTGCGACTCGCATGAAAACAACATCATCCCGATATCAGAGAACTTTAAATACTAGATCTGAGGAGAAAAGTTGAAGATTGTCCTATGCCGGACAAAAGGGCAAAGATAGAAGAGGTTAGAAAGGATATGAATGGTCAAGAAAGAGTATCTCATGCAAGAAGAAGCCCCTCCTCCGCATGAGATCAAAGAATAAAAGCCACGGATACTGCTGAGAGATGAGAAAGCGCCGATGAAACGTCGATGAAGAACTCCGCAATAAATAGCGATCCCCCAACCTGATGAACGGTCTAAAAATGCATGCATGCGACGCATGCAATGCATGCATGCTCGTCTTGTGCAAGAATGTCGATCCGCCATGCGAATCGATGACATTATCAAGAAATGCAAAACCCAGGAACTTTTTTATAAGTGGGCTACAGGGCTAGAAGATCATCCATGTATCTAAACACAGATTTGAACATCTCCACTTCTTTGTATCTTTCTTGGGGTGATAGAGTCTTTATAAATACAGCTTTGTTCCATGCCAGGTAGAGGTTGCATCAGCATGGGCTGCACAACCCATGGGGATACCACTAGTTTGCAACCATGTATCAGCTCCCCACATGATAAAGCAATTAGTCAACAACCATATGCTGGCCCTGATAAAAATATCTCTAGTAATCAAGCTCCAACATTTACCTTTAGGGTCAACTTTAAAGTTACAAAATTCTCGTCCCATTCTCTTTTAATCCATAACTTATAGTTATAGTATTTATTGATCATGTATTCCCATGCTGCATTAATGACAAGTGTAATGACATATATTCCAGTATCACCAGACAAAGGAATACTTTCATAACACTTTGTGATATCCGCCACAAAGATATCAGCGATTTTAGAAGGAAGGTTTAAGATGACATCATACACGGATTGAACCATCTAATTCGGGTTAACTTTTTCAAGAAAAAAGATTGCAGAATTTTAGTCAAATTGTTTTGGCAATATCTGGCCATATCTGGATGATCATGTTTAGCCATGTTGTAATGATATTTGAGAATTCCGTATAAACAGTTCCGTGTGCATTAGTAATCCACATATGATCCCGTTTGTGGGCTTTATAGATCCCTAATAAATATGGTAGTCTATCACGTGCAATTAGCATAAGAAAATGTTTCCTCCATTTCATTTTGGACCTTCCATATGACAACAATCTGCTTTATTGTAACCTTTCTGAAATCACAGCTATTAAGTCAGTTAAGAGCCATTTCCATCATATGTTTGGGGCATATAAATGCCGGGTTACTAGTGGCTTTACCTACACCAGCCACATACATATATTTATTGAACCATTCGATGCTTTTGACAACTTTGCTATCATTTAAGGGAAAACGTTCTTGTGTTATCCCTTTTACAGGCCTTTTTGACAAGTGTAGCAGCTTTGTCGAGAATAATGTCTTTAACATCACATTTTTTCTCATCTTTCAAATTTGGGAATGTATACTTATGAGCATCAAAAATGCTGTCAGCAGTAGAGATTAACTCCTTTTTGAACACATCCCATTCTAAGCATTTGTCGGGGATATGGTTCAATCCCAATTGTAACATCTTCCTCAATTGTATATTTTGTACTACACCACGGTCAATTGTCCTAATGTGACCTATTGTAGGATCTATATAGTCTTTGAGTTGAGGAATGGAGCATGGACATTCACCATCACCTTCTTGTGCAAATACATGGTTTGTAGCATAAGTCTCTCAAGTTCACGGTATAGTTCCAAAATTACCCATATTCCCCGGGGTACCCAACCTTTCCACATTAGTACTATCAGACTGTTCAGTTAACATAAACCATTAACACACAACTACCATTAACATTATTAACATAAACCATTGCATTTAACACATTTAAATTAAAATCCCCCTTAAACCCCCTTTGGTTTGGGTGCATATTCACACGGGGGGTTACTCCGGGCAACGAGAGCTGTCGGATGGGCATATTTGCCCTTTATTCCAACATCTGGACCGTACATAGCGATCCTCGTTTGTGGGGTATGCATGTACGAGTTTTTGTATACTGTATATTAAGGTTTGCAAAATACTATAAGGTTTGAGATAATGTACTTAATGGTGTTAATTTTGTACATGTATTGTAAATTTTTTAGGGCTCTCGGCCCCTCGTAACCCCGTGTGAATATGCACCCAAACCAAAGGGGGTTTAAGGGGATTTTAATTTAAATGTGTTAAATGCAATGGTTTATGTTAATAATGTTAATGGTAGTTGTGTGTTAATGGTTTATGTTAACTAAAAAATTTGTTTGCCGGGCCTTAAGGATGGTGTAGGGGTGTAGATATAGACATTACCTAATACTCTAATGATGGATGGTGTATCATAGCCTCAGATACAATTAATATGTGAAGCAACAAGAATTGAGATTTGGAACCATCGTATTGTAGTTTGAAGATATAATCTTGAATCGAAAAAGCACATTTCATTCTAAAGGACATGTATCACGACATGAGGCTTGACATGCCACTAAGCTTTCACACTTCTATGGAATTTATACACCATCGTAAAAATGAGAAAGAGCATCTCTTTGAAACGGTACATGCAATTATAAAAGCTTTTAACTACATTCTAGAAATGCACAAGAGAAATGACTAAGACAAGAAAAGTAGAAGGAAAGAACCACCATTTTAATAAAGATTATCCGTGACCGCCTTAGATATCACGGGAAGCATGCAAAAGCAGTTCTTTTACTTGTTGAGATGGTGCAAGAGTCTAGATTTACGTGTTTCAAAGGTGCACCCAAAGCAATGGGGTGAATAGGACATAGGCGCAGGCCCAAGCCTCAAGGCTGAATTATTCAGGGCATAATTGTGTCTTGAGACCACAAAACAAGATTTCTAGATTATATCGACCTCCCCTTGCTCGGCATTATTCTATCAACGTCTTCGCGAAATTCAAACAACTTAAGAAGGAGCATTATTCTTCAAACAACTTAAAAAAGGAGCATTATTCATCACAAACAAATAAAAAAAGATTGTGATAATGAAGATGTACTCAGTATAAAAATTGTGTAGATCAAGTCTTGTCCCATTTAAAATAGCATCCGGAAATGCTTCGGGCCGAGAATGAGATGGCCATGGCGTCATAATGAAGATGTACTATGTATAGAAATTGTGCAGATCAAGTCTTATCCCATTTAAAACAAAGATTGCAAAATGCTTCCAGGCCAGGAATGAGACGGCCATGACCTAAATTGCATACCATATCTGCATCTATGAGAGCATTTTGCTGACTCAAAATGGTAACAGAAGCGACCTTTTGCTTGGCCATATTTTGCCCAGAAATAGTTTCCTTGCTTCTCATTTCAAGATTGCCTGCACAATTCAAACAACTTAAAGAAGGAGCATTATTCTTCAAACAACTTAAAGAAGGAGCATTATTATGTCAAACAAATCAAAAAAGATTGTGGTAATGAAGATGTAGTCTGTATAAATATTGTGCAGATCAAGTCTTATCCCATTTAAAATAGCATCTAGAAATGCCTTCAAACAGGAATGAGATGGCCATGATGTCATAATGAAGATGGCCTCTGTATAAAAATTGTGCAGATCAAGTCATATCCCATTTAAAACAGCATCTTCTGCAAATGCTTCCAGGACAGGAATGAGACAGCCATGACCAAAAATTGTATAACATATCTGCATCTCAACACGAGCCTCTCAATCCATGCTACTCATGCTCAAATTCAAGCCATGCTGCCTGTGCTCATAAATGGCTTCAAGGCATCCAAGCTACAAACTAAATCTTCTGCACTCTGTATATTTGGTTTCCTAGAGGCATAAAACCAACAGGGCCTCTTTTGCCAGGCAAACAGGATGATTTGCAAGCACAGTAACGGAATTCAGAACACAGGTATGGAGCAAAAGGCATACTCACCAGTTTCATCGCCGGAACACATGCAAATTCAAGTTGTAGTTTCACCATCAAATCCGAGGCCCTTAATACGGTCTGCAAGGTCGCCCACTGCAAAGGGCAAATCTCAGAAGTCCGGCGAACAGAATCGGCAGAAGCTTGATCAACCAATACCGGCAAGAACAGGCGCTCCATCGCTTGCCCTCTTCTAGGGTTCCGATCTTGGTTTTTTGGTTTGAAGCACAAAATCGATGTGAGGAAAAGTGCTACATATTAATTCTGAGAAGGCCCAAAACGATCGATTGACAATAGACAACGATATCTAGCATTAAACTGGAGAACAGAAATTATAACAGGATTTGATGCTTAAAAGGATGAGGAAAAGGATGGGGAATGAACCAAATATTCCACGTTTGATCTAATCTCTCTAGCAATAACAAAACCTCGTACCATATCTAGTATGAAGAACACCACTAATCGACACCACCACCACCAAATATTCACTCCGCCATCGACACGAATCGAGAAGACAATAGTGCAGAGAACAAAATTTTTAGGGTTTGATCCATATGAATGCAATGGTCACAATAACAACCGTTAGATTGTTGAAGCTAATCCAGATCAACGCTCTGAAAAAGGCACACTCTAGAAATACTATTTAGTATGGGCCAATGAATACAGCACAAAAATCATAGGAAAACCATGCCAAAAAGCGTACAAAATTACAAAAACAACCCCTTGTTATAATGCTACATATTCCTTGGGGAAGCATTAATCATAAAACTTGAGCTATCAGACTTTGCAGACCTTCCTTGCTTTGAAAGTTTGTTGCTACTAATACTAGCAGTGGCAAATGTCCCTTTTAAGAAATCAATGGACTTGATTGTTTTTTCACATACATCTATCATAATCCCCTTTGGAAGACCAATTTTAAGATCAGCACGTGGATTACTAACAAGCTTCATTGTCATGTTGACCAGTATTTTTCTGACCTCAATATACCCTAAAAAGGCAAGCACGCCAGCTCTAAGTGTACCTTTGAGATAATTCCTAAAGGCCACCATCTGCCCAGCAAAAGACATATTAGGATACATGGTATTGAGGTTGTTCAGCGTATGCTATACTGCTTGGTCAAACCAGATCATAATTTTATTACATTCTATGGCAGCTTTACTTTTACCTCTGTTATCACAAATGCACTTGAAATATGGGCATAAAGTATGCCACAGGCGTTTCAGGTAAAAAGTCATCCCTTTCTATGTTGGCATAGGCCGTATGACCTTTCTGACATAGAATCATGAGCTCGCTTTTGTTGCATTGCTTATCAAAAAATCTGGTGTCAACAGGCAGTCTGACTTTTGTCATCTTTATTTGTTCCATTCTATCAGCAGCAACCTTTGCATTATGTACTTCTTCTTTGGAAATATCTCCAAGTATCATCCATGCATCTTCACTAATGGGAGCTAGGGGTCCAAGATTCTTAGTTTGCCATAGAGCTTGATTACATCAAAGACCATGGCTCTCAACTAACCTTTCTGGAATAATCGGGAACTTGAGACAATTTCTCAATGTGAACTTGAAGTCAATCCCCTTGTTTGGTTATTAGCCTTATCTTCCTCATTTAATAGGTCTGCCCCAAAGGGCTCATCTATATTGGTAGACTCCTTAGTAGAGTCCTCGGGCATATCAATCCGGATCTACTCGCTTTCTTTTCCATGAGAATTTTTTATATGATTGACATCTTCTAGAGCAGTGACCTCTAGAATAAAATAGCTTGCACTAGCATCTTCCTTCATAGTGCACTCGTAGATCATTTTAGGTAAACCATTATATAACTCAACAATAAAAGGGTATACCTCTTCTTCCTTTTCAGACAATTTGTTGATTTTAGGTAGTGGTAGAGTTTACTATTAGAAAAGTAATATTTAAGCATCTTGTGTGAGATGTTTAGACATTGTGAGTTCAAAAATTTTTGAATGCATCCTGATCCATGCTAAGGCATAGTTGAAGATTTTTCAAGGACATTGCAACACATATAGCTTACCAGCAGGACAACACCGGAACTTATATGTAAGCAAGCAACCACCTGAAATAAATAAGCCAGACTCAACAATACTCAACAGCATAAACCAACAAAACAACTTCACAGACCTGAGAAAGTTCTTGGCAAGACCTGAGAAAGTATTTGGCAATGCAAGCAGTCACAAAATAAGGAAATCAAAATGTGGCATTACCATATATGATCTTCCTGCAAAGTAAACCAATATGAAGGTATGATAACTCATGATATATCCCATATGTAAAGCTTGCATTAGAATGAAGACTACTACATAATGAAATTAATGACAGAATTCACGCCTGAACAAAAGATTCATGGGCGGAAGATGCAACATTTTATCCTTAAAAATCCTACTTTCCCATAGACAAAATCCAGAGATCTTGACACCTGCACAAAAATACCGAAGCCTTGCAAGAAAAGAAACGTTTTAGGTTGAGCGATTTGTGCTCAGATTCTGGAAAAAAGTTTCTGCATCAAAGATTTGAGGTGATCAAAACTAAGAAAGAAATTGTTAGCTGGAGAGGAAATAAGCCATCCAAACACGTTGTGGAGTACCATAGAGCCCAAAATGTTTGTTCTTGGTTCAGCCTATGGTGAAGACCTAAAGTACCAAGAATCGACAGAAAAAAGCCCAGAAACAGGATTTGAAACTTAAAATGTAGCTGAATCTGGTGGGTGCCACAAGAGAACAGCTAGAGCAGTTGAGGGCAGCATTCTGGGGAAAAATAGGGAACCGGATTTGGGCGAAATAGGTCAATGCCGAAAAAAAACGCAGAGATTAGGGATTAGGGAAAAAGATCTGCTTTTTGACAATGGTCGAAAATCCCAATAAAACAATCCCTATTTTTTATTAAAAAAAAAATTCCACCCAAAATTTGGTAAAAAACATTTGCCAACGTAATGGAAGATTTAGAAACACAAATAATATAGCTAGATTCAACATTTCTGCAGAATTAAGGAATTTTTATCAAAGACTTCCTCACTTCTACACATTCAATGCTCTTAGTGTTTTATGTCACAAAGAAATGATATGGTGAATCTTCCAGTTTAAGTATACGAAACAGATTAGTATGGGATCTAGAGACTGGTGACGAGCAGGAAGACCATTGTAGACACATGATTTTGAAAATCGTGTGTACAAAGTGATTTATAGAGGTACATGAATATCGATTATGCTAATATTAAAGTGCATGCTTAGCATATCTTAATAAATGTGTTGAGTGCCTTTTGCAAAAGAATTATAAACACGGTCCATGCCAACACTTGCCACTATATCATTCTATTCTATTCTATTATATTCTATTCTATTCTATTCTGAGCTCTTTTGTTACTACTAGTGATTTTGTGGACAAATATTGATGCCACCTATTTTGTTCACAACCACTAGATTCAATCCAATGTAAAACTAGTAACGGATGCCCAGCGTTGCCGGGCATAAATACAATTTATTGTAGGTGCCCATCATTTAAAAGAGCAATGACACGAAGATATATTTGGTATGCTCATGTTGGTCTCCTGTCATTGACAAGATACCATTCTATAAGGGCAAGATACCATTGTATACCATTGATACAAATATCCTTTTAAATGGTAAAAAAATAATAGTAAAAGTTATCAGGCATGTTGTTTGCGAGGTATGGTAATCTGATCGAGTTGCAAGCTTTACCAATACAGTGTTATGTTGGAGTTGGGATGTAGATAATGATATCATCGTTGCCTTACGTTGGACAAACTCATGTCAACGATGGGTCTTTGCCATCTTTGAATAAAAAGTTAACTTTTATTCCAACTTATTGTGGTCAACTGTGTGGACTTTCAAAAACCTGAAAAAATCTAAGTTGGACATATTCTTTAGAGGCTCAAGAAACTTGCATCTGCAACTACAATAAGGACAATAGACACGCTACACATATATCACTTTTCATTTCTTTTTTTGAAACTGCATATTACTCTTTCTTCTTATTTTTAGCTATGCTCTCTCTTTGTTTAAGTTTCATAGGCCTATTGGTCCCCCTGAACGATAAAAACAAATTCAATTCAATTCTCTATTGTTCAAATCAATGTTCTTTTAGATAATGCCTCTCATGCAAGGACTCAAATACTATGTGCTACTTATACAAATAACGTGGTGGAGCTATAAGCAAACAACGTAGCTGAGACATAAACAAATGATGTGGTAAAACTATTATGAATGAAATGCCTTTACAAAAGCTTGTCCATTATTTTGATGTGAAAACATTCACCTTGCATGGTTTGGAAGAGCATAATCAAACGAATAAAGACACTCGTAAATGAGAAATAATCATATTGATATTTTACATTTTAACATCCAAATGATAGTAATCCTTATTGTAAATGTTTCAGACAATATATAGGTGCTTCTAGACACACAATAGCATTTTCCAACATATCCTTGACATGTTCTGCTGCACCTTGCATGGTTGGTATTAATTGCTAAGCATTTATGTTCTCCATAATAAAAAAAGAATTGATACTCATAAATGAGATTGGGTAAAAGTATGCTGTGGTGTATCAAAAACATGCCACATTTTTGTACCTTCTTTGTGGTAGGATCAGGTGGTGCATATAGAAGCAGAGATTGCGGGAGTGCGAAATAATGAGCGTCGGTTATTTTGAATTTTATGCCACGTCATTGTCCCTCGTCTCGAATTAGAAAAATAATCACCTCTTCTTTTGTTTTTTTGTCGCTTCTTGCCGATTGAACCCTAATGGAGTCAGAATTGAATGCCACTGGTTACACGATGAAATCTCTTCTCAAACAAGAGATTGTATCCCATGAAGATCTAAAGAAGCTTTCGGGTGACCAAGTTCCAAATAAATCTGGCTATAGGTATTTTCCCCCAAATGTTTATTTAAAACTGAAGCTTAAGGCATATGTTTTCTTGTACAGGTTGAATAATCTGAGCAATGAACAATATAAGGAGTTCATGCAAATTTACAAAAGAATTACAGGGAAGCCACAGACATGTGGTGGAATGGCTCCTGGAACCTGGGCAGTGGCTTATTATTTGCATATAAAGGGGGAGGTTATTAATTGGAAGAGCTTCTTGGATTATTATAAAACTCCCGATGAGAAAGCAGAGGCTAGTTCTTCTAGACCCAAGAGAAAGCTAGGCAAATCCAACCTGAGCAGGAAGAAAACAGTAAAAGTGACAGGGATGATGAAGATGATAGGGAAAAAACTAAGTTATGTTCCTCTAAACCACACATTCAGTCTGAACTCATAATCAAAACAGAAAAGCGGAGCAACCTTCTGAGACGAAAATATGCCATTGCAAGCATGTTGAATTATTAGTTGTATTACATTAAAAAATTATCTCAAGCTTGACCTAGATTGTTTCTATCAACGCAGAAAAGGTAACCTCAAATCCAGTTCAAGAATGAGATATGTCTAGTCCATTTTATAGTGTAGTTTAGATTCGTTTCTCATGTTGGCTCTATTGTCATGTTGTGCCTCTATGATAGCATCTATGCATGTGTTCTGTGCTACTATGGGGCATTTCATGCAATTGCTGTCACAATGATAGATGAGGTATGTGCGGTCTGGTGAGTGGGAGTTGTTGGCATGTTGTTTGTGGTCTAGTGATGAGAATGATGCTAACATTTATGTCGTGGTGGTGGGGTGTTATGCTGCCAATAGTGGTAATAGTGCTGCTATATTGTGGTGCATGGCATATGTGAGGTGACAGTAGTAGCAAGTGAGGTGTGGTGTACCAGTGTGGTGTGGTGTGGGTTATTGTTCCACCAATAGTGGTGATAGTGCAACCTATGTTGTGTGGTATATGCAACGTGTTGTGTAGTGTGTATTGTATTGTGTGGTGTGGTGTAGGTTATTGTGTCGTCAATGGTGGTGATAGTGCAGCCTATATTGTGTGGTGTATGCTGCGTGTTGTGTGGTGTGTACTATGGTGTGTGGTGTGGTGTAAGTTATTGTGCATGTATGGAGTGGTGATAGTATAACCTATGTTGTGTGGTATGTGCAGCGTGTTCTGTGGTGTCTACTATATTGTGTGGTGTGGTGTGGTGGTGTGTGGTATTGGTTATTGTGTCGTCAATAGTGGTGATAGTGCAGCCTATGTTGTTAGTATATGAAGCATGTTGTATGGTGTATATTGTATTGTGTGGTGTGTGGTATGGTATATTGTGCCGCCAATAGTGGTGATAGTGCAACCTATGTTGTGTGGTATGTGCAACATGTTGTGTGGTGTGTACTGTGTTGTTTTAGTGTGTGGTGTGGTGTGTTGGGAGTATCTTGTATTGTGTGGTGTGTGACTGTGGTATTCCATCAGTATATGACTTATTATATTAGGAGGCTGACATATATGGAGTGTTTTGTTTTGCCAACTATGGCAGCCTTGTGAAGAAATGGTTGGCTGCAACACCAGCTAGGTTTGATAGATGCAAGCAATAATTGCAAACAAACGAGGATAGAAAAATTGATATCAATAGAAAGATTGAGTTGATGGAGCATGAAACATGATGGCAGTCAATCATGATGGCAAATCCGAAAGCAGTAGAGGGTGTTCAGGTTGTAAGCAAACTAAAGGATGAAGAGCTAAATGGTACAGTGTTGCCTGGGCTGGGTCAATTGAACAAGGAAATAGCAGAAATTAAAATTGAGCTAAGGGCATGTGAAGCCTTACTGCTCGAGCTACAACCTCGAATGCAAAGATGTGAGATCTTTTCTGAACATAACGGCCATGACACTCCTTTAGATCCCGTGCTTCCATGCTTCCTGACGCAGAAGAAAAGGGTGATGTAGGTTGTCTATATTGTGGACGGTGTCTAAAATGGGAGGGTAAATTGTCACCAGTTGTGATAGCAGAATGCAGTCACCAGTATCACATTCCATGTTTGTCATGTCATTTGAGGTAAACATTATCATCTGTAACCTCATTTGCAGACTTTATTGATATTGGATTTGTTTTGCAGACACTTTAGAAGTTGCTGCAGCCCCAATTGTGCCCACATTATGCCTGAGACATGGTTTTTGGCTTTTGGTGTTTGAGTGGTACCACAACCAATAAACACAAATAAGTACCTTAACTAATGTTTACTGATGTTGTCACATGTCTACTGACTTAGTGTTTGCAGAATTGCATAAATTCGAGACCAAGGACATCTAACAAATAACGACGCCTCGATCAAATATGAGACTACAACCAAATACACCTAGAATTCACTCCATTGAATACTTCAAAGTCAATCCCAGCTATCGACAGCGGCGAGAATCCAAAATGAAATTTGGATAGTGAACTGAATGCACTCGTGTCAAGTAAGTACCAATGCCACAGATATGATTTATTTTTTTGCATTTTCTCTTTGGTCTTCCTCATCTCAATTATATTACAGTGATAAATGCTATTGTAAGCAATCACGAAGAGATTCCCAATGCATCTATTGTAGAAGGGAACGTTAATTCCCTTGAGACTCATTCTGCACGGGATCTTGCACCAGACAAAAGTTTTGCTGCTGAACATGAGCCACAAGCAGATGTAGGTAATGAACTTGACAAAGAAACCCTGGATCCTGAATAAGATGCAGCCTACTCATCAAGTTCAATACCTCCTCAACCAAGAAAAACCAAGAGGTTAACTGAAATTCTCCTTGTTTTGGAAGTGACCTTCCAGAAGCAGCAGTTTCCAGGCCTGGATTACAGGAGTTCTTAGAATGGTGTTTTTCAAAATTTCAGATTGTGGTCCAGCATGGCTAAGAGTAATGTCGACTTGTTGGTGAGAAAGTTGTTGTAGGAATGTAAGGGCATATTTCTTTTTATTTGGAATCAGGATAAGTGCTCAACACAAAGTTAAAAGTGGTTAATGAGCCACTTTTCCTTAAGGATCTGTCCAAAGTGTACCAGAACTAATGGAAATACCAAGTGAAAAACACATTGTTGATAGATGACAGCAGATATAATGATCTGCCAACCAGCCAAATACTATGATATGTCCAAATAGTTTTGCTCCTGACAGATTGGATTCCAATTTCTTTTTGGGGCAACTCGAACCATGGCTAGAAGGACTTCTGGCTACAGAAAGTGTCCCTGCTTATGTGAAGGAAAATCGAATGTGGAACATATGGGATTCTGAAGAGACGCGCAACTGTATGAAAATTAATATTCGACAAGTATTTTCATGGATGAATCTTGTAAAACTCTTTGAAAGTCAATATAAGTATAAAAAAATTTGATATGTGTTGTACTTTTTCAATTTAAAATATTTGAATGGATTGTGAGCAAATGTTCTCGTGTGTGTTTAGAACTAGAGATGATAGAGCTTCAGCAGTCCCTGTCTATCAAAAGCCACATACACATTTGGAAGTGTTGCTGAGTGGAACTGAAACTGTCGTGATTAGCTCCACCGACATCAAAATTTTAGAAGATTGATCTTCCTTTTCTCAACGCGATACTTTCATCTGATTTGTGATCATCATGATTGTGCCATCATATGCATATGTTTGCAGATATATGGAATATTACTTGATGCTCCCATGAATGAGCCATTTTCATTGCTTTGACCCTCTTTTTCACTCGACATTGTCCAAGGACACAAATAGATACAAAACTATTAGGAAACACGTGAATCTAGATAAGTGCCAGTACATGTTTGTTCCTGCTTGTGATGGACATCACTGAATCTGTTTTTTTATTGTAAGCCGCGCGTCCCACAGAGATATAAACCAGGAATATATCACTTTGTTAGTATGGGCTTGCATGGCAGAAACAGACATATTGAGAGGTTAGTGCTTGCACATTAGATTTTGTTGTTGTCACATGATCACAATAAACTTTGAATGCAGGTTTCTGGAATTGTTTAGACACAATAATTTCATCTTTACAACCTTAGATGTTGTAAAAAAAAAATTCCAGAACGCCTTTTCAAACCGATGGTCATTCTTGTGGCCCTGCCATGTTCGTTTATGCACAAATTTGTGAGGGGGTACTTGAAAGGAGTGAATATATTCTTGCCTAATCTAGTAAGTTAACTCAAATTCAGCAGACAAATCAATCTCTGTTATTGACAAAGTGTGGTTAACTGCAGGTTGTGGATATTTCAGACCAGGATCTAGTTAATGTTAGAGTGTTTATGCTTGAAATATTAAGATTAGAAGCAACAAAAGTTGGAACTGAGAGGAACATATGTATTGGGAAGTATGTAGGTGCATGAGTCAGCCTCATACTTTCAAATCACTGTATATCTTCCTTATGTACATAATTGTTATTGTAGCTCGATTCATTTGAATGAAAATTCATATTCAATTACATGTTCTTTGTCACAAAATAAGACATCAAGTGTTCAAAAGAAATCAAGACAAACTCATTTTCACAGCTAAAGCACAGATCACATGAGTTCTGAAAATTACAAAATTACAGGTTTTACATTTTATCCTCATCAGAAAGAACTTCGGATAATTTCTATAAAATTTTCTCCGTATTCAAAGGATCCAACCTATATACAGTCATGTTCTGACATTTAGTTGGTGGCATATGAAGTCTAATTGCACAAATCTATGTTGTGAATTCTATGCCCTTAGCGTCTTTACTGCGAAGATCATAGCTGAAGGTTGATCTCGCACCCTTCTTGTAATATATACCTTCTACGACATTATCACCAGTGAAATACCATATTCCATTGAGTTGGAAGTCTTTCTCCACTATCCATTTTGGTTTTGTGTATACCAGAATCTAAAATTCAGCATCCTCATCATTGCCTCTGGGAGCAACAACAACAAAATTATCACCAACTCTAAGTGCCTCTGCTAACATCTGGGATTGGAGGAGAACAAAGACCTGCTAATTTTACAATCCTCCTCAATGTCAGCATGTACATTGAAGGATGATACAATAACTTGAAGTTTTCAATCATCAACGTAGTCCTTATTCACACAACTATCCCACATGCTATCCAAGCAATAGCTGCAGAAGTATTAAAGTTCCCTTATATGCAACTGCAATGAAGATTCATGATTGAATGCATGTACACAATGGATCTGCCTAGTGTCCAGAATCCTTTCTGCACCCCCTCCAATTTGACTTCCCAAAAAAACCTTTTAATATTTTTTCTCCCATTGGTTTCAGATGTGTTCATCCACTCGGATGTTCCACAAGCAAACATCTCTTTAGCAACTTCTACCACTTTATGAGCGTTGCCCATTTTTATATTGTTGTACTTTAATTGCAACCTTGCCATTATGTTCACCTTTCCCCTGGTTAGAACCAAAAAAATTCCACATCATATAGACTTCAGTGTCGTTTGTGTACCTAGCCACAAAGTAAAATGGTCTAGAAGCCTTGAATGTGCCATCCGAAAACACATAATGTCACTTTGGCATCCTTCCTTTCTGCTTCAGATATTTGTGATGCTTCATGAAGCAGTGTTGCACGAATAGAGTATCGTGTTCCCTATCATCTGATACATAGTAATGTGTTTCCTTCATAATTTCATCTGCCATTTAGTTCTCTGCGAAATCCACTACTGAAAGACATGCATCTGTTGGGAGATTCTCCAGAAGCTCCTTAAATTGTTGCCTGAAATTATACCGTGGAAAGATTTTTAGATGCTCTTTCAGTTTATCTAGAAGCTCCTTGGGTTCTATCTCACTGTACTGATGAGTCAATCTCCTACTAGAACTCGAGACGTTGTCTTTCTCGTAGTCAATGTACTCCCATTTCACTTTCCTATTACTACCACTTTCTTCCATGGGACAGGTCTGAAACTTCTTGATTCCATACAACTCACAATCTCCAAGGATGCATGCCTTCTTGTGAAACTCATCTAATTCACCCTTTGGACACAATATAGATCCCCACAAGCTTCCTGTACTTGCAACTCTATGCCAGCGTGCCCTGCATTGACCAAGTTCATGTGATCTACACACATCACAGGTGCAAGTGCAATCCTTCAGATGTTTGGTTCTCATCCCATTGAGTCCATCCACTAGCATTTGCATCCTCACATGCTGAATGCAACAGCAACTATTGAAGTCCTTCACTTTCACAACAAACCAAGGTTTTAGCTTCTCGAATGCTCGAAGACGAATTTTAATTTGTGGATATTGGTCCTTGAACCTCTTGAACAATAGCACCTGCATGAAATGAAAACTAAATTGTTAGGATGTGTACATCACAACACATCATGCACCAGACTATGCCTCACACACATCATATTCACCAGACCGAGCACCTTAGTGCTGTGTATATACACACTACACCATACCACACCATGCACCACACATATCATAACCACCAAACTGGCCATACTAAACTCATGCCACACCACACACCATAGAGCACATACCATGCACCACGCACTCTACACCACACATTCTACACGCTATATACCATTCACCACACATACCATACACCAAATGTGTGGTGGTAGCAAGGAGTGGTGGGACAGTAGTGTGGTGTCTGGGCACATGTCCAGTTGGATGCTGCCTAGTGGCGTGACTTTAAAACAACTATCTATCTATCTGTCTATTTGTCTATCTATCTATCTATCGAAACTGTTATTGCAGAAGCTTTAAAACATAAATTCTAACAATCTGCATGGGTAAAGTAAAAGTTTGAAAATGCGATGCCAAGCACAGTAAGACATGTCTCTAACATGTGTCAAGCATATGTTGTAACTTGTAAACTGTAAGAGAGGACAAAGAAAGAAAAATCCCATATTCTATTCCACAAACATAACCACGCCAATTCCACAGGAATAACTTTAGTAAGTTAAGAACCTTTACAAGCACAACATAAAAAGATCATAAGACCTTAATCCTTTGAAACCAATACATGTAGACAACATTAATTGAATTGTACAGTGCCTGATTAAGTAGAGCCACATTCATAATGAAATTAGCTACAACAGAACTTAGATATTTGTGCTAAAAAACCATATAGATGCCAAGAAGGGTTGGTAATAATAAAGAGTTCTACAATTTAGAGGTATCTTGGTATAATCTTTGGAAATCTAGGGGAATCTTTGTAGAATCTTAAGATCTAGGGGAATCTTTCACCGAATTTGTGCAGTCTTACACAGTACAACCACTTATAATATATATAATAAATATATCCTATATATATACCAATACCTGTAGACAACATTAATAGAATTGTACAGTGCCTGATTAAGTAGAACTACATTCATAATGAAATTAGCTACAATAGAACTTAGATATTTGTGCTAAAAAAACGATATAAATGCCAAGAAGGGTTGGTAATAATAAAAAGTTCTACAATTTAGAGGAATCTTGGTATAATCTTTGGAAATCTATCGGAATCTTTGTAGAACCTTAAGATCTAGGGGAATCTTTCACCGAATTTGTGCAGTCTTACATAGTACAACCACTTGTAACATATATAATATATATGGTCTTACATAGTACAACCACTTGTAACATATATAATATATATAAAATAAATATATCCTATATATATGATCGATATAGGCCCTACATCTTGTTGATCCTGGCTAAATCAAGCAAAGTATGCTGTTCGAACTGTATTTTGTGTTCAATCCTTTCAAACGCCTCGAGAATGTTTCAAGGTTGTTGTGGTAGTCATGTTTGCAATGTCGTTGTCCCAAGGGCAGTCAGATTCTTAAGTTTCAGCTTTGGGCTTTTATTTTGTTACCTAGTTATGAGGACTTCAACCCACAATTGTTGAGGCGGAAAATTTAGAAGAACGCGTAAGAATATAACTTTCACAGGATGATTTGCTTATAGACTATCTTTAACTTGTCTTGATCTTGTGCACATGGTTGGCTAATATAGATTAAAAGCTCTAGAAGCCTTTCCTTGGCTTGGATCGCTCTTCCAACAAAAGTTTAAAAAAGCATTGAAAACCGGAAGTGCAACCTAGCAACCTGAAAAGGCGTGTACTTTTCAATGATTATAGAAGGCCCAAATTGGCATATGTATACTACAAAAAACACAAAATTCCAGCAAATGGCTATTGATACGATATCACAAAATTGTTTCTTTTACTCCAAAGCTTCAATTGGAATTATATGTAGGAGAAGGCTTATGGAATGTTCCAAACACGGAGACATGCATCGTCCCCCCCACTGATGAGTGTATGGGAGCCCTCCTAAATGGGCTCCCCTTATTGTGATACGAGCAGAAACTGGCTTTTCAACTGTGTATACATATATGTATGTATCAATAGAACCAGTTGCAACCTTAGAGCTGTCTGGAGACCACGCAATACACTTACTTTGCGTTGTATGATAGAGCATGTTTTTCATTCTAACCTATAAAATGATGAATTATGATTATGACACACAGATAGGTGAATTAAATAGAAAAACTTGAATTACCTCTCTTGAAATACGATCCCAAACAACTGCACAGCTGTTTTGATTCCCTGAAGCATACGTTGACCCATCATGGGTGTGTCTGACAGCTATGATTGGGTCTCGATGTCGCTCTAGAACAACAGTTTGAGCAAGCGAGTCTCCGTTGATGGAATAAACATATAGTTTACCATCTATGGCACTAGCCACAGCACCACTTCCATCAGGTGATAAAGCAGCTGCAGTTGCCACATAGTTGATGGAAGTTTTTGAGAGAATATTTGAGTCTTTAAGTAAATGAATTCCCATTTCTGTGCACTAAAGCAATGTCTGTATTCCCATCAAGGTCTTTGCAAGGCTCTCCAAGATCAACTGCATCCGCTTCAAATTTTTCACAAACCAAAGCGGCTCTTTGAAACTGTTGATTAATTCCAGGCAAACTGTTTAACATAAAATACACATTTTGAACCATCAAAATTAATAATAATTCCATTGCCATTACCTTGCTGAGTGCACATGTAAACAGCTCAGATCCAATAGCATGCAAAGAAGTAATGTTTTTTAGTTCTTTCATCTCATACCAATAACGGAAGCCCATTCCCAATTCTCCATTTTATTAGGGGCAAAGATCAAACAAATATAAATCTCTTAGGTAAGGAATTGGCATTTCTTATTAAAAGGTGATGTGGTGTCATCCTATTGGGTTAAGAACCCAAAAGGTAACAAAGTTGTGCTTCGGGCCTGAGCAACGGTCGGTTGCCATCCTGAGGGATTTGATGCAGGGAGGCCGATTCTATGTTTTGGCCCCTGGGCTTCAGGGAAATCTGGCACTCCAAGTGTATCCAAGCTCCTGTAAAGAGAGCCTTCATTTATCTTCTACATGGATCGCCTAGTGAATTTGAAAAAGAAGAGATATCTTCATTTTTAAGGGCAATAATTATCCAGATTCTCAACTCCTCGTTGAAGCTAAGCAAGACATTATCAAAGCATATATATCTTCATCTCTAGCATGAAGGGAAGAGTCATATTTGGGAGCATTATCTTCATATTGCATGACTCACATTTATATATTGTGTGTTGTAGGGCGTAGGGCGGCAGGTGGTTCTGCTCTAGTGGTGGACATCTTCTCCACTAAATTTTCAATCTGTAATTTCTTTTGATTAATAAAGTCTCTCGTGCTTAGAAACCCTGGCTACTTTTAACTATCTTGCAAATTAATGGTTTGCACTGTAAAAAGAAAACACAAAAATACCTCTCCATTTGCATCTAAATGAATTTGCTCTCTGTTTTGATCAATCCAAAAGATTGGCCTGCTAAAACACCTGAACCTCAACCACTTCAAAAGTTTCCCCTTTTGACTACTTGTTCCAAATATACAAAGATTAAACAATGACCACATATTTTTCTAGAAAATTAAATGATATCTTTATTTCCCAGCTATATGGTTAGGGTAAAAAGCATTATCTATCTCAAAAGCTACTTGGTCTTCTCAACTAGAAACTTTTCACAAAACAAATGACGCATGTACATTGCCCGTTATCTAGAAATAAATAGTTTATCAACAACCATTGAACAAAACTTTCTCTCAAATCCCCTCGGGTTATCAAGCTTTTAACTCTTGCATACTTTAAGTTTGGAACCATAGTAATATAGATGTTTAACGTCACAATCTGGTTCTTCTAGTTAATAAACTTCATCAACTTTAAACGAGCACCTCTATCAGTGCGAAATAATTCTCTTGTTACCTGTTGAAAACTAATACGCGTTAATAAACTCTATCAGTGCGAAAAAATTCTCTTGTTACCTGTCGAAAACTAATACACATTAATCTTTCCCACCATGCATATACGTATCAACCATTTGATGTCCTCTTCATGCAAACAATTCATAGATCATAAACAATTATTATGCTCATTATTCCCAGGAAATGGGATGTCCATCCACATCTATTCAACCATCAATCATCATTTTTGTAGCACAACAATTTTAGGAAAAAATTAGAAACGATAATAAAGCCTCTAACAATATCATATAATCACATGATGCTAAGTTGAAGGCCTACCTCTGCATTTCCAGCATCAGTTTTGTAACTATTTTAATATAGTAATGGATGAAAAGTCTCCCTTGAAAACTGCTATTTATCCCATTTCAACTATTCTTACGTGTCTGGTATAGTATTGACGTTCCCTTTCTTACCAGATCTACGTCAAGCCTTTTGCCTTTGGTGACGCTCTCCTTCTGAGCTTGCTTGCTTCTTCACCTCAAGCCCGGTCAACGGAAGTCCATCTAGAGGCTGAGAGCAGATTACTCCAGAACTTTAACATATCTGCAAAATTTTACACCACGAAATTGGCTACTTCAAAAAATCGCATTTGTTGTCCAGTACGGATGTATATATCGGGAAATAAACCCCCTTAAAAAAGGTAACGCTCCAAGACAATGGATCATCATAATATAAGTTACAATCGGTAAATTCTCTTATACATATGGAAATGTACATATGCGAGCAGTCAAAAAAACTTGTGGTTTGAACAAGCAACTCACACAATCTCCAGTGCTACTTCCAGCTTGATCATGTCTTCAGTGGGAGCCTGGCAAGATATGATAATAGATTAAGCATGCCACTTGTGCACTTCAGTTGAGTAAATTTGCTATTCACAAAAGATCTGCACTTGCTTTTAGTACTATCTGATTTCATTATTTTCGGTGCCAAAGGCATGTCTGTGTCTTAAACCCGACTCATCAGTTATAGTTTGTGATACGCCTCCCCCATCTGAATTGGGAGCATCAGAGTTGTCCTCCTGAACTGCAGGTCGTACAGAAAGCAATGAAACTAAACCACCAGAACTTCGTACAATCCAGGAAGGAAATACAGATTGAATCACAGTAAGTGGGGCAGCTATGGAGTGAGTGCCAGAACTCGTGATACCCTCTGAGCTTGTTTGAGTACTTTCATTGGAGTTGGTCCCCGTGACAGACCTATTTGGACCATGTAATCTGCTAGATTCTGTGCTTGTGATCTCAGCATCCCCTGCAATGCCAAACGTGGCACCCAGTATCGGTCTACTTCCATCCCTGCTTTCAACAGGAGCCTCCTCTGTCCTTAAAGAATTATCATTTACAGATGTTTCTGGTAAAGTTGTGTCCATTAAGTTTATTCTTGCTACTTGTACAGCCGACGTCAAAATTGATGTCAAGATCGATGTCACATGGAAACCTTGCTGCTGTAGAAGGGCTCTTCCACGTAGATATGTCAGAAGCGCTGGTGCCTGTTTAATGAACTCGGAATTCAAAGTCTCACAATAGACGCAAAACATGATTCTGTAAATACTACCTCAAATCTGTTCCAGAAGTAAAGCACCAAATGCTGCATGAATGCAACTGTTGCAGAAAATGCAAGATATGAAAAACCTATACAAGCAAGAGAACGATTATGATTCCATCTGCTCACATTGGCTGACAATTGAATGAGTAAGAAAACAAGCACTCACCATATGTATAAGAAAAGAAATATATATGGAACGCCAAGAAGTAAAGGAAGAAAAAACGTGGAAAGTACTTCCTTGAAACTGGAGTTCTTACACTGGAAAAACAACACACCATTTCTTTCAAATGCAGACATTGTAAACCATACGAATTCCAACATTATAGTAGGCGCATGTTGTGATATAAACCAAAACCTGTTTCTCTCACCTTATTATGGTGAACAATTCACAGAGCCAGACAAGTGTCAGCACCATGAATGCTAGCAACTGATCATCAAAGAACTCAAACAGAAAGAACAAGATTCCAATCATGATCTGCACACAGGATATGTTAGTAAGCAAAACTGACCAGATGGTTTCTTGTGAACGTTTACTCCAATTCTGACAGAGGTATGGAATACATTACCGGTACAAATACTAATGATTCAAATACATGAAAAAATGTAAGTCGGAATGTAGGAAGCCGATGTCGTGCATGGTGGTGGAGTTGAACTGCATGAGATTGGCAAATGTTAACCCGAAATATATGGAATCTTCTCAGGCATAAAATAACAGGTCTATGATAATATTAACAGGAAAAAAGCGAGGAAAACTTTTTGCACATTTTATATCACCTGTAAACTTCAGCATGCGTAATCGTGTCTCGCGAAGGGTAAATGAAACAGACATGGTTGTCGTAAAAAACACAAATAGTGACATAATTAAGATGCCAAACTTCAAAACCACGTAATCTGCATTTCAAACAATGTGCTATACTGAATATTTCCTTGGTAGCAAGACAAGATTTTAAAAACGTTACCACTTTATACCTTGTAAAACTCCACCAGACTGCTGAATGTAGTTAAGATTATATAGCTCTTTTGTCTGATAGTTGTACAGATAGCCTGCAATAAAGCACAGATTTAGACATCACATACAGAGAAATATTTGATAAATATTGGACACAGAACACCAGCATATGCATCACAAATATACGGGGCACAGGAATACTCATCAATATATTACAAATACATGTAATAGGGGCCAATATATCAGTAATTAGAGAACTTGGCTTGCCATTGAGAAGGAGAGTTGGTAAGTATGTGTAATAGGCACACACAGGCCCGGCGGACTGGCGATATAGAACTTGGGCTTGCAAGCAGGAGATCATGGGTTTCATACCCAGGCAGTCCATCCCAGGTTTCTCACACCATTGGATTTCAGATAGAGATCTTCAGAAATTCAAAATATTCCGAACATCCAACTTTACTAAGAACCATTTTTCGTAGCTAGAGTTATATTTCTCCAAATCTTACGTACCAAATGGCTGGGAAAAGCAGTAAGATTAATGATATACTGTGGTGGTTTGGAAGAAAATTGGTTTTCCAAATGCATGTAAAACTCGCCAGCAGAGGCTTTGCAATCTTCTCACAAAATTCTATATTACATTCATTTGGTGCTTTCTGCAACATTAACTCCTTCAGATTCTTGAAACAGATGAAAGACCAACTAAATCATGGTTAAACTGCCCCAACGATAAAATTTACAAATTGCATGTTCTTCTGGACAATTCCTAAACAAAGATACATCTTTTCATCTGTGCCCATTCAGTAGCTGTCAGGTAGTCCACATGAAAGCAGTGTTGATAAAGATCTACTGAATATATGTCATGTCCAAAACATTAATAATCTGGCAATCATTGCTAATTCATGACAAAGGTGGACCATGTTATAATTATGCATTCCCCACTAAATCAAGAACCACATAAAGGAGAGCAGTTATTCATAAAATGATGCACTGACCTCGCTGTCGACGAGATAATAGGCTGTTCATGAGAATTGTGTCGTAGCCAACGAAGTTATCAATAAGAAGCTGCAACCACCTGCATAAAAAGCAATTGTATTAAAGGAAATAAACTACACGAACGAAGGAAAATTTATTAATGTCTACTAAAAATCCAAAGGGTCTACCAGACCAAATACATTTTGTATTCAAAATAACAGGGAGTAGTTTTTTTATATAATGGAGAATTTATATTCTAAGAAGAACTAGAAAGAAAGAAAGATTTATTAAACGTCCGCTGAGACCAAAAACATACAGAATTTTCGAACGCAAGGAGGGTAATAGCTCGAAGACATTAAATATTCAATCCGTAGAAACATTTAATCGAACTTCAATAAAACATTTCCTAGTTGTTCCAATTGCTATCTTAGCTACTCCAAAAAAATGCTCTTATATCAGCCTTTGGTTTTTTTTTATTCCTACCAAGAAAGAAGAACAAGGGAGGAGGGACGGAGGGAGGGATTGATTGGCGTTTAAGACCTGTGGGAATCATGGAGATTTTGAATCCCAAGGAATGTGTGAAATAGGCCTTACTTTGTTTTCATCTAGTCTTCTCCTCTTGGAAGGACTGTCTACGCCTGTTGCTGCTTGCTCGTAAATATAGCTAGAGTCACTCCCTTGGGGTGCTTCCTCTTCTTTGATGAATATGTCGTAACCCGGGGTGGCTCATCAGTGATGGATAAAATGATGTTACCCCTGCTTGCCTTGGACCTTCTCGACTCATAATACCTCACTGTTTGAGGATGCCCCTTTGTCTTGAAGAAAGTTCATAGACAAATACAGATCCCCATTTCTGGTCATAGTATTCCATGAGTTCCTGTAAGGTCATTTGAACTCTAAAGGAAATGATCTTCCTCTTATGATGTAATCAACAACAGAAAAAATGAGACTCACCAAGACACTGTAATAGTGTCTCATTAAATACCTCACACTATTTGGAGGGTCCGCCAAATCCATGTCTTCTAATCCAGATTCTGAGAGCTTCTAAGTTCTCTTCTTTCCTCAAGGGTGGCAGAGATAGTGCTTTTTAATCATTGACTTGCTTTTCAGAGGAAGTGCCTGGCTGGTTTCATGAGGAATTTCCCAACAGAGACCATATTTCTACCTTGCAGTCGTTCATCGTAGAGGTCAAAGACATGAAAGTGTAAGTATACTGCTGCTTTTGTGGATTTCCAAAAACCCTTCACGGAAAGCCCTATTTTCTAGACTTCTGGAATTAGGACTGTTGCAAGAAGTGGCCTTGTGAAAACGTATTGGGAAGCTTAAAGTACCTGGCGGATGGTCGGATGGATAAACAGCACAATCGAGACCCTTTGGCTTATACATCGATAGGGTACGGGTCTTGATAATGTGACATTTATGTCCTTCCCAGACGGCCTTCAACATCAGTTATTGGCACTTGAGAGAACTTAAAGTGCACTTGGATGGAACAAAGGTGATGGGTGTTCACACACCTCGACCTTGATCAGCCACTTTAGGTGATGATCTCTCATTACACATACTGGATGTGCAATATTTAAGGGTCTCTATGCAAGGCTCACAAAAGAATAAACGTCGCCGGCAAGCTGACTTTCAAGACGTCCCAGCAAAGCTTCAGCTCTTCAATACTTTGGTCAGACCAGTATGGTGGTTTGATGTGGGGAATGGTCATGACATGAGAGAGGTATTTCTTGTCCGAAATCATTATGAGCAAAGCATCTATGCCACATCCAAATCATCTTAGCAGAATTTGCTCCCACTCATTTGCAACCGTTTGTTTGAAGGTTTCCATAGTAAAAAGAAGTTCTCAATGCCAATTTGAGCTAGAATCGATCTAAGCAGTATTTTCCTTCCATGTGTTTGCACGCCTATTCAGCACTTTAATCTTTTGTTTTGCTTTTAAGTTTTGAATTACATTGTCTTTAGGTGTCATCACAACATAATTATTGAGAAGATTGCTTTTTTAGATATAGTAGTAATCTTTTTAAAACCACAACGAGGAGAAGACAGCTGTCTCCTATATGCACTATCTATTATTGATGTGAAGAGGTTACCTGTTTCCAAAGCACTCATCATGTGCTGAAATACTGATATTAACAGTGTGAATATTGTGCTTAGATTTGGCAGCTTCAGAAAGAATAAGATATCCCTGTAAATAGCATTTACAGCAATCTATTATACGTGTCCTTGAGTCGGTAAAAGTAGCTAAAGAAGCTATTGCAATGTTCCTTCTAAAAAGAAATTTATGCATATGCCCGAAGTTTTGCACTGCAGAAAAAGACACAGGCACAGCTATCTCTCAGGTCATAAGGGAACTTGGAAAAGAAATTCCATAAATAAGAGATGCGGCAGGCATGTCATCAAAACCAACCAGATTTTTATTTCAAATTTACTGATAACTAATTAGCTCGTACAGGAACATAAAGTAAAAGCAACTCTAATATGCAGTTTAGATGGGAGAGTAACTTTGGTAGTTTTCACCTTCTCAATGCTATACAAGTAAATTGGGTCATATAATGTGCTCTCCTTGTCCATTTGCTCCACTGGGGGTTCGTCAATGCAAACAGTGAAAATGTTAATCATAAGTTACGCAGATAGATTCAAGACTCACCAACACTTCAGGGAAAACAATTACCACTAACAGAATCCAGCTGATTCCAGGCGGCAGCTCCCTGTTCAACTTTTGGTGTTGCAGCAAAAGGCTCCCATCCTGCAAGTCTCTGCCCCCTTAACGATTTGTTAAACATGCCCCTCAATGTGCACAAAACTGTTTAGCATTATGTATGAAGTCTCAAATGCAGTCAGCAGCATACTCTGACTCCTTGTTTAAGACAGCTAAATGCAGCATACTCTGACTCCTTGTTTAAGACAGCTAAATACATTTCAGAAAGAGCATGTCTGGTATCAAGAAAATCATTCCAGTTTTAAAAGAAAAGTGATACATGGCAAGATGATGCGTACCCAGACTTGCCGGCAGTAATTGCTCCACCTAGTTAAATAATGTGCAAGTGACGTTCCAAGAGATCCCCTCCTGGGTGCAGCAAAGGACCGACCAGCCCTTCCATCGTCAGAAGATATCTCATGAGCCACTTTATCATCCTCAACTTCCCCCTTAATTTTGCCCATTGGATTTGACAAAATCCGTTTTACTTGACCATCTTCAAATTCGTCAGCAAATTTCAGCTTGCCATTTACATATAAGACCTTGGCTTTTCCTTGTGCCCAGGACCGGAGAGTGCTATCAACCAAGCTGTTCCAGCTACCTGTAATCTACACATTAAAAGAGCTAAAATCAATACATCTCTCGCCCTTTTGTGCCTTGTTATGTTCCAGATAAAGAGAACAAAAGAATGTACCTTAACCTGTATAAGTTGTGCTTCAGCTGTGTCATTTTGAGCAAACTTCGCAGAACAGCCAGGCTGCAAGATCTACCACTTCAGTTATAAATGCACTCATTAAGGAGAAAATGAGAGACACGGCTACATCAATCTAGGTCAAACACGTATAATGCAATCGTTTATTTCGCATGAGATATTGTAGAAGCGATGTGGAGACCTAAAGCAAAGTGAAATTGGCCTTGTCAAATAAAACACTTCGTTATATGTTAGGTGCATGTGGGTTGTGTGAAGAAAGAAACACTTTCAGATAGCATGTGTGCTTCTCTATACTCATGTTTTTTACAATATTTTCTCTCTAGAAGCTCTGTGATGGCCAATAGTTTGCTCGCCCCAACTGTGCCAGTTTCATGAAAACATGCAAATACAAACCAGATGAAATTCTAAATGCAAATCAGTCAACATTCTGCTTGAAAAGGTCATTCATAGCATACTGTTCAATATCTGATGACACATTAAAGACAAGGCACACAGATAAAAAGCGGGAGAGCCATGATGGACAGGAAGCTGAGAAATTTGGTAAACAAGGAAACAAATGCATGGCAACAAGAATAAGAAGTGCTTTAACGAATATGATATTTGATTAGAAATGATCAGGCCAGGCCCATAGAGTTGATTTATTAATCTTTTTAATTGAAAGGATGTACATTGAAATTAGGACAACCCACCTGAGAAACGAAATTGACGTGCATAATGACTAGCAAAGAAAGCAGCATGAGGGCATTGAATAGGCATAGTTTCTCCAACGCTCTCCTAAACCTTGGAGCGAGTAATCTAGCAAATGTCAGTCTCGCAAGTCTAAGAAATGTCCGCTCTGGATCCATTGTTATGATCTCTAAAAGTCACAATTTTGCGCAATAATTCCACAGTTCCTGAGTTCAATTAGGCCAAAACTTGATCCAAAGATGCTCATTTGAAGGAAAGCTTCTCAACATCCGAATGGATACCCAGCTTAATATGGCCAATGGGGCAAGGCAAAACTTCTCTAAAACACGATTCGAACAGCCGAACTGCGCATATGATGTTGGTCCTGCTGGAAGAGAGATAAGGGCAAAGTAGCTGCAAACAGTTTTCCGACATACGAGACCTGCTAAGCGCGAAGAAGGCTTGTGACCGCACCTCCGCCATCGCACTGGGTGCTCATCCTCGCCTGACTGCTGTGGCTGAAGTTTTAGTGTTGGAACGTATTCCCTTGCAGGAACCGTATGGTATAAACTGGTTCTCATTAGGTGTGGCCACATGCACATCCCCTCTGTAGATTAAATTTACACCTTGTATAATGTAGTGATGTGGTGCAATCTCGACGGTTGGTGATTCCATCCGCAGAATCTCCAATGGTCATGATTTTGCGCGGCACTACATTCAGGGTAAATCTAATTTTACCTCCTCCCTCGGTATACCATTTTTTGGCAAACGGGGGATGTGGGCTGGTAGAATATCTTGTTTTGTGCCATTGGATGTACCATTTTGATCCCCCTTAGTGTTATATGGCGTGTCTCCCTCCCGTGCCCTGGCCATCTCGGGAACGGGACAGACGGAGGGCCCCCCAGTCGATATTGCTAGATGGGGGATTTCTCGTGAGGCATATACTTTGTAAGGAGCGTCACAATGGTATTAGAGCAATGATCTTGGTTGACCAAGATCTAGCACTGGCCATGACTCTGGATAGTTGGATTTACTGGCCTAGTTAAGGAATGGAATGAGAATTCCAACTTTGAACCCTGATAATGGGAGAAATTTTTTTTCCCCATTAGCAGGGTCATAAAGTAGGTTAAGTTATAGAATTGACGGAAAAATAGTGAGACAAATGAACATCTTAGTAAAATTGAAGTGGAAATTATGCATTACACAATGATTCCACATAAAAATGGTCGAAAAATCATCCCAATCGGAGATCCCAGTGGAATATGGCGTAAATTCGTAATTAACCTTTCAAGAACTATAGGAAAATTAATAAAAATTTAAAAATTAAGGGGGGTCACCATTAATAAGGGTGGCTCATTAAAAATAGGGAAAGTTACTGAAATGCCCTTGCGAAATTGGTAAATTACAGAATTGCCCCTAACAAATCCGAAATTCCCAAAATGCCCTTCGGGCAGGCAACGGGCAACAGGTTTCATGGCTTTCATGGCAGATTGCCGTGAAAGCTTTTCCGGCAAAAACACTAGCAGATGACAATCGTTGAAATCGTTGACACTGGCATCAATCGTTGAAATTAAGTCAAGGCAATCTGCAAATACAAAAAAATGAAATGGTACTAGAAAAACCACATACATGCCAAAGTCTACAGGATAAGATTGAAGAAAGCAAGGTAACCCACAACACAAATACGTTAGACAAATGCTGCTACTAAATTTTCGGAACAAGTGTTAAGTCATTTTGCTGAAAAAAATTTGTCTCATTTTGGGCTTCATTCTTAAGCCCCACTTCATTCTGAAGTTCTCCCTCATTATCTTCCAAGCCACCGTCATTTGTCATTTGAAATGCTATTACAAAATTATCCTTAGATACCAACACAAAGACATAAACTAGTACAAGCTTCATAAACTAGTACAGACCAACACAGCACATAAACTAGTATCAGCTTCAATTTATACTCTAGATACAACAAAGCACATAAACTAGTACAACAGGGTGACAACAAAACTGAAACAAAACTGAATCTGTGGTGCCTTGCCACTACATCTCGAGGTCAAGAATTCTAAGTGTTCTGCTCCCAAGCTTCACTACAAAGAAGCTAGAAACCGCCTCCAAAGATTCCCCGTGCATTATGTAATAGTAGGAAATAAATCTCATAATTAAAAAGAAGTCACAAAACTCTTAACCCATGAAAATAAAATACACCGCAATTTCAATTAAGCACTCCTCGCAAGTTCTCATGGTTGTGACCGACACTTTTGCATCTTGAACATTTTATTGCTTTCTTATCATCCTCGATAGACGATCTTATTCTCCTCTTCTTAGGTCGCCTCGGCAATCGAGATGTGCGTGGAGGAAGCATATCTGGTGGTGCCTCAACTTCACCACTATGAACTACCGGAGAGATAACCCTTCGTAAGTTGCATAGTACACGCATACAACCGATATGCCTCATAGGTGTACATCCGCACTTGTCGTTTCTTGAATAGAATTGATGCAAAGAAGATGGGCACAAGGAATTCCAGACTTCTGCCATCTCAAGCAAGAGCATGAACCTGCTTGCACATTGACCACATGCTCATGTTTTGCAGTTACTACCTTGAACATAAATTCCGTGGATGGAAGGACCACCGTAATAACGCGTTGCGAGCAATAGCAACTTTGATCGCATCATCTACTTCTTTCACAATCGCAAAGGGCTCTCGCCTAGCGACCATCCACGATCAAATCCCTCCTTTCGACGGTCATAAAACCATGTCATCATCTTGTCACAAATCATAGTCAGCATGGACAGTATGGGCTTGTCTCTTACTTCAAGCAGCCAAGAATTCAAAGATTCTGCAATGTTAGAGGTAAGATGACCAAACCGATGGCCTGGAAAGTATGCTTCCCCAATATCTAGGATGACGATCTCATCGAGTAACCAAGTTTGAGCGGCAAATTTTGCAGTCCCAATTGCTTGTAAAACTTCTTGAAACTTGGGAATTGTTTCTACACGAGCTGCTTTCCACAACAACTTGACAAGCTCTATACTCTTGAATTCCTTTTTGAAATTCTCTGCTAAGTGCCTCAGACAATATCCATGCACTGCATTCTCCCCAAAAACAGCTGATACTCCTTCCAATATTCCTTTATGTCGATCAGACAAGAACACAACAGCTCTATTAAGTGCTAAAGAACCACAGAATCGAAGTTAAAACCAACACCAGTTGCTATCATTCTCAATGGCAACCCATGCATATGCTAGTGGAAACAAAGACCCACGAGCGTCAACTGCAACTGCAGTGAGCAAAATTCCTCTATACCTGCTTGTTAGGAATGTCCCATCTAGCCCAATAACAGTAGACAATGCCCAAATCCACTCAAGCTAGCGCCAAAAGCAAGAAACATCCTTGTGAACCTTTTCTCGCTCATCCCGATGAACCGCACAAATACTACCGTGGATTAGCATCCATTAACCTAGAGCAAGAGGTCATTCAATCGCCGATAGGCTTCTTCATGTGAACCGTGAAGTTCACCATTGCATTCTCCTTTGCTAACCATGCAACACGGTAGCTTATCTCTATTCCATGCTCTCTTGGGACATCAAAGAACAAGGTCCGAGGCTTATAACTTTGGTGTTCAAGGAACTTCCCAAGATATTTTTCCGTCACCCACTTTGAGTTTGCTTCCTTATTGTTTCTCTGATTAACCCCACCACAAGAATGCTCACCACCTATGCTCTTAATTGTAACCTCAGCACTATCTGGAAGTTTAGAAGCGTGGATCATCCATGCACAACCTTCAGCAGCACACTTTACTCTGTATCTAGAACGATCAGACTTAATCACTGATAATTCTACATGGTCTTTGACGGCTTGATCTCGTACTGCAGCCTTGCATTCTTCAATTGAATCAAATTTGGCACCCTTACACAGTTCCATAGCTGGACGTGCTGGATTTTTGCTGCCTATAGAGCCTATAGTTTGTGCATGAGGTGAGATCAATTCTGCAGCAGCAATGCACAGTGTTATATGCACTTCAATTCTGCAGCAGCAATGCACAAATATATATCCAAAGACTATGAATTATAACAAAGCAAAAGAACTCAAATCTTCCATCCCATATTAACATGATGTTAGGCAAATATACATCAGGTTATGCAAGAACTATGCCGAGGAGGACAATGCATTTGCCCCGAAGATGTGGGTATACCAGATCAGAGAAGAATTTTACTAAATCAAGAACATCACTGCTGTATAGAAAAATTGTAAAGCATAACGAAATTCCCTTGAAGAACGAAATTCCCTTGAAGAATTCTTTCAGATCACATTACAGATTACTCAATTCAAATTCGAAAAATGCATGCATGAATTCAGATCGATTCCTTGCTTCTCCTTACCTTCAAAATCGGTGCTCTGTAAAGGGAGGTTGGACGTGTCCTCCTCCAACAGCACCGCCAAATCGTCTCCTCCAACAGCACCGCCAAATCCCTCCGTTTCCCTCCGTTTCTGTAAGCGTTCTGCCCGTTGCCTGCCCGTTGCCTGCCCGAAGGGCATTTTGGGAATTTCGGATTTGTTAGGGGCAATTGTGTAATTTACCAATTTTGCAAGGGCATTTCAGTAACTTTCCCTTAAAAATATTAATAATAACCATGGAATATTCTCTCACATGACGAGCATCTTACCTTTTTAAAACCTCATTTTTATACTTTTTTTTCCTAATTTCATCATAATTCGCCTTCTTAGGCCCTAAGGAGATCTCTGACTTAAAGTAATCAGTTTTCTAATCCAAAAGATATGGCACGGACCAAATGCACGACGAGGAAGGTTAGGCGCCCACGACCAAGGGCAAGCATGGTGGAGATTGAAGAAAAATAGCTAGAGCAAATTATCTAATTCAAGGTTTAAACAAGCCAATTGATATGACAGAATGGATAGAACAATACAAATACCAATGGTTCAAAGGTACTCAAATAATATGATATTCACAGACCATTGATTGCTACAGTGATTTTACTGTTCAAAAGTGATTGATCCAATCACTGTAGCAATGTTGATTAAATCTTCAAGAGCCCAAGCTCGACCTGGTTGATCCGAAACAAGAACTTACACCACCAGTTAGATATCAGATCATACATCTTCATTTTATATTAATCGATCCAGCTTGTATGCCAGACCGATCTCTGGAAGAACCATGCCGATAGGCGAACCTTAAGTTCGTATAAAATTTGGCTCCAGGCTATTCGATATGACCTTCACTTTATATTTTAAGTATCAACCATCTATAATAGTGTCAACTTAAAATAGCTCCTCCCAAACATATCCAAACGTTCAACCTTTTTCTAAACTTAGGTTATTGAATCAATATAACCTATGCATCTTCTTGCAATCAATCTACACTCATAGTTATGATCTAGCACATCTTCAATTTCTTCTGCAATGCATGAGACTCAGAGCTCGTTAGATGCGCGCATCTAAACATGAGATACGTTAGATCCGGATCTACACATCTATACCGCATCTAATGTAAGATGCGTTTTGACCTTTTCTAATTTAAAAAAAAAAAACCCAGCCTGAACTTGTTGCCCCGTTAGGTTTACCTCTGCCGCATAACTCCAGTTCGATTTCGGCCATTTTAAGATTGGGATTTTGAGTTTACGTGTGATTTGCTTCCGGATTCCGCATGCAAGGATGTTATTCAACCACAGGAAAGCCCAAAACAGATTCTTTTTTGTCTGAGACATGTACTTTTTAGCTTCCAAAATCGATTCCCTGCATTCCAAATGTGGAATCCGGTTCCATCTAGGATCTATACTACCGGATTGGGTCTGCAAAGACCCGAGTTTGAGTATAGTTAGAGCCCATAATGTTTCAGCTGAAGGAAAACAGAGGTTTATTAAGCTTTTCAGCTTTGGTCTTCTGATAAACAGAGCATATAACAGCCTTGGAAGGTTTTTCTATAATAGTATTATAGTAAACAGAGAGCAACGAATTTTTTTACAATAGTAATAGCATAATTATATCAGAAAAAAGATGCCAAAAGAAGAGAATAAGTTATGGAATGAAGTATGTTCTAATCATTCAAAGGTCATGGGAGCCAGCAAAGGTAGTGGAAATAAGCGATTCACATGCAAATTTTGCAACATCTCTTCTACTGTCTCTTATGCATTTGGCACAGTATACAAGATATTATATGATATATATGAGTGGTGCTCGGGTGAGTGTCACTGGAGAGCTCTTGTTCGAGAAGATGAAGGAGGTATTTGATGAAGTTGGACCACAAAATATTGTGCAAAAATGCATAGATAATGGCTCAAGTTGCGTACTTATGGGAAAGTTGGAGAGATACAATACCATAGTGTGGACTCCCTGTGCATCGCATAGCTTGAACTTGCTATTGAAAAATATTAGTGCTATTCCATGGATAAAGGCGGCCATAAAGGTTGGTGAGCAAATTGTTACTCTTTTTTCAAGAAAGAAGAAGGCCTTGTCAATATATCGGAAATATATCATCAAAGAGCTTGTGAAACCTGCAAAGACTAGATTCGGATCAAGATTTATTATGATTGATCATTTGATCCATGCATGGGATGGTTTGAGACAAACTGTTGTTTCAAATGAGTGGAATAATTGGAAAGAAAGAACACTACCAGAATGTGAAGCAATTCAGCTATTAGTATTGGATTGTAGTAACCCGAAGGACTTTGAAGACATCATGGATCCAGTGTACTCAGTTCTACGCCTCACGGATAGGGAGGGTGCGACATTGGGCTTGCTCTAGGAATTTATGAATCGCGTCAACGAGGTACTTGAAGTGCGCTTGAAAGATAAGGATGCATCTATGACAAGCAGGTAAATTATCAAGCCTTGCATACTTTTTTTTCTCTTTCTATTAAGATGAAGAAGGTGTAATATTCGTGTGCATTTAATGTTTTGCAAATTTTGATAGGATTCGAGCTATCAAGAATAAGGTGACTGCGCAAAAAGAATGGTTCCATCGCCCAATTCATGTTGTGGCTCACCTACTCCATCCTTTGCGGAGAGATGGCTCTACTGTATTTGTTCATTCTGGTTGGATGGCGTACTTGGTGCGCCTTTTTGATGGGGATCACGATAAGGCCGACAAGTTATATGATGAATGTGACGCTCCCTGAATATATACGACCCCCGGCCGTATACATACGGGGACTTTCCCCTCCCATGGCGACCATCTCGCCATGAGCAGGGCCCTCCGTCTATCCCGGGCCATCTATAGAGAGATGCCCGAGTGAAGGACACGGAGGTGTCATTCGGCCCACGCCTTCAATGGGACTCCTACGTCGCGGAAGCGTGAATACATGTTAGCACACAGCATAAATCATATATAAATAACCACCCCGAAGGGTGGAACATCCATCCAAATACAAACGGCAAAGAATATGCATCTAATCCTAAGGAAAGCACCCCAAACCCATGGTTCTACCCCTACTCACTCGTGAGGATAGACCGGACGGCCTCGGTCTCAAGAGATCAGCGTGACAGAGGTATAACATGGCGTTATCGGGCATAGAACATCGGGCTAGGGTTGTCCACTCCATCCGCCCCCTCCCCGTGCACACTTTGCGGATGAGTCGAATCATGCTATGGCCATTTATAGCCTTCCGGAGACGCAGGCTCGAGGTATCACCCTGCTGAGCCTACTCCAGGGTTCATGACGCCCCGGTCCGATGAGGCAGGTCAGGGAAGCGTCCCCTTCCAGGATCACAGTGGTTCCATGGGTGAGCTAGAGAATACGTGCCGCATCAGCGACCCCCGCATCCGTACCCGACTTACTCACCCTAAATCTACTCAAAGTGCAAGGTGCCCCATACGGGTCACACCTCTACACCCGTGGAGTGTCGGACCCATACCGCCCCTCACGTGGACCCGGCTATCGCCTAGCCCATCATAGGAGTCTCGAAGCCTTTTATATTCGCGGGCAAGACCCCACCCCCACTTCACCACTGTGTCCCTTCTTTGGTGCTAAGCCAATCCATAGCATCTATGACCCGGTGGTCTCTTGTACACAGGCCGCAACTAATGGGAAGTACAGGGATCTACCTAGGAGCATCCTACTATCATGGCTCAGAGGTCTCTACCCCCCTTAATTCCCCCATTTCCAGAGTAATACTATGCAAAGAACTATCAATCCATCCTTTAAGAGCAAACCCAGAATCAGAATATAAAGAGAACTTACCTTTACAATCAAGGGTTAGTTCCTACAAGTAAAACACAGAGAGAACAGAAGAAATACACACTACAAGTGCCGCAGGTATGCTACCTAGAATTCCCAAGCTATACTAGCCACCCACCGAAGTTCCTCACTGACCCGTTGTCATTTGGTGCTTCCATCTTCCTTGGATTTGGTGCTCAGCTTCAGCTACACAGGTACGTGCTTGGCAAAGGTGGCGCTCAGCTCGGCAGGCGCTCAGCTCCTCAAAGGTGACGCTCAGCTCCTCTTGGTCGATTTGCTGAAGGGTGCCTGGCTGCTGCTCCTCCTCCTCCATCTCCACTTGCTCCTAATTCGAATTGGGGGAAATGGGGGTGCAAAACCCCAATTTGGGTTCCAAGTTAGTAACTCTCCCTTGCCCAATCGATTTGGGCCAGGTGGCAGCTCCGGGTTGGCTAATATTAACTAATTTGGTATTTTAGGCCCTTTTAATATTAGATTAAGCCCTAAATTCGAATTAGGGTTTAAGGTTAGGTTTCCACCTTTATAATTTAATTATTAACATAGCTAACCTTAGCTTATGAATAATTAATGTGCCATTAATTATTCATAGTGACGGTCACGATTTTATACTTAAAAAGGCGTATAAATATGTGGAACGTCACATTCTCCCCACCTTAAAAGTGATGTTGTCCTCAGCATCAAGACTACTCTTGCTGTGGCCCATACATCGTACATTGGGAGGAAGTCTCCCCTCCTTAAAGAGATAGCGTGAGATTATAGATCACACAGACTTTGTCACGTTCAAAGTGATTAAGTTTGAAATGACTTGTAATGTGCAATTTATAAGTCTGGGATATAGAAGGTAGAGGTATAGATTAGACCTGATCATTCAGTCAAGGTGTGTGGAAGTCTCACTGTTTTCTATTGTATTCTATTCAGAGTATGGCTAATTTTGAATTCATTGTTTCTATACACACGTAATTGATTATGTATTATGGACAGTACGCACACAAGCAACTTCTATTTGTTCTTATATTATGATACGGAGTTATTAAGCTCGCCTTTGCTTAGTAGAAAGTGATTCTAATGATATTAACTTCTGTGTATATGTATTATATTCTCCCGTCGCTTTGCAATCCATTTAATTACAGCCAGCGCTAATTTAATTTTGTGTCAGACTTTTGTTTTCCTATGTTATTATAGTTTTGACAACTTATAAGGTCCTATCCTCAGTATTTGACATGCCCCTCACATTTAGACCTACCCTTTAATACAATTTTATCGTACTGCAGGTGACATTTTTACCCCTATACTCTAATATGAACTACAGGCACACGTTCTTCATCCATTACTAGTCCTAACCTTCTAAGTCTCGTTATTCTCTCAGAAGCTTGTGTAAGACATACATAATTATCTCCTTTTGTTATGTTTGATTATGTGTTTAAATAGTTCATTTTAATTATCTTTAATGTTTCCATACGCTCACTCTATTCTAGTCTATCTTAACCATAGGTTATATTCACGTCGGTACGCCTTTGAATTACTTATTCATATTATTATTATTTTCGTAAATTTGTCACACATACAGACACTCTTATATTTATAGGTACATCTCACGATACATTCGACGAATCGGTGCACCGCCGGTCGCTATCCGGCAGTGCTATGGCCATGCAATCCTCCCCCGTATCACGGAAGGACCGCTTGTGACTATGGTGTCCACGGCCGGAAGACATGCCCGGTCCCGCTTTGAGGCTATTATATAATGATGGATATTGCCATTCCACGTAGAAGGAGACCGGATATAGCACCATATATCCGATGGAGAAGTGGTTTATGATTATCTACCATCGACCACGTTAGAGAGGTACTAGGCTAAGGTGGATCTGAATTTTAAGTACCCAAAAACGAAAAGGAAGACCACTTCGTAAGTGTAGGTTTCGACATTTTATAGCTATTGCCACTTGAATGGAGGTATGACTCGCAGAAAAGGTCGAGAATAATGTTGTATGAGGATGTGGATCCATAAACTACGGATTATAAAATTACGATACGCTACGCTTTAGTTAAGAAGATTGGTGTTCCCGAGGTGTGCAATAACAATTCAAGGGGTGCATGAATAAGATGACGACATAATCACTTGATATCGCCAATGACGTTGGTCAAATGCATGACCATTACGAAGGATATAAATTAAGGAAATGGACACACCGATGTCTGCTTTGGGAACATGGAGATGCCGAATAAGAGATCGGACAATAATGTGGAACGTAGTTTGCACATAAGGTCAAGAGAAGAGGACAATTGGGAGGAATAGGCACAAGCATCTAAAAAAAACTGCAGGGTATGTTGGATCTTTGGTGAAGCCAGACTATGAAGGAAAGTTGACCTTCAACTAATGATACATTAGGAAGGCAAGTAATGTACCCACACGACAAGTGGGAGACAAGAGGTGCTTGAAAGTTGTTGTAAACAACGTTTCGAATATAGAACGTTGAATATACCTAAGTCTAGAGTATGAACAAGGTAGGCTCCCAATGAACATCTCACCAAGGAGGATGTGGTCTGGACTTGGTATGGTGTGTATATTCCAAGGAGTAACTCCGCGTTGGTATATGTGTACTAGGACCATTTAATAGAAAAACATAACTAAAAGAAGATAGGATATATACTAGAACTTTTAGTTCACATTCCATATGAATACGGAAGTAATGAAGATAAGAGTTCTTATACTAGAGATCAAACATGTCCACAAGGAACTTAAGATGGCATTTGCCCGTGGAAAGTTATGACTAGAGGTTGAGGACCAAGGCAAACTAAGACTAGAGACATGTCTAGGGTACCGGATAACCAAGTTGAGGAAATAAGTTGGCGCAAGTAGGAATATAACTAGATGCCTATGTCAACGAGTTACATATGAGTGTAGACTTAAGGTTGGTGCACACATGTTACTATATCATATAATAACAACGTAGCGGTCTTGGATGTTGGAAGGACTTAGTAGTATCAAATACTACACTAGCGAGGATATCAAGGATGTCGATTGTGACATCCAGATGTATGTCATATTGGAAGATGGTAGAATATTCGTACAAGGCTGGTGGCACGTTACGTGGCAATGTTTACAGAAGAAGCATAATGATATGCTTATATACCTAAGATATTGGGTTAAGGTATGGTCCACCGTAGACATGCACTCAAGCTATTACTAAGGGAGATGAGAAGAGTTTAAATCAATGAGAATAGCTAGAGTAAGTCTAGCATATACGGTGACGTCACATTGAAGAACATCCCGAGGATGGTTGGAACGGTATTGGAATAACCGATAATGAGAGGTTAACTACTCAAAGGTTCCAGATATGAATGAATTACTTCAACGTTATAAGCTGAGAGCATTTATTTGGTTTTGGGAATAAAAAGATATATCAAATCGCGTCCCCTTGACAGAAGAGAAGAAGGAGTACGACGACTTTGGTGATTACATCTTTAGGGATAACCGAGAAGAGGGCAATAGATAGAAATTCCATGTCCCGATAAAAATCAAGACGAGAGGTATAGATTAGAAGGGGTGAGATTATATAGACCAGTAGTCCATATATCCTAAGAGTTACCTACTCGGTGGGGGAACAATTGTAGGTACGAAGTAGAGGCCGGAGGATCCGTTGCCTTATGCATAGACCCGTTAGAGATTATGACTTTGAAACCCTTAAGAGGGTAAGGAATTGGATAATCATATGGCGGTTACTAACGAAGATTGAAACATTGGGTTTCCTATTAGAAGACCAGGAGGTTTTAGTGCCTCCGCTTCATTATGAGGGAGCCAAAGACGACAACATTCAAAGGGATCAAAAGTTGAGGTTGACATGCTAATTTAAGAAAAATAGGTTAGGTGTGACAAAACATGGCGAAACGCAAATTAACTGAACGAACCTTTAGAAAAGGCCTTGGACTATGGTAGAAACCTTTGGAACTATGGCATAATCCCATGGGAAAATTATAGTTTATGTACGGGGTTAAAGTACCATAAGTTTAAATTCATCCCTTTTAGGTCAACCCCTTAGGTTAAGATACTCCATGGTGGCGTACCTTTATTGGGTGACGTGTCAGCTTATTTATACGTATACCGTATAAATACGTGGAATGTCACATTCTCCCCCTCTTAGAAATAATGCTGTCCTCAGCATTGGGGTTAGTCAAACAAATGACGGTTAATCGAAAACTGCAATAGAAGAAAGTATACATAAAAAGGAAGGTAATTCCTTATTTCCAAAGGTAATAGCATGAAAGCTTAAAACATGGAAGAGTTTAAGCACCAAGGTGCATTTGATATACTTATCATAAGAAGGTTTAAGGACCGAAGTCCGATATCAAACATCACCGTAACAAAAAGGTAACACATGTAGATAAGGTAAAACTGGAAAAGTCGGGCCATCAGCAACCCTCTATACATGGGCAGGTCACGCATCGCATCGGGGCTCGCACATGTGAATACATCAGCATGTACAAGTCCAACATAGAGTTGGCCCCTGCCCATTTGGGAAGTAAGTGGTACATCCACATCATAAGAACTACGAAGGTTATATTTGAGCTACGTTAGAGCAGAGCTCTAGTATTGTGGGATATGTTTATTATGTACATACCATGTACATATATGATAAACATCTTGGAGAAGTAATCCAAGTAGCCATAGAAGGAGAGAAAAATGAGTGTACTCCAAAGTTACTACTTGAGGGTATGGAGCTATATTCAAAATGCACAAAGGACCGTCAATCCATTGCATGCTAGGGTAGTTGGCACTTGAAATAAATGTCAAGGGCCCACAAAATAAAGGTCAAGATGATGGAGTTGAATAGTACAATAGTACAATTCTAGGATGAGTAGCAAATAGCGTGTACTTGCTAGAAGTTCAAATGTGTTTTGCATAGACACTTAAGACTATCTTTCCCACATGATCCATACCGGATCAAAAGCGAGGGGAAAAGCATGGGTTACATGGAGGTGTAAGTCGGAATATACAGGACTCGAACATGGATACAAGTCCAAAGTTATATCAAATGTCGGTATTGTAGGAAGACTCATAAAATACCGTAGACACCTTGATGACTCCGGTAATTTAGGATTAGTACGGGCTCACCCGCTCTTAGGCCATGACTATGGCTTAAATGAGGATGCCAAGTCATTTAGAATGCCGAACAACAACATAACATCATGATAGAGAAATGTAATAACTAACATTTGGAGGATGTAGAACAACGTTGAATCATAACCCCAAATGATAGGTGGGTCAACAATATAGGGAACATATAATAGCGGCTTAGAAGCCACAAGACGATTGATGAATACGTAAAGGAGTAATTGGATTGGTGACTCTACTGAGTAAAGGTCACAACAAAACGGTGAGTTGTGTACGTTGTAGCAGGCATAAGGTCGGAATACTGAGGACCCTTATTAAAGATGTTTAGCAACTGGTAGAAAGGTTATTGTCTAACATGAAGGGTAATCCTTGCTAACATGCGAAGATATACCAAAGGCTTGAAAGGCAAAGAAGAGCTGAAAAACTCTTTAAAGATTTGATGTATGACTTAAGGAAGAAGACTTCCATGTCCTAGGACAAGATGGTGAATTGAATTTACCAAAGACATTTTTAATAATTAAATAGATAGGTAGATAGCATTTATACGCCATGCCATGTTGGCAAATCCCATGAGGACATATGAGGAACCCTCGAGACTTGAAGACAAGATCTCGATAGAGGAGGCCTAGCTTGCGAGGTCTTGTGTGGTATTGTCCTTCGATAGTCACATAATCCCTTGGAATATGTAAGTTCATTTTATGGACTTCAGGACGTTTAGGCATTAAAATAATGGTTGGAAATACTTTGCCCGGATCATATCTAGATATCCTAGAAGATAGATATCCTAGAAGGAGGATAGCCAACAATAGTTGGATGTCATTGGACCCTTACAGTGGAAGAACCCCAAAAGAGGGTAGGTCATGGGTCGGTTGACGGGCGGTGGCTAGATAATTATTCACTACCATATAGGCGGTGAGGTTTGGCACAAAATAATACTAAAGTTTGTAGCCGGGATTGATTTAGAATGAAGGTGTTAACACTATTGTAGGGGTCTAACACAAGCACTCATTACGTATTACAGGGTATGTATCGTGGTCTGGGGAAATGGTCCACAAAAAGAACATGACCATTGAGAAAAAGTAGTGAAGGGTGGTAGGATTAAAGCTACCCATGGTCTAGCTAGAAGGGTGCTGCATGGCAGTCCCTAGTTGGTTGGGCGAGAAGAGATCCTTTCTCTAGGAAGTGAGACGAGTCAAGGTTTAGATACTAGAGGGAGACAACGCAATTACGCTTATGTCTATAAAACATTACTTATATAACGTCGAATAAGGTCTAATATAATGCTTATGAATGTAGTATGGATTGAATCATGGCAAGGCCCGAAGAAATTGTGTTATCAAGGCATCTACCAAAAGAAAAATATAGGTCGAGGAACGCCGATAACTGGATATTATTATCGTCGCTAAGGAATATCCAAGGATATAACACATGCTGCTATCCTAGAGAATTGCCCCATGGCCGTTATTAATTAAATTCGAATTAGTCCCACCAAGTGAGTTGATGTTATCATAACAAGTTGGCCGACTTGCTAGATTACGCCGTTTCATTTGGTCGGTTTATTCCTAGGGGATACTAGCTTTATATATGGTTAACGCTTATCCTGGTCGACTATGGCGGCGAGAGAGTTGACTCCGCGGCTATCGCAAGATCCGCTTACTCTGGCGGCTATGGCAAGAGAGTTACCTTTAACTAATTTTTTTGAAATTTTAACCCTAAAATTTTTTTAAAAGAAAAGTGGCGAGCGCTTCTGAGGTGGCGGCACCCCCTACCTCGACGTTGCTGTTACGGCCGCCCAGAGCGTCCCCGGGTACCCCCCCCTCGCCACTTAGGGTTAGGGTTTTTTTTTTTTTTTTTTTTTTAATTAGGTGGCGGCACCCCTACCTCGATGTCGCCACCGCCGCCAAGAACACCCGGGTACCCCCGCGCCACTTAGGGTTAGGGTTTCGCGACCGGTACACTCCTCTTAATCCCACTTAAACCAAATTAAGTCAATCATGACGACATCTACTACACCACCCAAATCTCATACTACTCCAAAATCCTCACTCACTAGCTAACGATCTAACGAGTTTGACATGGCCGCTATGATCCGTCCACCAAAATCATGGCTCGATACCATCAGGACGCCCTCGAATATATACGACCCCTACCGTATACATACGGGACTTTCCTCTCCCATGGCGACCATCTCGCCATGAGCGTGGCCCTCCGCCTATCCCGCCATCTATAGAGAGATGCCCGAGTGAAGGACACCGGAGGTGTCATTCGCCCACGCCATCAATGGGACTCCTACGTCAAGCGAAGCGTGAATACATGTTAGCACACGGCATAAATCATATATAAATAACCACCCCGGCGGGGTGGAACATCCATCCAAATACCAACGGCAAAGAATATGCATCTAATCCTAAGGAAAGCACCCCAAACCCATGGTTCTACCCCCCTTCGGACTCTGGAGGATAGACCGACGGCTCGGTCTCAAGAGATCAGCAGACGAGGTATAACATGGCGTTATCGGCATAGAACATCGGCTAGGGTTGTCCACTCCATCCGCCCCTCCTGTGCACACTTTGCAGATGAGTCGAATCATGCTATGGCTTCGCTATAGCCTTCCGGAGACGCAGGCTCGAGGTATCACCCTGCTGAGCCTACTCCAGGGTTCATGACGCCCCGGTCCGATGAGGCAGGTCAGGGAAGCGTCCCCTTCCAGGATCACAGTGGTTCCATGGGTGAGCTAGAGAATACGTGCCGCATCAGCGACCCCCGCATCCGTACCCGACTTACTCACCCTAAATCTACTCAAAGTGCAAGGTGCCCCATACGGGTCACACCTCTACACCCAGGGAGTGTCAGACCCATACCCGGCCCTCTACGTGACCGGCTATCGCCTAGCCCACCAGGGAGTCTCGTGAGCCTTTTATGTTCGTGCAAGACCCCACCCCCACTTCACCACTTGTGTCCCTTCTTTGGTGCTAAGCCAATCTATAGCATCTATGACCCGTGGTCTCTTGTACACAAAGTCGCAACTAATGGGAAGTACAGGGATCTACCTAGGAGCATCCTACTATCATGGCTCGTAGGTCTCTACCCCCTTAATTCCCCATTTCCGAGTAATACTATGCAAAGAACTATCAATCCATCCTTTAAGAGCAAACCTTAATCGTAATATAAAGAGAACTTACCTTTACAATCAAGGGTTAGTTCCTACAAGTAAAACACGAGAGAACGGAAAGAAATACACACTACAAGTGCCCAACAGGGGGCTACCCTAGAATTCCCAAGCTATACTAGCCACCCACCCGAAGTTCCTCGCTGGACCCGTTGTCATTTGGTGCTTCCATCTTCCTTGGATTTGGTGCTCGCCTTCAGCCTACACAGCACGCAGCTTGGCAAAGGTGGCGCCACTGGCAGGCCAGCTCCTCAAAGGTGACGCCAAATCCTCTTGGTCGATTTGTCGAAGGGTGCCCGGCAGCGCTCCCTCCTCCTCCATCTCCACTTGCTCCTAATTCGAATTGGGGGAAATGGGGGTGCAAAACCCCAATTTGGGTTCCAAGTTAGTAACTCTCCCTTGCCCAATCGATTTGGGCTAGGTGGCAGCTCCGGGTTGGCTAATATTAACTAATTTGGTATTTTAGGCCCTTTTAATATTAGATTAAGCCCTAAATTCGAATTAGGGTTTAAGGTTAGGTTTCCACCTTTATAATTTAATTATTAACATAGCTAACCTTAGCTTATGAATAATTAATGTGCCATTAATTATTCATAGTGACGTGTCACGTATTTATACTTAAAAAGGCGTATAAATATGTGGAACGTCACAATGAACTTCTCCAGTTTCGAGGGAACTTGGGTGATTTTAATAATCTTATGGCTCAATCCCGTAGTGCTATGGCAGAATCAGTTTCATGGTGGGAGAAATATGGCGGATGCACACCTGAGCTCCAAACGTTGACTCTTAGAGTGTTATCTCAGGTGATTATTCTCCATTAAATAATTTATTTTTCATTTAGTAATGATTTATATAAATATTTTCCCTCTCCTTTTTACTCATTCTTTAATTTCTGGTTTCTCTTTTTTCCATTATGAAATTGTGTATGCTAGGATTGTTCTACTGGTGCAGTTGAGAGAAATTGGTCTGCACATTCTCTTATTCATACAAAAAGGAGAAACTGCTTGAAGACATCCAACTGGCATAGATTAGTCTACTGCAGGGAGAACTTGAGGGCCTTAACGAAAATATAAGACGTTACGAGAGCCTAAGCAGGTAAGAAAGTTCTTTCTATTTGAGTTATATGCAATAAAGTAAGTGATTTTATTTATTTGTTCGTAATTGAAACACAGGTGGACCCTAATGAGATTGATGTCTACAAAGTTTCTGAGTTGCCTCCTATTAATAGAGAAGAGGAGGAGTTATATAGAAGTTTATTTCTTGAGTGCTCTGACACAAGGAGGTCTACTCGTTCCAAGAAATCCACTAACACTAATACTAGTTCTAGCAGCCAAAGAGGGCGAGGAAGAGGGCGTGGAAGAGGACGTGGAAGACGGGGAAGAGGAAGAGGGTGGCAATGTAATAAGTATGCAAGATCTCACGGTAGGAGACGAAGAGGCAATTGATTTACAAGTGGAAGAGCAAACTGAATTTGAAGAGGATGAAGATGAAGTGGATACTAGTAGTGAATCCAATATAGATGATGATGAGCATGAGTGGGCAAGCAACGATGAAATTAGTGTTAGTGAGGAGGATAGAGAATATGAAGGAAGTGAGGAAGATGAAGAAGATTAGTACTTGTTTGGTTTCGTTTGTATTTAACTAGCCAAGAACATATGAATTTATCTGTTATGCAATCCGTAATTCTATCTATAGTCTATACTCTATCTATACTATATAGTATAATGATAGTCTTTAATTGTGCTGAAAACTATGCCGCTTATTGAGTTGAAAACATGGAAATAGTTTTTGATCTATCAAGACTTGTTGCTCTCATGATCTAATTTGTTTTCGAGGTATTGAGTAGAATAGAATAGAATAGAATAGTTTTTTTTAACGTCCACGGAGACCAATAGGTCATGGGACCCATACAATGGGCTAGTACAATCATTACTACTAGGATTAAAAAACCCCTGCCTCGAAAGGTTTTCAAGGGAAAAACCTTTGCAGTAATGATGATACTAGACAAGCAGAGATAATGACTACTGAGGGCTCAGTAATTGCAGACGTTTATCTAGAACCTCAAGTATGTATAATGCCAAGTCATGCACAGATGGTGCTCTGAGAAGTTGTGGAAGCGTGGAATGGAATGCTAAGGTCAAAAAATGATTCCAGACTATCTCAAAAGCAGGGCAACTCAGAAGAGTATGGCTTTCATCTTCAATAACCTGTAACTTGCAACATGCACATAGTCTCGCTTCGTGGCAATTCGCGTCGCCCCATCTACCGTCTCAATCAGAGTCCGTGGGACCCGCGGCGAATTGATGCAATAGCTACAAGCTTGTTCCCGACAATGAAGCAAGCTTTTGAGAAAAACGACCATTGAGATATTGTTGCAAAAAGCTCGATCGAACCGGCAAGCATCGCAAAGGCTCGCTGCAATGTTCCCCCAACGGGCAAACCATGTAGTGCAATGCTCTTTCCAACATCGCTTCAAACGCCGAGGAGATTCAGCCATGGCAAGTGCAAGAACAGATACCTAACATCATCCATGTGGTGCACCTTGCGATATAGTGGAGATGGCGCTTCATGGCGTAATGTTGAAGAGGCCAAAAACCGCCTCTTGTAAAAGAATAGCATAGGGCACCGCTGTTTTAACTCCGAGGTCGTAAGTGAGAAAGGACTTTTTGCACTAGCACCAATGGCGTGCCCCCACACTTCTCGAACCATACAAGAAAAACAGGCTCTACCAAAGCCCGAAACAAGTGGGCTTTCCGTGGCCAATCATGAATTTTTGTGCGAAAACAATTGTTTTGCATTGCATAGAGTGCTCTCCATCCAGCAGCCACCCGCTTGGTAATACACTGTTCCCAACGTGTGTTCTTACAGAATTCTACACTAAGATACTTGTAGCTATCTACAACTTCAACTTCGCGGCTATCATAGTGCATAGGGGGGACATTGTGACGAGAAGATTGAACTACCAAGGTCACAATGGATATGATGATCAAGGCAAGGCTGTTACAGATTTAGGAGAATTTTTACTTTTACAGACAGATGCATCTTATCGGCATCTAAAAGTTTAGATGTTTCGATGCTTACGATGCTTTAGATCTATGCATCTGACGCATCTATCTTTAGATGTTGAGCACTGATGTGACTTTCCACATGAGGACATCTACAATATTACATGACTTCATTCTACAAATTTCCTTTTCACGTAATATTCCTTATTCACTGCACTGTATTAAATCCCTGAGTTTCTGGAATCTTCCAACAGATAATGCTTTAGTCAATATGTTTGCGAATTGTTCATCAGTGTTTATGTATGTTAAATGTAACATATTTTTGCTGACCATGTCTCTGATAAAGTGTAATTCCATCTCTATGTGTTTTGATCTTTCGTGCAGCACAGGGTCCTTAGACATGGCTATATAGCTAGTACTGTCACAAAATATGACAGTAGGCAATTTCTGATAGCAATTAAGCTCACTTAATAACCTTCTTTCCCTATGGTCCTCTTTGGCAGCCAAGCATGCTGAATTATATTCAGCTTCTGCACTAGAGAGTGCAATATTACTTTGCTTTTTGCATTTCCAAGACGCTGGTGCGTCTCCTAGCAAGGTTACATATCCAGAAGTAGATTTTCTCTGATCCAAATCCTCTCCCCAATCAGCATTACAATATATGCTTTTAAAACCATATCATTGGAGTTATACTTTATTCCAAAATCAATTGTGCCCTTTAAATATCTCAGAATTCTTTTTGCAGCAATCCAATATGTTCTACTAGGAACATTGTTATATCTGCTAAGAATATTTACTGCAAAGGCAATATCAGGCCTTGTATAGTTTGCCACATATGATAGACATCGTAATGACATGTAAGGCACACCTTCCATTTGTCTTGTTTCTTCATCAGTTTGTGGACACATTTGTCTTGAGATTTTATGACATGTTATCATTGGAGTACTTGCTACATTGCAGTCCTTCATTCCAAATTTTTCCAGCATGGTTTGTATCTGTCCCCTTTGATTCAAAGTTATGATTTTGTTTCTTCTATCTCTGAACATCTCTATTCCTAAAAATCTTTTTAATTCTCTAAGATCAGTCATCTTAAAACGTTTGCTTAACAGTTCTTTGCAATGATCCATTACTTTCTTTCCTTTGGCAATCATTATATTGTCATCTACATATAAGGCTATTATGCACCATTCTTCCTATCTATATATTTATACAAGTTACGCACCGATCTATATGGTGCATGTTCCGGTTTGTGCATGTTCCAGTTTTCTAAGAACTTATGAAGTTTCTCTCTTAGATTTCCTTAGATTTTATGAAATTCCGTTAGTTTTCAGGCAAAAGTTACTATTTTAATGGAACTTTTAAAAGGTACTATGTCCCATGAGAGGGTGAAAGAGTATCAGAATGAGTTCGTTTGACATGATCTAACTAATAGCTAAAAAAGTCCTCATTGCAATGTTGATTTTTATTTTGTTCGATCCTAGCTTTTATATTTTGCTTATTTTAATGCTCTGACGAAGGATTACTTCATCAAATATGAACTGCTCTATACTGAATTAGGAGAGGAAAAATTCACAAGTTGAATGCACTCAACGGAATGCGAGATCTATTAGGGGCAGGAAGGTCACATTTATTTTGTGTTTAGCATCAGTGTCATGTTGCTTAAATTTGAAGCCATCGCTCTAAATGTTGACAAAATAGTGCAAGTATTGTCTTCACAAAACAATATAACTATTGTCAAGGAGAGCATTGTATCAAATACCACTTGGGCCCCCATTTAGATTCTTTTATCCAAAAATCTACAAATTGCCTAATAATCTCTTATGTTTGGACCATCTTCTCTTTGCACATTTGTATTACTACATCCCTTAAGAGTTGCACCATGCAATTTGTCTAGAAAAATAATTTGCACATTTGTGACACTTGGAAGTGCATCACAAAAATTAGGTGAGGGTTGAGAACGCATAACGTTGCATCGCACAATATATGAAGCTTTTACAAAATGAAGAAAGCCTTATCTAATCTATTGTGCCTATGTTGATCTGAAATATCACTACCTTCTCTATATTTACGTGTAGAATTAGTTTAGACCAATCCATGGCTTCCACGAGTTATCCAACATGGTCAATTTCCTCTTTGTTGAAATCCAAGCTTTGGTCTGATAACAATAAAAAACCACACAACATCCAAGTAAATGTATTTGAAACATAAAGAGTTCAAACATTTGAAGATTATTTGATATAATAAGGAAAACGTGTATCCTAGAGTTTTTCTGTATCTTTTCCTACAGTAGTATATTATACTACTGTATAAATTGGAATTGGCCTTCTGCCAGGCACTAAGCAGCAGCATGCCCATTTGCTTGCTGAGCTGGATTCCTGCAAATTTTGAACATATGCCTTTCTAGAATACTTGAACAATACCACAAAACACATAGATGAGAAACAGCCTACGAGACACACAAGTCTTAGAAAAAACTGCTCATGTAAACATGAGGTTTGAAAGGCACTGAAGATAATTTGAAAATATAATAGATGGTCATGAGCATATAAAATGTTTGAAGTTACAATAAAACCACACAAGCAAATTGTTATGCTCACCTTTGCACCTTCTAGAGTAATGATCTGAGACTCAAAAGCTAATATTGGAAGCAGCAGCTCTGGCGGAAGCTATTCTAGCACAGCCAATTCCTGCCCCTGCTTTACAGATCACACAACCACAAAAAAATAGACGAAAAATCACCTAACTTGCTCTATCTAGATCAGTTACATTCTAACGCTAGTTGGTCCACAAATAGGTCACCTGGTCTGGCCTCAATGTGTAAGTCCCCATCATACAGGCCTAGACGCATTTGGATTGTAATTAACTGGGTCAGTGCATAATCCAGGTGTGCTTCTGTGAGCTTCCCTTGTTGAATTGCTCCCATTGCATAGCGCGCAAGAAAACTTCCACAGTTGAGATTTAGTCCTGGATTAACAAATAATTTTTAATATCATAAACAGATTAAGTAAATAAATTTGATTAATCAAATGGCTCTAAATCAAAGTATAGAGTGTAGAAAATAACATGGCAAGGCTGTCTCAAAACTCAAGCAGGTGAGATATTCTGCAATCCAATAAGACTGCAAATAAATCACACATAGGCCTCATGACATGGACTAGGCTTTATCTAACATAATCTAGAACGGTATGTAATGTGAAAGAAGTCACTCCAGGCTTGGCTACAAATAATCAGACAACTCCACATAAGGCATTTAAAAAAAGTGCATTTTTTTGGAATTAAAGCTCCCATTCCCAAAAATGTCTGCAATGAGAACCTCTTCAACCTGTAAAGGCAGAAGATAAAAAAGAAGCTTTATCATACTTTGTCACTTCCTTAGAACCTCTAAAATTTCCTATTTCACATTTCACGAAGAGGCCGACACTTCATTCATATAAAACTTTATGAGATAGATTTTGGGCATAACTTGCAAACCAAAGCTTTGTTTCACCAGCAAGAGTATCCATTGGAAAGCCTCCAATGAGATCTAAAGATAATCCTAGGTATAAATTTTTCAAATTCTTATTGTAAAAATGTCAAAAATGACAAAAAGTACCTGCTGTCCAAGTTTCAACGCACAGTATATAAGGGACATAACTCCAAAAAGAAAGCTCTATTTTTTATGCATGAGCATTCATTGGAGAGCTTAACGAGTGTTCTACAAAAACACTTAGGTGGATGTTCCTCAAATTCATTGTCTAAATGGGTCAAATAAAGCAAAACATAGAGACATAGAATCAATCTAGACATGAAATTGAATAAATATCATTTGTAGATAATAGACAAACCTTGCATTCAATGGCTATTAATCATTGCAACGAATGTCAAGAAGCTAAAGGTCTATGCTGCAAGAAACAAATGCTTTAAAAAATACCATAACATAAATGAACTGACCGAATTGGAACATATACTAATTGAGATGGACTAGCTGCCTCAGATATAACAGGCAAAGATGAACGCTATTCTGCAGCTCAGAATGAATCATAGACAAATTAGGCTTTGCAACTCAAAACGAATCAGAGCCAAATTAGGCTTCTCAATTTGCAGAGCTCCTTCACATCTAAAATGACAGAAATAAAAGGAATAGAAGTACATTTAGGTGCTTATCAAATTGTCGACAGAACTGGAGCTTACACATGCTTGAAGCCGAATCTGAGCCAACTAAAAACATCCTTCAATCTACAAAATGAAGCATCTGGCAATTTAGCGTAGGGCATCTTTGGTCTCTGAATCCGCACAAAGTAAGAGACATAGCTCAGCAAAAAACCAAATGGACAACAATGTGATTTGTAGCAAAATGCTTATGTTGTAACTAAGGATCTACTAATTTGCATCCAAACATCTGCAATAAAAGAATGCATTACACAAAGACTCTGTCTCCCATTCACAACACTGTAGCATGCTAATGATTCACCCTTCTAATGATCATCCAAATAGCATGAAGTCTCTGATTCCGTAGTACAAAATTCTCCGTCCATACTTTATAGATGAACACTACAAATAGAGGTCTATCCTAGAGTAACTCAGAAACACAAATAGAGGCTCACCTTTTGCAATTTCGTGGCAGAAGCACTGACGAGCTCACTGCCCAGCAAAAATCCGTCAACGACGCAGCCGAACACAATTACCAGGATTTCACAAACTCCATTAACAAAAAAATCAAGCAAGGCTGCGCATCCCTCCGCAAGGATAAGAAGTCGACTGCAAAGACCAGGTTCGAGGGCACAGCTGCTTCACTGGCAATCCGGCCACAGATCGACCAGACGTGGCGAAGAGGGCCCAGACACCAGCCGGTCGCACACCTAGTGCACACAAATAGCACAAAACCCCATGTCCATACAATCACTGCACAGCAAAGGCCGCCATACCTGAGGATTCTTCTAAGAAACGCCGAAGCTGCACATGAAAACCTGGCCAATCTGCATATTGAAGCCATCCAATCTCGCCATAGTCGGCTGCACCAAGCACATCCGGAACAATTTTTAATTAGTATTTTCGGATTAGCTACAACCGGAACAGGCGTTTAGCAGAGGCAAAGACAACCCGCTCCAAGCCTCGACCATGCTAACCGTCACAATCCCATGCCCCCGATGCTTTCTCTCTGGTTGAATATGCCACGTCGGCATAAACCGATGGCCAGGATGGCCCCAATTTTGCTCATCACTGACTCAACGGCCGTGATTCATTAGATCGTCCATCAGACAGAGCCCTATAAGAATATAATAAGTTTCCATCACATTTAAATTTCTGAAACCCTTGCTCTTGAAGATAATTGTTCATGCATTTGTACCACTCTCGGGGAGATTGTCTCAAACCATATATAGCTCTCTTTAATTTCCATACTTTTCCTTCTCCAATTTTAAATCCATGAGCTTGCTTAAGATATATTTCTTCTTCAAGTTTTGCATTCAAGAAAGCAATGCTTAACTCGAGATCACATGCATTTGCAATGGCCAACAAAATTCTCAAGCTATTTATTTTTACCAAAGGAGAAAATGTCTCATTAAAGTCTTGCCCCTTCCTCTGTGCAAACCCTTGTGCAACTAATCTTGCCTTGTATTTTCTTGTTTTGTTATCACTGCCAGGTTTTATTCTAAAAAATCACTTGTTTCCAATTATGTTTTTTCCTTCAGGCTTATCAACAACCTCATAAGTTCTTGTCCTCTTAAATGCTTCCATTTCTTCTTGCATGGCTGCTGACCAAAATTCAGAATCTTTTCCATTCATTGCTTCAAAATAGTTCTGGGTAATTATGTGAAAGCAATATATCAAAGACACTGTGTATTTCTCCTTCATTTGCATGAAACCTTCTACTTCTGCCTTGTTCATTTCTTCCATGTATTTCAAGCATTGATCTATTTTCATCTCTCAAGATCTGAGCCTCTATTCTTCTACCCCTTTTAACAGGTTTCTCAATAGGAATATCATGTCTCATATTCGTGTCATTTTTCTGTATAGTGTCAGTCTGCATACTGTTTGTATCATTATCATCTTCAAAATCACTTGTGTCATCCATAAAGCTGGTCTTATCTTCTTCCTTTGCAACTTCTTTATGAGTTTCTTTGATTTCATTGCTCTCTTCCTTTTCACTTGTATCATAAGTATTGACCTCGGCTTACTATTATTTTAGGTGCACCTCGGCTTACTATTATTTTTCTCTTTGCAGGATCATAAAGCCTATATGCTTTCGAGTTAGCATCATAGCCTACCAAATAGGTTATGTATACTCCATCATCCAGCTTCTGTCTCAATTGCTCTGGTATATGTGTATAAGCAAGATAAGCACAAGCTCTTAAATCATCATAACATGGTGTCTTACCTGACCATAACATTTCTGGAACTACCATTTATGCTAGATGTAGGCAGGATGTTTTGAACAAATACAACAATTTTCAATGCCTCATCCCAAATATAATTAGGCATTCCAGAAAATTTCAACATCAATCTTACAGCATTAAGTAATGTCATATTCTTCCTCCTAGCTGCTACATTATGCTGAGGAGAATATCTGCATGTCATTTGTCTCCTGATTCCTCTGTTAGCACAAAAAACTTTAAATTCAGAAGATAAATACTTACCTCCTCGGTCTGATCTTATGCATTTGATTTTTCTCCCTGTCTCCAGTTGAACTTCTGCTACAAACATTTTAAGAGCTTCATATGCTTGATCCTTTGTTTTTAGACAGTAGCATTTGGTTCTCCTGCTAACATCGTCTATAAATGTCATAAAGTACCTATTTCCTGTCATGCTTGTCACATTTATAGGCCCACAGAGGGAAGGGGGACATGACTTTATGGATGGCAGTAGTCTGTCTTATAATTATATGATAAGCAATACCCGAGAAAGAGTTGGTACCTTTGGAACTTGTGCCTAAGATGTTCAGCTATTTAAAGAAACTCAGAAAAACCATGAGGCAGGCTAAATTAAAAAAGTCTAGGTAAGAGATTGAAGACTCTATACGCGCAACAAATGTTGGTAGCGATGTTGATATGAAACCCCAAGGTATCAATAATGTTAATGTAAATTTGCCAATACAGAGAGGGCGATTCATCCTGCATGCTGATTTTCCATCTTATAAGAATATGTATGGAAGCACAGCCTTTGCTTCAGATTATCTGGAAAATGGACTCTCCTCAACATTAGGTCTGAGGCACAGTAGGAACTTGTCAGTATGTGGGGCTCAGCGGGCATATATACATTTTGGTCAGACCTTCACAATTGATGGAAGAAATATTATTGCTTCTGAGCATGATTTCTCCAATCTTTATGATGGGAACGCCCTGAATGGTGGCCATATTGGAGAGAATGAGGCAATGGATTACTAGAGCGAAAAACACATAGAAATCCAATTGTTGCATGACTTTGTGGCATGATTTGGTGGTAAGACTCGACGCCCTAAATCCTTAGAAGTGATGGGGCAATAAAAAGTCCAGGTTTCTACCTTTAAAATGTTGGCCCGCTCCTGCAATAAGTCAAGAGTAGGTTAGATTTTGCTTCTGACAAGTAGATACTGCAAGTAGTCTCTTGTTTTGGTCACTCATAAGTAATATATGATTCTCAAAGGCTGATCAGTGGTCCAAATTCATGGCCATCTGCATTTAGGATAGTACTCAAAATCAGATGTAATTTATAGTTTTGAAGCTATCAGTGCAAGTGCAATTTGATATTCTTCTGTCATTATGCAGAGGTAACATAAAGTCTACTCAAATGTAATACTAGAATGAGTATATGCTTTTGCAATTTACCTAAAATATGTTCTTACTTAAAACTAGAAAAATGTACATCTAATGGTACATGTACCATTCTCGGTTGGTCATAAATAAAAAATATGAGGAACAACTTCTTTTGCCATGAAGACATTTGTTTTCCTCATTATATGCTAGAATGATGGCATATTTGAGCATGAAATTTATAAAAACAATCTATATTGATAAGTTTCATGCTTCACGATCACATAGAATAGCTAAAAGACAGATATTGCTTCGTGAAGAAATTTATAGTAGTTCTTTTTGCATCTCAAAGCTTAAAGATGAGAGTTTATGGATCGCCCTATTCTGCAAATCTAAAGGAAGGCTCGCTATGACAATCTCCTTTGTGTTTTGTTGCTCAAGCTTGATGTACACAAATAAGAAAAAGTCAGTCTCGTGGCGGCAAATCATTGAGAAGAAATCCCTGTTTGTGCACCCGATTTTGCACTCGAAGATCTAACCTAAGAGCTGGTCTTTTCTGGTAGTTATTTGCCTATGTATCTCATTAGTTGAGCTTCATGTTTCATTGGTTATCCATTATCTAATTTGGGTCATGTTTTATTGCTTTAACAAGCTGATATTTAATAATAATGAACTCTAAGAGGGAAATATATACTAAGTCTAGAATAATTTGCAAACCCAATATGTGCATAGTCGTTGAATTCGTCGATCCTACGACCCAGATCGTATGTTGGGGCCTCTAGGCACCTCTCGTTTCGCTTATAGTCAATATGTGCACAGTCGTTGAATTTGTCGATCCTACGACCCAGATCGTATGTTGGAGCCTCTGGGCACCTCTCGTTTCGCTTATAGTCATTTATGATTGGAGGCGCCAAATATGAAATACGAGTTCGCCTAAGATTTTGAGGGAATATGGAACCTATATACCGCTTTGCCTAAGATTTTAGAATATGAAATACGGGGGCTCGAACCTCTACCAAAATAACTCAATGTCCTAATAAGACTACTTTAACCAATATACCTAGTGAGCTAATGTCATCATTTTTTATCTTGAATCTATGTTTTTTTTTTATAACAAGCCATTCAATTGTTTTAGGGATATATGATCTATGGTTTCAGGAATTGTTATTTTTACATCCGTATCAAATCCCCCTGGAACCCCCTATTATTTTCGTAGGGAAGTTATGCATGTGCTTGCTTCAAGGATATAACGTATCCTACGCCAAAGGCAGATATTGCAACCATTTCGTTCTGCCAAAAGCTTTCAAATCGTGCATGTGATGGAAAGTTGCATTACATTAAAGAGGGACACACGCAATTCCCATTTTTTTCAGGAACCCTGCTTTTTTAAGGAAGGAAGGAAGGAAGGGAGGTTCTTTTATCGTCCGCGGAGGCCAATCGGCCTATGGGACCCAAATTACACGGGTACAACAAGCCCGTTGCTACCCGGATTAACACACCCCCCCTCCCCAGGAGGGAAAAACCGTCGCAGCAACAAGCCTGCTGGCAGCTGTACAAATATACATATACACATGAATTCCGGGCACCTCGTAGGCCGGGCGCGAGGTGAGTCCGCAGATCCAAAACCTCCTGGAGGTAGAAGCCAAGGGATCGAACTGACGACGACCGAGTAGCTCGTGCGGGCGCACTGTGTCGCACCAAAGAGAATGTAGCGAGCCCGAACCGACCATAGGTCGGACAGCTCGAAAGGCATGGCTTTCATCCTCAACAACGCCCGGGCAACACCGACAAAGCCCGGCCCCCCGGCGCGCTCTCCAACCCACCGACCCGCCTCAAGTCGAAGATGGTGGGCCCCCGCTCAATGGACGCAATGATCCTGCAAGCTTCTTCATGGGCAACCGAATGCATGTAGAGTCAGCGGGCCTCCGAACCGTGGTGGGGTTTATGTGTTTGTTTGTAGTGTGCCACCTTTTACCTTCCGAGCATGGTGGTCCCGAGCTTTCCCGTGAAACAAGAGTCCAAGTACCCCTCACCTATCCCGCCGGCGTCTGGTGCACACCGACGCACCTATGTGCGCTTTACGTTCAGTAGCGCCCACTGGGGCTCTCTTTGTCCTTCCAACAAGCCCCGAGTCGCTCTTGCGAGCTCATCGCCACAGTGTAAGCCAAGTCGCGGAGCCGAGTGTCGCCCATGCCGGCCACCTTCCGGAAATAAACAATGTGTCTATCGAGGGCCGCATGCCGCAAAGGGCATGAATCCTCTCCTCGCAACAAGATCTCGATATGGAACCGAGGGCTTGACCCCAAGTGCCCACGTCAAAAATGCCTTCTGGACCTACTCTAAGTCGTTCCAAGTCGCCAAAGACACCACTGGGCCCCACACCTCGACCCCATACAGAAGAACTGGCTCCACTAGTGCCCGAAACAAATGTGACTGGTGGCCCCAGTCATACACTCGCCTGCGGACTATTGTTTTGCATTGCGTCTGCTTGCCTTCCAAACTCATGTCACCCGGCGGCTAATGGATGCATCCCAATACATTGAGGACGGAAATTCCACCCCAGGTACTTGTAGCTGGGTGTGACCTCTACCATCTGCCCCTGATAAGTGAGCGCCGGAGGTGCTGGATGACGTGAGGAGGATATGAGGACCACCTTAGTCTTGGCCAGGTTAACACGCATGTCCGTCGCCTGACAGAATGTGTCCAGGGCATCTAGGTGTGCCTGCATGCCCTCTGGTGTATGGGCCAAGAGGACCACATCATCCGCATAGATGAGCTGCCACCGTCCCCCCCATTGGCAGCAAGCCAGGCTTCCAACTGGTCAATGTAAAGTCCAAAGAGTGTGGGTGAGAGATGACAACCTTGCCTGACTCCAATGCTACTGGCAAATGACTGTCCTTCCGGTTGCATGCGGCCTGTGCAGCTCTCGTACAGTCTGTACACTGCGTTCTACAGATCCATAGGGAGCCCCAGATGGTGCAATCTCGCCCACAACTTTTCCCGGGGTACTGTGTCGAAAGCTTTTGCAAAGTCCACAAAACAGCACCTCGACGGTTCCTGCTGTCCTCGACCAGGGCCCGGAGTGTAAAGATGTGATCAATGTGACCTTAGTCCTGATACATAAGCATTAAAAGTAAAAGGTTTGAGCATTTGTCTGAAAAAGATCTGAGCTTAACTACCTAGAAGGTTTTATTGTATATAACGGTTACAAGGCTAAGGGACATTAAGTACCAAAGATTCGCATGCAAATGGAATCAGGATTGATAATACAATCCTTGGGCTTGACCGAGGATTGATGTTAGACCTAGGATCCTAGGTTTGGCTGGATTTTTTTTTAGACACTTCGATTCCTTGGTACAACCAGGGATAAAGGAGGTATTGGGCCTTTGTCATGATACATTGGATTTAAAAGTAGAAGGTTACCGAGAAGGGAAAACAACATATGTCTAATCCCTGGTTTATTGGAGTGAGTGTAGTAAAGGTTGTATTTGATCTTAGTCCTGATACATAAGCATTAAAAGTAAAAGGTTTAAGCATTTGTTTGAAAAAGATCAGAGCTTAACTACCTAGAAGGTTTTATTGTATATAAAGGTTACAAGGCTAAGGGACATTAAGTACCAAAGATTCACATGCAAATGGAATCAGGATTGATAATACAATCCTTGGGATTGACCGAGGATTGATGTCAGACCTAGGATCCTAGGTTTGGCTGGGTTTTTTTTAGACACTTCGATTCCTTGGTACAACCATGGATGCTTAAGTCCCTTATCCTAAACTTTATAAGGAAAACTGAACAAAAATGAAAACATGAGAGTAAACTGTTTGACGTACATTACAGAAAGAAAATAAATACTTGGAAGAAGTGGAATTTGATGTTATCCCTCCAACATGGAACAGCGAGCTTACTGATCTAGGATATGCAGCCAGCAAAATGGAGTGTCCAAACAGAGCAGTACAGACCATTCTCAGTTGCCTTAAAAACATGGATGCACATGAACTGATACATGAAAAGGAAGCACTTCGTAAACCTGGAGAGTTCTCAGCAATATCACATATGGGATGCAGTGAGTGGATCAAAGTCTTTCCGCACCTTAACAAGACGGCATGTAAGGATGTTAACCAAGTGATCAGTAACATTTATGAGACTCTGCCTGATAAAATCTACCAGTGGACTATGGAAGAAGACAAATGCAAAGCAGAGTATTTAAAAGGAGTGGTGGCCCTCAAAGAGGCAAACAATGTCAAGGAGAAAAATGGTGAAGATAATAATATGCATTTTGCACAAGAAAGCAAAGAGGATGACCCGTTTGGGGATGCCTTACTCTCAGAGGAGGACAAGGAAGCGCTTAAATTCAAGGCCAGCATGCTGGAGGTTAATGAAAATGGATTCCAATTTACTCTCAATAACTCTCTGATGTATCCACATTCCATAAAGGCTTGTGGAGTGCCAAAGTGTGCTATATAATCAAGGGATATGGCATTCAAAGAATTTTGGTGCCCTGGCCCTCATCAGTAAAGAAGTCTGGATCATGCTAGGAGATATAACGCCGGCCCAGCTTGCTGCCACAAAAGTTGCTGCAGAAAAAATGGAAAAGATTGTAAAAAAAGACAAGATCAAAAGCATGCAGCAAGGAGCCTTTCATATATATTAGTCAAAAAAGTCATATGGCTTATCCAATAGAAAGATGTGATGACTTCTATCTTAAAAAGCTTTGGAGAACTATGTGCCCATACCTGAAATGCGGATGTGGAACACCAAGGGGTGGAAGTAAGGCCAGCCGTGCCAAAGAAAATGGATGCAGGGACAACATGACATGGCTTGACCATGTAGTTTGGTATATGTTTAACAACCTTGATTTGTTATTTTCTAACATGTCGTGTGCTGTGCAAATGTACTCTTTCCAAAACATGCGCAAGACTACCGTTAAGAAGAGCATTATGGCATATTTATCCTATTTAGAAGTCAGGAGTTCTTTATTAGACATGACCAGGCTTCTAGCAGCAGACCCATGGGTTGATTTCATGATTACAAAACCGAGAAATAAGATGAATGATATATGTGAAAAAACCATCAAACACATTTCATTCTTGAAGACACCAAGAGCAGAACATAGCAGCCATAGCAGATATACAAGAAAAATGCATGCAAGTATCGGTAGCAGCTCACAGAGCAAGGTTACACAACCTCCTCGACTCACTATTGCTCCGGGCACAAGTAATATCAAGGCCTGTGAAAGTGCTAGTGTGGAAAGTTTGAGCACACCTGATCCTGCTGGACATTCTGTCACTAAAGGGTCTACAAGCATTGACATTAAGGATTTTACTGTGGGACAAGTTCTCAAGTACAATGCCTAATAAAAAAAAGGTTAGTTACCTTCTATGACACAGTTTAAGCGCATTTATCTCGCAAATATCATGTTATGTGCTTTTACTTCTCAATTTTCATGTTGTATATTACGTATATTTTAAGTAGATGAAAATGTGCTGTATGATTAATACTATACAGTAACTACATTCCATTTTTCCAAAAAAGAGGTCAAAGACCTCATATGCCATTCAGCCAATCTGGCTTGAAATCCAAGGGAGGTTCTGCTGGCTAATACCAGTAAGAGCTATTAAATAATTAGTGGGTGCTGTTTATGTGTTGCAGATCAGAAAAATCATCTGTAAAGACAGCATAGGACGAGTGCATCTGGGATATATTGGAAAGAAGGACAAAAAGAAAATTGTCCATGGCACATTTCTATCAAAGATATTGGATAAAACCTATCTCCCTAAAATCATCTCAGCTACCATGATTAAGATCCTTGGAGACAATGGTAAAAAAATAATGGCAGATACCATGTTCAGTTGGAAGGATACTGAATGCCTTCAAGATATGTGTTATAAGCCATACATCATCTTTGCCACTGACCGCGAAGTGAAATGCCCTTGCAAAAATCCCTCGCTCAATAGATTTCTTGATAGCCAAATAAGACACATATGCACCACAGATTTGAGTCTAATACATAATGCTACACTGAGAGGAATGTTCAAAAAAGGATTAAATCATATCCCTAATAGAATGCTGGAAAGTAAAGCATTTGAGGAGGAAATCGTCTATATTTGTGACACACTATTTGAAAGGTTGGAGTTAAAAATTGTACTGCATAAAATCTAGATTGAATGGGTCTGATATCCACTCCCTGCCATTCATAGTTTGTCAGCTTTATCCAAAGATTTCCGCTTCTTGCTTGTTACAACATACTGATAGAGTGATGCCGAAGATCTATTGGCTGGACCGCACATCGACCTTGCCAAAATGTCGCCTTTGAAAAGTTTAGGGAACATTCTGGAGTTTTCAAGATGTCGCATATAATCATACAAGCGTATAACATCTTCTCTTCTTTTGAGAATAAACTTTAAATATGTTCCCAATTTGGCTGGGTGGATACATGTATGACTTGCACAATATTAAAGTTTACCTGGTTTTCGTAGTACAGTATCTCGATTTGCACTCATTCAATCTGTAGCCAACATTCGTTCTTTTTACCTGTCCTTTCGAACTAGATAAATGCCCTTTATATTTCGACCCCCCTCCTCCGGGACAAACTCGAGAACATGGCTACAACTACCAAGGAAATCTAAGAAATATTCTAAAAGATTTTTGCCTAGAGCAATTATATAGTTTAGATGAGGGGGTTAATTCCCCTTGCGAGCCTATTATGGCAAATAAACAGGCAAGCATGGGAGGGCGGGCCTGTTTATTTGCCATAGCAGGCAAGCAAGGGTAACCCCCTTACCTGGCAGGCAAGTTGCCTCACCCGAAACTGCACCCACAACTGGATTATCAGCTTCCCAGCTTGATTATCACAGGCTCGGCATCCTCCACACATAGATTATCAACCCCCAACCTTGATTATCAACACCTGAAGTTGAATCTTGGGCTTTAGAAGTATTCGGAGCTTCCAGATGCACAGTGCTACCCTATTACGAACTTTGCAGCTGAACAACTCCCTGATATGCTAGGGCAGAACACCCTTGTTCCAGGGTTTTGGTACGAAAGAGAGACGATAATCGAGAGTTTTATAGTGGTTTTGTGGTGGTTTTATGATGGTTTTCATAATAAGCTAGGTGTTTATAGCCATTTCGCATAACGAAATTTCAACCACCTTAAAATTATCGCCCTTTTCAACTAGTTTTTAAAACACGAAATCTTCACCTGACAGCTTGACGAATTTTTGGGCGGCGCCGCCTAGGTCTCTCTTTCTTGCCTCAGATCTTTCTTGCCCGAATTGCTGGCTATGAGAAGAGATAAAAATATTTTCCTTCCTAAATTTACTCTGGCCATTGTTTTGTCATGCCATTTGCTAAGAAATCAGAAATCTAGAGAAGAAATCCGGACAGAAGAAGTTATTATGCTTGATCTCCTCTGTGCCAGTTGCTAATCATCTACAAAGAAATCTGAAGAAGGGAAAACTAGAAGGAAAATTCAGAGGTCGGCCATAGTTCAATCCCTAATCTAAATGCTGCACTGCCCTTGAAATTCAAAGATATTTGTTGATCTCCAGTCTCTGCACTCAATGATTCGGCCTGCACCAGACTCTGCTACAAATCCAGCCTCGAGAACGGGCAAAATTTTAAGCTAGTTGAAATTTCGTCGGGTAATTTTGATGAGAAGAAAATTTCATCCCGAAATTTTCTCCTCATCAAAATTACTCCTTCCAAACTAGGTGTTAATGCACTTTCTAATGTGTTACTGGCGGGTAACACTTTTGCAACAAACGGCTGAGATCTGATCTCAGCCTTAAAACTGAGGGCCAGTTGTTAAGGGAGAGACGATAACCGACCCCTGTTTTAGTTCAAAGAACAAAGAGCAAAATAGTGGCACTAACATTTTCGTTTAGAATCGCTGCTAGTGCTTCCAGTGGATGATGCTTTAGGCTATACAAAATCCACAAACTATAAATCGGCAGCACGCGGATGCTGCTGTGTTAATGGGCAAACTCGCTATGCTTGATGATGCAGGGTTTTACCTATAATAACCTCTGCCAGATCCTCCAGCAGACAGAATCGCTTTTGGAGAGCAATACCAAGAGAGCACAGAACAGATCATCTGTAGTTCCTCCTAGTATATGAATGATAATTCGGATCTGGCAACGAAAATTGATGCAAACCGGAGGCATTTGTGGGCAATACAATTGGGCAAACTGATATTAGCTGCATCACCACAGCCCGTGCTTTAGATCCATTAACAGGCCGAAAAAATCTTAATCCCGAAAACAAAAAATTGCTCATTACTTTGCCCATTTAATACCGACAAGATTTCAGGGACTATTTTGGGGCATTTTTCTGCCAGATAATCCGTTTCTTGTGCTCAGATTCACAATTGGATGCATTTTATCTTGCTGGGTCATTACATCTACCATCAAATTGGGCACATCGGAGTTAGATTTGAGTCTGAATTCATCGATCACTCGTCGATTGGGCACTTTTGGCATGTTGGGTTCCTAGATCCGAGGTTAAACCTGTAATTCTGTGGTTTTTAGAGCCAGATTTGGGTCTGAATTCATCGATTATAGGGTTGAGTTTTTAAATGCGAGCTTGAACTCTGCTATTGGAAGCTCGCTTACACGAGCTAGGTATTGGATTGTTGGGTTTTTTTTTGTTCTGATCATGAAGGCAGAAGAAATTAGCTGTGAGCAGGTCAATGCATTGGCATCGCCAAGCCAGCTTCAGGGCACAACTAGGGCGATGCTTGGTGCCGGGAAGCAAATTCTGATGCCAAATGTAGACATTCTGGAATTTTTTGGTTTACTTTTGGAAGGCGGGAAACTGAGCTAATAATTTGGGAAAGTTACTGAAATGCCCTTGCGAAATTGGTAAATTACAGAATTGCCCCTAACAAATCCGAAATTCCCAAAATGCCCTTCGGGCAGGCAACGGGCAACAGGTTTCATGGCTTTCATGGCAGATTGCCGTGAAAGCTTTTCCGGCAAAAACACTAGCAGATGACAATCGTTGAAATCGTTGACACTGGCATCAATCGTTGAAATTAAGTCAAGGCAATCTGCAAATACAAAAAAATGAAATGGTACTAGAAAAACCACATACATGCCAAAGTCTACAGGATAAGATTGAAGAAAGCAAGGTAACCCACAACACAAATACGTTAGACAAATGCTGCTACTAAATTTTCGGAACAACAAAGTGTTAAGTCATCCTGCTGAAAAAAATTTGTCTCATTTTGGGCTTCATTCTTAAGCCCCACTTCATTCTGAAGTTCTCCCTCATTATCTTCCAAGCCACTGTCGCTGTCATTTGAAATGCTATTACAGCTTATCCTTAGATACATAAACTAGTACAAGCTTCATAAACTAGTACAGACCAACACAGCACATAAACTAGTATCAGCTTCAATTTATACTCTAGATACAACAAAGCACATAAACTAGTACAACAGGGTGACAACAAAACTGAAACAAAACTGAATCTGTGGTGCCTTGCCACTGCATCTCGAGGTCAAGAATTCTAAGTGTTCTGCTCCCAAGCTTCACTACAAAGAAGCTAGAAACTGCTCCAGTATTCCTGTGCATTATGTAATAGTAGGAAATAAATCTCATAATTAAAAAAGAAGTCACAAAACTCTTAACTTCGCAAAATAAAATACCTGCAATTTCAATTCGCACTCCTGCAAGTTCTGCGGTTGTGACCGACACTTTTGCATCTTGAACATTTTACTGCTTTCTTATCATCCTCAGTAGACGATCTTATTCTCCTCTTCTTAGGTCGCCCTGGCAATCGAGATGTCTGTGGAGGAAGCATATCTGTGGCTGCCTCAACTTCACCACTATGAACTACTGGAGAGATAACCCCTTCGTAAGTTGCATAGTACACGCACAACCGATATGCCTCATAGGTGTACATCTGCACTTGCTGTTTCTTGAATAGAATTGATGCAGCAGCATGGGCACAAGGAATTCCAGACTTCTGCCATCTCAAGCAAGAGCATGAACCTGCTTGCACATTGACCACATGCTCATGTTTTGCAGTTACTACCTTGAACATAAATTCCGTGGATGGAAGGACCCTGTAATAACGTGCACGAGCAATAGCAACTTTGATCGCATCATCTACTTCTTTCACAACTGCAAAAGGGCTCTGCCTAGCAGCCATCCACGCATCAAATCCCTCCTTTCGACGGTCATAAAACCATGTCATCATCTTGTCACAAATCATAGTCAGCATGGACAGTATGGGCTTGTCTCTTACTTCAAGCAGCCAAGAATTCAAAGATTCTGCAATGTTAGAGGTAAGATGACCAAACCGATGGCCTGGAAAGTATGCTTCTGCCCAATATCTAGGATGACGCATCTCATCGAGTAACCAAGTTTGAGCGGCAGCGTTTGCAGTCCCAATTGCTTGTAAAACTTCTTGAAACTTGGGAATTGTTTCTACACGAGCTGCTTTCCACAACAACTTGACAAGCTCTATACTCTTGAATTCCTTTTTGAAATTCTCTGCTAAGTGCCTCAGACAATATCCATGCACTGCATTCTCCCCAAAAACAGCTGATACTCCTTCCAATATTCCTTTCTGTCGATCAGACAAGAAGACAACCGCTCTATTAAGTGCTAAAGAACCCTGTAACTGAGTTAAAAACCAACACCAGTTGCTATCATTCTCAATGGCAACCCATGCATATGCTAGTGGAAACAAAGACCCACGAGCGTCAACTGCAACTGCAGTGAGCAAAATTCCTCTATACCTGCTTGTTAGGAATGTCCCATCTAGCCCAATAACAGGCCGACAATGCCCAAATCCACTCAAGCTAGCACCAAAAGCAAGAAACATTCTTGTGAACCTGTTCTGCTCATCCTGCTGAACCGTACAAATACTACCAGGATTAGCATCCATTAACCTAGAGCAGTAGTCATTCAATCGCTGATAAGCTTCTTCATGTGAACCGTGAAGTTCAGCCATTGCATTCTCCTTTGCTAACCATGCAACACGGTAGCTTATCTCTACTCCATGCTCTCTTCGGACATTAGCAACAAGGTCTGAAGGCTTATAACTTTGGTGTTCAAGGAACTTACCAAAATATTTTTCCGTCACCCACTTTGAGTTTGCTTCCTTATTGTTTCTCTGATTAACCCCACCACAAGAATGTTCACCACCTATGCTCTTAATTGTAACCTCAGCACTATCTGGAAGTTTAGAAGCGTGGATCATCCATGCACAACCTTCAGCAGCACACTTTACTCTGTATCTAGAACGATCAGACTTAATCACTGATAATTCTACATGGTCTTTGACGGCTTGATCTCGTACTGCAGCCTTGCATTCTTCAATTGAATCAAATTTGGCACCCTTACACAGTTCCATAGGCGGACGTCTTTGGATTTTTGCTGCCTATAGAGCCTATAGTTTGTGCATGAGGTGAGATCAATTCTGCAGCAGCAATGCACAGTGTTATATGCACTTCAATTCTGCAGCAGCAATGCACAAATATATATCCAAAGACTATGAATTATAACAAAGCAAAAGAACTCAAATCCTCCATCCCATATTAACATGATGTTAGGCAAATATACATCAGGTTATGCAAGAACTATGCCGAGGAGGACAATGCATTTGCCCTGAAGATGTGGGTATACCAGATCAGAGAAGAATTTTACTAAATCAAGAACATCACTGCTGGGGTTATAGAAAAATTGTAAAGCATAACGAAATTCCCTTGAAGAACGAAATTCCCTTGAAGAATTCTTTCAGACCACATTACAGATTACTCAATTCAAATTCGAAAAATGCATGCATGAATTCAGATCGATTCCTTGCTTCTCCTTACCTTCAAAATCGGTGCTCTGTAAAGGGAGGTTGGACGTGTCCTCCTCCAACAGCACCGCCAAATCGTCTCCTCCAACAGCACCGCCAAATCCCTCCGTTTCCCTCCGTTTCTGTAAGCGTTCTGCCCGTTGCCTGCCCGTTGCCTGCCCGAAGGGCATTTTGGGAATTTCGGATTTGTTAGGGGCAATTGTGTAATTTACCAATTTTGCAAGGGCATTTCAGTAACTTTCCCTAATAATTTTATATGTAAATAAGAAGATAAATATCAGTCCTTTGTGCTTACTAGTTGATTAACCTAACCTTAATTCAACCACCGGCCTGGCATCCGCCAAGCCCATGGCTTACTCTTATCTTATTAACCTTAGGCCTGGCACGCAATTCCAAGCCAAGCCATGGCTTCATCTTCTACTCTCTTCAGTTCCGACCAGCTCCCAAGTAGATGCCCGGGCGTTGGTTTTCTCACTTCATTCGCTTCCTTCAAAGTTCGTTCTCATGGCCAGCCCGTCAAGCTTGCATTGCCCAACTCCGAGCATAAATGTGAGCAAATTCGGATCGCTTTTAAACAACATTTCTTTAAATCTATGATATTGGGTGCAGGAAATTTTCTATTATATTACAAACTGTAGATAACCAACTTGCAGTGCATTGGTCAAAAGAGAAACAAGTTTTCTGTTATCTTTAATGGTTTTGCCCACACTGAAAGGGGTGAATGTTGTTTATTCTGTCCAAAAGTGCTCTGTTATTCCTACGAGACAAAGCAATTTTGCAAGTTTCTGCTTAAGTTGCGGAGATGTCGTTTTTTGAGTCCAAACTGCTTTCCATGTTACATTGCGTATCATTTAAGACAAGCTCTAAACGAAGAAAGATTGCCCTGCCTGTTTTCTTTTCGATAATATGTAGGCAAAAGAACATGGTCCAGTCTTCAGATAATTCTTTTGCATTTCTTCTATCCTAATTGCATAATAACTGGTTGAGGAACATAGAAAGCATAGGGGCAGTATAGTTGGTAGTAAGGCTAATCAGTGTAAGCTCACAATTCCTGGGAGCAAAAGATAAGATATGGCCATTTCTTGTGCTCTAAACAATTTGACATGATACATAATTTACAAGATGGATGAAATCAGAAGTTAATTTCTATAAGATTTTCACTCACCATCTCATTTTTAGAACATATTACCCTGAGCAGGGTTTGTCACATGCTGCAAATCAAAGGATGAAGGTCAGGAATCATCAATTGAGAAGTACCAGACAACATTGGCTAATCGCATTGCATCAGGGGAGTTTACAGTGAAGACAAGGTAAGAATTTCTGCATATCCCCTGCATTTCAATGTTATCCATGTTTTGAGATCTTGCAAGGAACAAACTTGATTTTTCCTTCATATTAGGTTGTACTTAGTAGGAGCCCTTTTCATTCATATTCTGGACATGAAAATAGAATATATTTCTTGAATATAAAATTTGAATAACATGTTGCACTGGGTAGATGGAATGTAGGACTCTCGAAGATCAGGAATACATTTGCTAATTTTGGACCTCCTGGTCGGTATCTAGCCAAGTCTTTGGCAAAGGCAGAGCGGCAATGGCGACTTCAAATGGCGAAAGAAATGCCAGCAGCTCAAGGAGATGTGAGGGCCATTGTAGGGGAGCCGTTTTTCCTTCCACTATATAGACTTTTCTTGACCTATGGTGGTGTTTTCAGGCTCAACTTTGGTCCAAAGGTGAGACTTATGAAGTCAATGTGTTTTCAAAATTTGATTATTTGAACTAATATTTGTTTCAATCTCTGTGTCAGTCCTTTGTTATTGTATCAGATGCGGATGTGGCAATGCATATTCTTAAGAACAACGCAAAGGCATATTCTAAGGTATAAGTATTGGCAGAATGAGAGACATTGGTAACTTCATAAGTGATAACCTACTAATGCAAGGTTCATTATCTAAAACTGCAGGGAATATTGGCAGAGATCTTATATTTTGTCATGGGGACAGGCCTTATTCCAGCAGATGGTGAAGTGTGGAAGGTGCGAAGACGTGCTATCGTTCCTTCTTTGCATCGGAAAGTATGCAAGATTGCTTTCGTCTTTAACTTCAGCATTCTTATATTGCAGCATAAGGATTTTTAAGACATAAATGCTGTTTAGTTTGTGGCAGAAATGGTCAACCTTTTCGGAAAATCAACTGAGAGGCTCTGCAACAAGTTAAGTGCTGCAGCTAGTAATGGAGAGGATGTGGAAATGGAATCCTTGTTCTCACGGCTCACACTAGACGTTATTGGCAAAGCTGTGTTTAACTATGACTTTGATTCTCTTACTCATGATGCTGGCATTGTTGAGGTGTATTGCTGACTTGAGCCATATGTTTATGTTCATTTTGTTAGGAAGTGGAATTACATGTTTCTTGACATGCTATAGGCTGTGTATGTTGCTCTGCGAGAAGCAGAAGATCGTAGCACGGCTGTTATTCCATATTGGAACTTCCCTTTTGCGAAATTGATATTCTCCAGACAGAGAAAAGTGGCAGATGCATTGGAATTAATTAATAAGACACTTGATGATCTAATCGATAATTGCAAGGTGCAGTAATGTCTTTATCTGTCCCAAATTTTGCCAATCTATAGTTTGATTTTTTTCTTTTCGTTTTTTATCAGAGGATTGTTGCAGAGGAGGATGTAAGTTTCCATGAGGAATATATAAATGACCGTGATCCAAGTATCCTACATTTTTTGATGGCATCAGGCGGAGATGTAAGGTTTTATTTTATCCACTTTTATGGGTCGTTGATCTTAAACACAATTCATATCTGAGTCGCAGAAAAGGACTTTTGCTTCTAAATTTTGGGTCAAGGATTTAGCATGCTGTAAATTTTCCTAAATTGTTTGCTTTCCATCTACAATATTACAGGTTTCTAGTAAGCAACTCCGAGATGACTTAATGACACTCTTAATAGCAGGCCATGAAACTTCAGCAGCAGTACTTACATGGACATTCTACCTTTTGGCAAAGGTTAGAACTGGTTATCTCTGTCCTTTGTTTTCTTCATATGATGTTAACTTAAGAAAGAATACTCAAAATAGGAGACTGTCATAAAGAATACTCAAATCTTCATTTGCTATGTTGTGATCTGTGTTCTGATTTCTTCCCAATTTTCTAACCACAGAACCCAAAAGTTATGGCAAAGCTGCAAAGAGAGGTGAATTCAATTTATTGGAAACATGATAGCCTCCATGTATCTTATACTGCTATTACCTCCCTATTCTTTAGATAGACTCAATTCTTGGGGATAGAATTCCAACTACTGAGGATATGAAAAGGCTAAAATACACAACCCGTGTTATTAATGAGGTAAGGGATGTTACATTTGTTTTATGGCCCCTCTAGTCTTTAAACTGTCTCATTTGGTAATGTGTATGATTCATTATTTTTCAATTTCCAGTCCTTGAGGCTCTATCCGCAGCCACCTGTATTGATACGAAGGGCCCTGCAGGATGATATGCTTGGACCATATTATTTGAGAAAGTAAACTGTTTTATGTCTCTTTTGTGTAGTTTTGGGTGAATCTAATTTCTGAGCTGCATGCAATCAATTATATCCGCAGAGGTGAAGATATCTTCATTGCTATTTGGAACATCCATCGCTCACCCTCTTATTGGGATAATCCAGAAGAGTTCAGACCAGAGCGCTGGGCTATCGATGGACCAGATCCATCAGAAGTTACAGAAAATTTCAGGTACATTATATCAACTACTGCAAATTCCGCCAACCGTTGCTCAGATTGATGAATTGCAGGTATTTACCTTTTGGTGGTGGCCAACGCAAATGTATAGGTGATATATTTGCAACATTTGAGGTATGCCAGCTATGTTATACTTATGTAAACCATTCTTTCTAGAGTTGGGATTATTACTGTTATGGGATAGATGCTGTATGCATAGCCAATTATCATTTACATTCCATCTCAAGATATCTCTCTTATACATTGCAGACAATAACAGCTACTGCAATGCTGGTGCAACGATTCAATTTTGAGCTCGCAGTTAATGCACCTCCTGTAGGTGTCTTATTGCATGGATTTCTTTGTAGTTGGATTTATTTATAGTTGGATCATTTGTGTTCTTTGCAAGGTTGGAATGGCCACGGGAGCGACAATCCATACCACTGCTGGTCTGAAGATGATGGTTACAGAGAGGATAAAGGCTCCTATTATCCCTGTTACGGATGTTCCAAGTGTGACAACTGTAAGTGAAGACGGTTCAATTAAGAATTATAAAGGAGACTGTGATTCGGTTTCCACTTATAAGTCCAAAACCCCTTTGACAGAAACAATCAATTTGTAAATTCCTCATGTGCTATATGTTCTTGTAACTTTATCTACACCATTATGGTCTGTAATCTATTGTTCACGTATATTAAGACGGTTCAATTAAGAATTATAAAGGAGACTGTGATTCGGTTTCCACTTATAAGTCCAAAACCCCTTTGACAGAAACAATCAATTTGTAAATTCCTCATGTGCTATATGTTCTTGTAATTTTATCTACACCATTATGGTCTGTAATCTATTGTTCCACGTATATTAGTTCTACCGCAAAGAGTCACCAGTGCTTTTAGATAAACACTCCTTTTGTCCCAGATTTGCTGTTGACACAGATGGAAACGTGTGGAAATTTCTGATTCGTGCACCTCGGGTAATACCATAGTCGAAGAAGTTGTGTTGGACTAGGGAACGTGCTCTATTGATAGGAAAAGACCCATTTCAGCCATGTATAGTGGTGGGGACAGGTCCCATCTCAATCTCGGTGTGTGTTCTATCTAAATATCGGCTTCTCATGGACATTAAAAATTGAATCTATTTATCGGTGTGTGTTCTATCTAACGGCTTCTCATGGACATTAAAAATTGAATCTATTTATCTGTGTATCTATCCTCTCCTTTTTTCTGTGTGTCCCATAAGTTTCTGCTTCTCATGGACATTAAAAATTGTAACTATTTATTTATCTCTCTCTCAGTTTCTGTCGGGCCACTAGAATGAGGGTCAATTTGGCCAAGACTAAGGTCTTGCTTGTCTCATCTTCACGCCAGCCAAGGCTTCACTCCTTCACTTATCAGGGTAAAATGTGGAGGTGGCGTACACTTACAAGCACCTGGGCATAGAGTTCCCCACTACCACATACTGGGACACTTCCATTCGGTTACGGGTGATCGCACGTTGGAAGGCACTTTAAACGATACAAAATAACAATTACAAAGCAGAGCTGCATGACTGGCCCCATCTGTTCCACTTGTTCAGGGTTCTGGTGGAACTTGTTCTTTTATATGGGGTCGAAGTCTGGGGTCCGGTCATATCCCTAGCCACGTAGAATGAATTGGAGCAGGTACAGAAAGCCTTTTTGGCATGGGCGCTCGGGGTGAAATCCCTTCTACAAGAGACACGTTTCATGCCTCTTCAACGGGCCGCACTTGGCTGCCACATTATTTACTTCCAGAAGGTGGCGGGTATGGGCAATGAACGTCTCCCCAACCTGGCTTATACTGTGGCCATGGGCCCACAGCGCCTCAAGGCATGTTGGAAGGAGAGGCGAGCACAATGGTTCTCCAGATGGGGCATACAGGGGCGTACATGAGCACAGGTGCATCTAGTTAAAACTGAAGGGGACGACCATCAGCTGTGACAATACCTAGATGCTTGCTTCCTCAGCAAACTTTGAGATACTGGTGCCCTTGAACATGTTAAGACAGCGCACTATAAGGTCCAGGTCAACCTCACGCTTGCACATGGTCCACATCATTATCTCGTGCACATTTGCCACTGAAAAAGCACAGATTGATAGCTTCCATTCGCACAGGTGCACATCGCTTGTGAATTGAGACAGGCAGATGGGCTCAGGAGGCACGTGAGAATAGATTGTGTCTGTGTTGCCAACAAGTTGAAAGCCACATTTTGCAGCATTGTCCGACATTCAGTCACATTTGCGCCAGCTATCATGACTGGATCCAGCCTAACCAGTTGTTGCATGCACTGTTAGATACAAAGTTAGTGGGCTCGTTAGGATCTTATCTCCGGGACATCATGGATGCCCGCACTCAGTTATATCCTCGAACGATACACTGAGATACATTACAATGTACTTTACCATTGTCATATATCATTGTACAGTGCATACCTATTAATGCCAAGGTTTTTCCCTCGAAAACCCTCTAAGGTGAGGGTTTTTTAATCCTAGCAGTAATACGCTTGATGTATTCCTTGTTTGGGTTCCATAGGCCAATTGATCTCTGCGGACGATAAAAATCAATTCAATTCTCTTCCGTGGTTATGGTGCATAGAACTAGGGCAAAAAAGGCGGTGGTGCTTGGTCGTCCTCAGGTCAACAGTTACTGTAGCAGCCAAAATCCTGGCTCCCAATGCCAAAAATGGATTAAATAATATACTGAACTACCTCTACACGACAATTACTGATCTGAATCCTTGGATTCAACCACGACAAGCTCATAAGGATTCGATCGAGTGGAGGTTTTACAGTACAAAAATGAGGGTGCAAGGCAAGCAACAGAACTTTCAGGACCTACAACAGGACCTTGTCACTTGCAACAGAAGTGAGGTAAGCAATTCAATAGCAAATATATCTCCTTTGATTAAAAAGAGTCCCATTTCAAACGAGCAGGACTGATCGTTAGGATTGCTATACAGAAAATGATAAATGCAATAATGGCCCAACGACTTTTCAAAAGAATACAAACAAAGAGGGTAGTACCATTTGATATAAGATAGGAGATGCAGAGGACGCGAGCAATTATAGGATGGTGATGATCAGTAATATTTTCTCTAAGCTATATGCAACATTTGTACTGAAAAAGAAATTCAGTAGTTGGGCAGAGGAAAAGAAGATCAGAGCAAAAAGGCAAGCATGTTTCAAACCAGTGAAATCATTGACCATCTTATCACATTAAGAACAGCTATAGACTCTATAAAAAAATAAAAGAACAACTTCTCGTATCATTTGTGGATTTGACCATTGATATGATCAGGAGAGGAAATGTATAGAAAAAAATGACAGAGGAAATGTATAGAAAAAAATGACAGACCAGGGATTCTCCAACAATTGAAAAATGTGGGGTAACACATTTGTATATATACATATAGATTCAATCATCTTTTTCTCTTAATGAAATCTCAAACGAGCTCATAGACAGTAATATATCTTAACATATATAAACCTCAAGGGCACGATTCTTTCGGCATATTCGAAGCTGATGCTTGCCTCTAAAGTGGCCACGTATTTCCGGAAGGAAAAAATAGGGAAAGAAAAAACCAGAGAAAATGAAATCGAAAGAAAAAGGGGCGGCCCTGTTCTGCCCTGTTCCGGTGGGCAGCTGGATCTGCCGCAGATAGAATCCGATGGTCGTCCATAGTAGATTGTTCTAGCTCATTTATCTTCATATCTCCATTCTGTCTTAGGGTTGAGAGGATTTGCGGCATACGAATCAGAGAATCGGACTGTTGGCGGCTTATTCTATCTTCACAGGCAACTTCAGGTTGCCTTCTCACGAATCTCCTTTTCTTTCCACGAATCTCTTTGGTTGCATTCAATTTTCTATCTCAGGCTTTGGTTGCGTTTGATTTGCAGATTAAGATTCCTTTTGCCATTGCTTCTGTAGGCCTGCAGATAAAGACTTCTCAAGCGAAAAATTTGCAGATTAAGATTCCTTTTGCCATTGCTTCTGTAGGCCTGCAGATTAAGACTTCTCATCCTTCCAGTCAATCATGGGCTCTTATCCTAGAACATTTTTTCCTCTTTGCACAGGCCAGGTTGCAGCTGCTTCATGCTCTGCAGATTTAACAGATTTTCTACACTAAAGTTTCTGGAGCAAACCAGCATTTTTTAAAATTATGGGCTCTTATCCTAGAACGTTTTTTTATACTTGCACAGGGCGGCTTGCCTGATTGATTTATACTAACTAATCCTATTCCTTCGCCGAATATATGGAGTGCAAAATGTCTGATGTTACTTATCTCTTTCATTTTTTCAAGCTTGAAGTGCATTCCATTATGAAAAAGAATGTCCAGGTAATTTTTGTTAACCCTTATCCTTCTTGATAGGAGCTTGACTGATTTTTAACAGGGGCAAATCTTGGCGACGAGAAAACATCCAGGTAATCTTTTCTTACTGTGACGTTCCAAGTATTTATACGGTATATGTATGAATACATTAACACGCCACCCAGTATAGATACGCCACCATGGAGTATGGTAACCTAGGGGATTGACCTAAAAGGGATTTAATTAGCTATGTTAATTAAATCATTAAGGATAATAACCTATGATTAAGGGAATTAATAATAATTAAGCCAATTATGGTTTAGGAAGGCGCCACCTGGCCAAACTCGATTGGCCAGCATGGTGATTGCTATTTGGATCCAATTAGGTGGATCACCACCCCCATAACAGCCAACATCGAACCAGTTGAGCGCCCAAGGAGCAAAAAATACCCAAGGATCTGCTGGGTGACCTCACCAAAATCATCTAACCACCACTAGCTATTGTTTTGCCACCCTACTTGCAGCACTATTGAAGCACCCCACGATAACGGTTCCAGCCGAAACACGGGTTAGTAGTAGTTTAGCTTGTGAATTGTAGGATAGTACGGTAGTACTCTCTTTTCTGATTAACCCTTCTCTGGTACGTAGGATTACGTTTCAATTATGAATGGTGCTCTGTTAAGAAATTGGTTGATGTATCTATGAAGTATTTCGGTAGCTTCCATTAAACAGGGGTTTAAAAGGGGTGGTAGAGACCTCTGAGCTCAAATATGATAGTATGCTCCTAGATAGAGCCCTGTAATATTCCCACTAGATACGGCTTGTGTACAAGAGACCATCGGGTCGTAGATGCTATGGTTTGGCTTAGCACCAGATCAGGGACACAATGGTGAAGTGGGGGTGGGGTCTTGCACGAGCATAAAAGGCTCCTGAGACTCCTACAAAGGGCTAGGCCTCGATGGCCCACAACGTGAGGGCCGGGTATGGGTCCGACACTCCCCTCGGTGTAGAGGTGTGATCCGTATGGAGCATCTTGCACTTTGAGTAGATTTAGGGTGAGTAAATCGGCACGGATGCGGGGGTCGCCGATGCGCACACGTATTCTCTAGCTCACCCATGGAACCACTTTGTGATCCCGGAAGGGGACACTTCCCCGACCTGCCTCATCCGGACCGGGCGCCATGACCCACAGAGTAGGCTCAAACGGGTGATACCTTGAGTTTGGCGTCTCCCGAAGGCTATAGCGAAGCCATAGCGTGAATCGACCCATCCGCAAAGTGTGCAATGAGGGGGGGATGGAGTGGACAACCCTACCCGATGTTCTATGCCGAGCCAACGCCATGCCAAAACTCCGGTCTGCTGATCTCTTGAGGCCCAGCCGTCAGTCGATCCTCACTGGAGTCTGAGCCGGGGTAGAACCTGAGGTTTGCGGTGTTTTCTTAGTTTTAGATGCATATTCCTTGCCGTTGGTATTTGGATGGATGCGCCACCCTTCGTGGTGGTTATTTATATATGATTTATGCTGTGTGCTAACCCTTGTATTCATGCTTCCGCGACGTAGGAGCCCATCGAAGGCGTGGGCCAAATGACACCTCCGTGTCCTTCACCCGTGCATCTCTACGTAGATGGCCCGGGTCAGACGGAGGGCCCTGCTCATGGCAAGTTGGTTGCCATGGGAGGGAAAAGTCCTCGCATGTATACCGGCGGGGTCGAGTAGATTCAGGGAGCCGCCACAGGTGGTATCAGAGCCGTGATTTCGGTTGCTCGAAATCATAGCACTGACCAAACACTAACTCGTTAGTTCGGTAGTTAGGAGGAGGCTAAGTTAGCGTGTTGTTAGTCCTCTTTGATGTTTGGTTTTGTGTTAGGTTAAAGTAAGAAATTGTAGCTTTAAAGAAGTTAGGGCTTACCGAGGCCCCAAGTTTGGAAGAATTATAAATTTTTGTAGGTAGCTTAAATGAAGGAAAAAATGGTTCCATTGGATCGGGCGTACCCCAAATACCCTAGGACAGTCGTCGCTGGCGAAGAAAAGGTCAAAGGAAGGTCCGAAGTCAACTTCTGGGCGCCGCTTTTTTTTATCGCCTTTGGTCCGAGGTGGAGAGCCAAAAATGCAGCCGGCGCCGACCGCATCCAGCCAGACAACGCGGGCCCGAAAGTCAACCCGGGCGCCGCTTGCTTTTCGTCGACCCCCAGTCGCGGTGGGAGCGCGTAGAATGCAGCCGGCGCCCGACCGTATGTCCCGCGTATTTCCGCCGTATAAATATCTTTTAATAAAGAAATAAAGAAAATATCTTTTAATAAGAAAAATTTTAAAACTTAAAAAGTTAGCCGGCCTTTACAGATATTACCTCCGCCTTGCCTTCAACGCCTCCGCCCGCCGGATCCAACGCCCGCCATAGCCGCCAGACTCGACCTTGTCCCAATACCCTAGTTCGTCGCCAACCCTAGCGCCTTCACTCCCGCTTTCCTAGCCGCAAGCGCCCTACCGCCTGCTCTTCTAGACCTTAGCGCCATAAGCCATGGCCAACACCAAGAGTGCTCCGGACCCCACTAACCTTACTATCGCCCAGATTTATGCTTTGATCGCTCGGAATATGGCTACCGACCCTGCTTTGATTGACATACTTCTAGACGAGCTAGTAAACAGGTTTGACAACAATGATAGGATCCCCTATCCCATTTACCACTTCTCGGAGCCATTCTTGATCTGGCTGAACCTTCGCCAGCTCCCTTACACCATGGCCGAGCAACCTGACTTGGTCATGATGCTGATCAAGTTCTACCCTTTCGAATGTGAGGGACACACCGAGGAGGGGGACATAAGGGATGAGGCCGACCGCGATCGTAAACTTGGCGGTGGAGGATGACCGAGATAGAGCGAAATGATACAACTGGCTCTCTAGGGAAGGGAGTACCGGTACTTAGGGGATGGAGTTGCCAATAGACTAAGTAGGGCGATTGAGATTCCCCCATACCGATGGGATGAGGATTCCCCCCACTTTATATGGGGGGAAATCCCAGATATCGGCATAGATTATTTAATAACAATTCAGATTGACATGGCCCAAATGACCCAACCGGAAATTAATATGAACTTCTTCGGCCGCAGTTGTAGCGTAACATTATGCTCAAAGTTGAAGAAGACCTTAGGAGAGCCCGGGAGTTCCGGGAAGAGCAGGAAAGGATCGAACGGGAGAAGGAGGAGAAGGCTCGGCAAGACCAAATTAACCCACGTGGGAAGGGGCATCCGGGAGGGGCAGGCCCAATCCCAACCCGAGCACACGACCGGCTAAGCACCGGAGGAAGTCCGGGGTCCCGGAAGTCCGCAGTCAATACAAGGAAAAACTAAAGACCGCTTGCTTTTGGGAAGAACGCGAAGCCCGGTCGAGGCGCTAGCCGGTGGATGCGTCCCGACCAGCCAGTGGGGCCAAGATCTGCACCTGCAAAAGAGGGTCGCCTCCTAACCCCGCCCCCACGAGGAAACCCCACCGCACCGCCCTTTGATCGCCGCTTTTACGGAGATCCGTAAGTTTCGTAAGTCAACCCAACTTCGATACCTGAAGCCCCTTTCGAGAGGTTGGTCCCGGAGATTGCCCAAGAGTTCAAGACCCACCTCCGCCTCCGGACTTTTGCCATTTTGGCACTCCAAGAGGTCATGGAGGCCTATCTAGTGGCACTTTTTGGTGATGCCAATCTTTACGCCAATCCACGCAAAGAGGGTCACCATTATGCCTAAGGATTTAGCCCTCACCGCGCAGGATTCTGGGGAGCATCCTTAGCATATTTTGCTGAGTTTCCGCATTGTAAATAATTTTCTTTTTGAGATTTAATAAAAACTTTTTGTTTGTATTAAGAACCTTTTATTTTGTGTTAAATACGAAAATGCTGACGTCAGCATAATAAAAAGGGTTAAAAAGGATCTTCAAAGTTGCATTTCATTTGTCATCTCTGTTTTTCTTGCTTCCTCCTCCCTTCTAGCTACATGGCGTACCACCTTCTTGCATGGTATCAAGACGGAGAGCATTGGGATCCGCAAGTGCCCTTCGACCTGTTGCGGCCCTTCCTATGCCAGCACCTAGACCTCTTCACTAATATGCAGCGGCACCCCGATTATGCCGGGTTCTTAGACTTTTACATGGAGGAGATGCTTCCTTTGTGTATCCCTCTTGGGGATCCTCCCTAGTTGTATCTAGAACGGGATGTGGTCCGGGATATGCTAGGGGGTGACACCCATGCGTATGATGTGCTGAAAGGAAAGCTCAGATGGGGCAAGCACCTGCCCGTTGTACAGCATCAAGGGCGGCAATATCTTGAAGTTGCCTTTGCCCTAGCTATCCTCATGGATTAATACATTGAGGATGAAACTTTGCCTGTAGAGGAAGGCAAACTTCCTGAATCTTCCGAGGAGGGGGAAGACGAACATATAGGCATGGGTGACTTTGCCCGTTGGAAGCAATTGGCAGAGGAGATGCCACCACGCCGGGAGCAAGCTGCATGCTTGTCAGGGCTAGATGCCCTTCCAGTTATTTATCACCAAGGGCAAGAATATCTTCACTTGGATGATATCATCTGGACCTATCATATGGTGGCCGGATTTAAGCGCCGGCGTAAGGACCATGTGCTTTATGAGCTAGCGGAGTATTGTATGGATGATTTCATCGACTTCGCTCCTATTGAGCTTCCCCCGGAGGTGCAGCAGCTACTCCAGTTCCGCCAGGAGACCATAGAGCCGGCTGAGACGTTGCTACGGCTTCGGGAACTGGTGATGCAGGAACCGGCCTCTCAACCCTCACCGGATGCCTTTACAGCTATGGGACCTCATGTTCCAAACATTGACATGGTTGAGGTTCCTTCCGATTCGGATGAGGAGGGAGAGGACCTATACCATAATCCTGCTCATTTGAAGGAAGAGCAGCAGGAACTTAAGGAGGAAGAAGTCCCTATGGACTTAGATAAGGAGGTGGCCACGTCAAAGACCCCGCAAGGGAAGGTTTTGGGAAACCACCTTACTCGTTTTTTCTTATCAGCTTTTCGACAGGGGCAAGTTCTTTTTATAGCCCGAGATTTAGGGCCGGAGGCTGAAGCTTCATGGTGGACCCTTCGTGCCCTTTCCACATTGGCCGGGCACAAGAAGCTTCCCTATCGTACGTTTACTTATGTACTCGTACGACGGGACCTTGCCTTGACGGCCTTGGGCCAAGACATTGCACCTTGGATGAGTATGAAGCTCCTGACGGCGGCCCCATTGGCTGTTGCCTATCCGCCAGAGGTTGCATCCATTGCGGCTGCCACAGTAGACCCAGGGGTGACTCTGCTACGACACCGACCGCCGCCACCACCTCCTCGGTCTACAAATGAAGAGGGAGGACCTAGCTCTTAAATAATTGTATCACGCATATTGTATTGCATATACATGTAGAAATTTTGGTCTGGCAATTTCTAGCCATTCTATAGTTATGATATACCATCTCTTTATCAATTGTGATTATTGTCTCAATGAATACAATTGAAATTGTTCTCTTCCATGATGCGTTTTTCTATCTGTCAAAGTTAGGGCATAACGAAATTGTTCAATGTTCTATATTCATTTCTATCGTCTTACAGAAGAAACACTCGAGGAATATGAGGAGAGGATTACAGACCTGATAAGGAGGGATGATCCAGGGCCGCCTGACCAGGACTATGGCCAAAGGTATGGGGAGTATCCAGAATGGGACGAAGGTTACGAGATGGAACCCGCGCCACCAGGGGAGCCCTATGATCCAGCCAAAGGCATGGAGATAGTTAATATCCTCAGGGAACGAGCCTACGAGGACCTGAAGCAAACTCTTCGTCGTACATGGGACTATTGGGACATGTCAAGGCACGAAGCTTTCGAGGACGTCAACGACCACCTGTGGCAAATCTTCTATGCATTAAGGAGGCTTTTCAATCTCCTTATTATTAGCCCAACGCTAGATTACCAATCTGTAATAGTCCAGGCCTGGGCACGATACAAGCTCGTTAGGGCTGTACGTGAAAGTGTTCGCTACTCGATCTTGTACCCCTTTGCGAACCCCTAGGCCCGGTCTCTTCAGTTTTGTTCTTTTGCTGTATGTGAGTTGAACTTTAAATCTCCAATGTATAATGTCTGTCCTTGTACTAAATCTTTGTATCAACTTGTGTTACTATCAATGTACTGAACTATAATAGAATGACTGTTTTCACCTGTAATAAGGATCTTTGCCATTGTACTTTTTCTTGTATTCTTTCTCTAACTGATCCAAAATGGCATTATTGTGAGACCTTATGTCACCATAAGTCGGCTTACACCTTTTGTATGCTGGATATAGACGGTGCACGCAACGCCGCTATGCATCCTCAAATGCCGCATGAGACTAACACCCCGAACAGAACTTATGCTAATGAAGAGGCAATTAGGCGAGTTGCAAGCGTATGTGTTGCATGCCAATCCACCCCAGCATATACAAGAAGACGGACCGGAGTTACCTCCGCCACCGCCAAGTCCACCTACACGGCAGCCGTCCCCACCTGAAACCAGCCCTGTACCTGCACAGACCGCATTTTAGGAGGGCCCATGCTAAACGCCATCGAAGTTCCTCTAAGGATAGCGCCACCTCCTCAAAATCAGCCACTTCGTGGTCTTCTTAGTCGCCGGTATCAATCGGTGACCATGCAAAGCCGGATAAGGAATACCGCAAGACGGTTGATACCGACCATAACTAGTATATGGAAAAATAGGAAACCGCCCGCTTTGATGGGAAGTCTAGAGGCGGGTTTGAATGCGTAGTTCCGGTTGGACCTAAATGAAGGAGTTTGGAAAGTCCTATGGCATGACGACGGAAAAGATACATGAAAGGTTGCCACCACAAACCTTACGTGAGCTGCCCATATTTTGGTGGAAGGGCTATGCTAGAGCCAAGCATCCGGATAGAAGCAGTGCAAGTTTAAGAAGTTTGCCAAAGCCTTTAAGTCGCATTATGTGCCTCGTAAGCACAAATGCCAACAAATTCAGACCTTTTACGTTAGAGCGTATGGGTATGTCGGCCTCAGCCTACACCGACAAATTTATGCGCTTTGAGGCTCAGTATGTACCGTGTATGAATGAAAAGAGAGCGGTGGAGGGCTACATTGAAGGGTTGGCCCCCTCAATTAAATGAATGGTTAAGGCCATAGACCCGAAATCGGGCTTGAGGGTCGAGGCTAAAGCATTGAGCCTCGAGGAGGACACACCAAAGAACCAAGATCTGCGTCCCCGCCCTTACTTGCGTACCACGGCCGCCCACACCTTACAAACCCCGCCGCCAAGTCCGGGCCCTCTCGCCAGAACTCTTATGGCCACCAGAAAAGAAAGTCACCTTCAAAGACGGTAGATAAGCGTAACAATGTCGGTAAGGAAGTTCAAAACCTCTTACGCCTATTCCTAAAGAGGCCCGAGAACAGCTCCGCCGAGATAAGGCATGCTAGGTGTATGCGGCCCGCACTTTATGCGTAATTGTCCTTATGTCACGCCAGATCGCCAAATGGCCATGGCCGCCCTCGATTGGGACGATCTTGAATCAACACAACCCCGTCACGAGGAGGAGGCTCCCCGAAAGTACATACACTCGGTCGCCTCATATTCTTGTAGCTATAGAAACCGCAATGCCGAAAAGTCACCATGGGTCATTTCCACCATAGGTCAAGTAGACAAGAAGCCTTTTGTAATTATTATGGATACCGAAGTACCCATAATTTTGCTTCTCCTAGAATGGCCCAGATCTTACAGCCTTTGAAACATTGAGGTCCCGACCGAGGCCCTCGGCCACTCTAGCCGCTGGTAAAGTCGACATACTCATGGCCGTCCGATCAATCTCAAGATGCAGCTGCCGGTGCACTAGTTGCTTTGGGTGCCGAAGTTGATGGATATTGGCAAATACGACCTCATTGTTGGTATGGAATTCTTGGCATCCGCAAAAGCCAACATAGATCATGAGAAACGGAAGTTACCTTCAACGCAAATAATGGAGCCCGCGTGACTATAAAAGGTGAACCATTCAACCCTATCATGCAGTCTATGTCCATCAGGCAATTAGATAAAGCTATACGCAAGGAAAAGCTCCTCTGCGTCATTAGGCTTGCCTCCATTGAGTCAGATGCTAAACAGAAGCAACTAATCGATACCTTGCCAGAGGGGATTGCTCATCTTCTCCGAGAATTCGGTGATCTCTTTCCAGATACAATCCAGAAGCTTCCTCCTTTTAGAGGGGTGGAATGTGAGATATAGCTAGGTACTAAGCCTACTAGCAAGGCCCCGTACCGCATGAGCCCTCCAGAATTGGCAGAGCTTAAGAAGCAACTTCAAGAGTTACTAAACCTAGGTTTCATTCGACCTAGTGTTTCGCCTTTTGGCGCTCCTATCCTTTTTGTTAAGAAAAAGGACGGCTCGTTGAGGATGTGTATTGATTATCGGCAACTCAACAAGCATACCATCAAGAATCGCTATGCTTTGCCTAGAGCCGATGATCTAATGGATCAATTGCAAGGGGCTAAGTATTTCTCAAAGATTGATCTACGCTCCGGATACCATCAAATAAGGATTAAAGAGGAGGACATCCACAAATCTGCTTTTCGCACTAGATATGGGCATTATGAGTTTACAGTTATGCCTTTTGGATTGACTAATGCCCCAGCAGCTTTCATGCGATTGATGAATGATGTCTTCCGACAATACTTGGATGAATTTGTTGTTATTTTCTTTGACGACATTCTCATCTATAGTAAGACCCTAGAGGAGCATGAGAAGCATCTTAGATTAGCCCTACAAAAGCTAAGGCGTCATCAGCTCTATGCCAAGTTCTCTAAGTGCAAGTTTGCCACTCCGAAGGTCGATTATTTGGGCCATGTCATTTCGGCAGAGGGAATAGCTACAGATCTAGTAAAAATAGAGGCCGTAAGGGAATGGCCTATTCCAGGAAATGTTTCCGAGGTTCGAAGCTTCTTGGGATTAGCAGGATATTATCGGAAATTTGTAAAGGATTTTGCGAAGATTGCAGCGCCTCTTTCAAATCTTACGAAGCATGAGAAGGTAAAGGATTGGCTGGAGCACTGGAAGGATAAAGTTCAGGGGAGTTTCCAGCAGCTTAAAGATGCCTTAACGTCAGCACCAGTTCTCACATTGCCCGATCCTGAGAAGGATAAACTAGTGGCAACGGATGCCAGTAAGATGGCCACCAGTGGAGTCCTAATGCAGGAGGAGAGGGTTATTGCCTATGATTCAAAGAAAATGAACGAGACAAAGCAGTGATATCCTACCCATGATCAGGAATTGTTAGCCGTTGTCCGTGCCTTGCGGATATGGAGACACTACCTTCTCGGCAGGAGATTCCAGTTGGATACGGATCATCAAAGTCTCCGTTATTTATCCACCCAAATTAAATCTCAACCTCCGCCGGAGAGGAGATGGATGGAATTCTTGGAGGAATATGACTTTGAGATTATGTACAAGCCCGGCAAGCACAATGTGGTTATGGATGCATTGTCACGCCATCCCTTAGTGACCAACCCATTATAATGCCATTTCTACACTCACCAAAGAGTTTGGGAAGCACATAGAACGTATATTGGCCACGATTCCGAAGTTCCGGATGTTTGGGATAGTTTGGCCAAGGAAGCTCGCACGCATAAGGAGCGTGAAGCTTTCCGCTCAGACAAGAAAGAAGGCAACTTGTTATATTACAAGGATAAGTTGTGTGTACCGAGACTTCGTGGAGTTCGTAAGCTCATTCTCCATGATACACACAACAGCCCTATAGCCGGACACGCAGTTTTTTATGAAGACCTACTTTAAGATTCGCCCCCGCTATTTCGCCTTCTATGAAAAAGGACATTGCCGTGTACATTAAGCGATTGTCGTGTGTCAGCCAACCAAAGCCGAAAGCAAGCATGATTCCAGCGAAGTTGCAACCCCTGGATGTGCCCAACGCCAAATGGGAAGTGATAACCATGGATTTCATTGTGGCCCTTCCACGAACTCTCCGTGGATATGATGCCTTAATGGTAGTGGTCGACAAATTGTCGAAGATGGCTCATTTCTTGCCATGTCGTACCACGGATACAGCCTTCGATATCGCTTTGCTCGCTATTTGCCAAGGAGATCTTCAAAGTTGCAATCGGAATGCCACGAGTTATTATATCCGACAGGGATCCCAAATTTGTAAGTGCATTCTGGAAAGATTTCTTTGTCACCATCCAGACCAAGCTTGCTATGAGCACGGCATATCATCCTCAGACGGATGGTCAAACAGAGCGTACCAATCGCATTATAGAAGATATGCTACGCAGCTATGTGTGGAGTAAGCAATCACAATGGGCTGACTATATTTATCTGGTCGAGTTTGCCTACAACAGTATGAAACATGAGTCTTCTAGAATGTCTCCCTTCATGATAAATTATGGTTACCAATGTCTTACTCCAGACACATGGCATAACCCCATTTCTAAGGTGGAGGTTTCTCAACAACTCCTCTTGGAGATGCAAGCCCTGGTCGAAGAAGTTTGTGGTTACTTATTAGCTGCACGCAGTCGGCAGAAGAGTGTAGCCGATAAACACAGAACCCCACGCGTTTTCCAGGTGGGTGAATCAGTTTGGCTTAAGATTAAGGTAAAACAAGCCAAACTTAAGATAGGCAACTGCAAGAAGTTGGCACCCAGATGGGCTGGACCGTTCAAAATTATTGAGCGTATTGGAGAACAGGCGTATCGCTTGGATTTGCCGCCCCGCTTGAAGATCCACAAGGTCTTTCACGTGAGTCTTCTGAAACAACACACCCCAACCCTCCTCGAAATGACAGAGGAGCAGCTGGAGATAGTGCCTGAAGCTCTTCTTGATCGAGCTTATAAACAAACCAGAAGGACTCAAATGTTGCAATACTTGGTTAAGTGGCACTTACCAGTTGAGGATGCTACTTGGGTGATGAAGATAGACCTTGACAAGCATTGTCCGGACTTCATGCGGGAATCTCAAGGCCGCACCATCAACCCCGCAGCCGGCGGTAAGCTTGGAAGCTTAATTGCCAAGAGTAGCGCCCTAGAGGGGTAGATGCATCATAAATAATAATAGTTACCGATGATGAGATCACCTTGTGTTCTCTAGGACGTGGTGTACTGTCATTGTTGACCTGACCACCACTTGCTTGGAAAGCATATAGTGATAGGCCGCGTTCATCTCGGCTATAATGGGAACTTGACCATTCCCTATACTGCAATGAATTGCAAACCATAGACATGATAGGTAAGTTGTCTTTTAATTATTATAAGGGGGTGGTCCCTTCAACCACAATTTAATTCTACCTACTAATACACTGACATGTGCAGGCCAGTGAGCAGTACGTGACATGCCCATGTTAGAGGGTTGCTGATGGCCCGATTTCTTCAGCTTTATTTTGTCTACACATCATGTTTCTTGTTACTCTCATGTTGGTATTGGACTTAGGTCCTTGAACTTTTTGATTATGATAATCATGTAAAATGCACCTTGGTGCCTAAACCGTTTTCAACTTTAAAGTTTTAATATACATTACCTTCGCAAATAAGGGATTACCCTAAGTTCATAATGTCATATCCTATAACTGTATCTAACCCTAATGCTGAGGACAGCATTACTTCTAAGGAGGGGAGAATGTGACGTTCCAAGTATTTATACGGTATATGTATGAATACATTGACACGCCACCCAGTATAGATACGCCACCATGGAGTATGGTAACCTAGGGGATTGACCTAAAAGGGATTTAATTAGCTATGTTAATTAAATCATTAAGGATAGTAACCTATGATTAAGGGAATTAATAATAATTAAGCCAATTATGGTTTAGGAAGGCGCCACCTGGCCAAACTCGATCGGCCAGCATGGTGATTGCTATTTGGATCCAATTAGGTGGATCACCACCCCCATAACAGCCAACATCGAACCAGTTGAGCGCCCAAGGAGCAGCTGAGCGCCCAAGGACTGTTGCAGACCTCACCAAAATCACTGAACCACCACTAGCTGTTGCTGCCACCCTACTTGCAGCACTATGGAAGCACCCCACGATAACGGTTCCAGCCGAAACACGGGTTAGTAGTAGTTTAGCTTGTGAATTGTAGGATAGTACTGTAGTACTCTCTTTTCTGATTGCCTTTGTTGAAATTAACCCTTCTCTGGTAAGTAGGATTACATTTCAATTATGAATGGTGCTCTGTTAAGAAATTGGTTGATGTATCTATGAAGTATTTCGGTAGCTTCCATTAAACAGGGGTTTAAAAGGGGGGGTAGAGACCTCTGAGCTCAAATATGATAGTATGCTCCTAGATAGAGCCCTGTAATATTCCCACTAGATGCGGCCTGTGTACAAGAGACCACCGGGTCGTAGATGCTATGGTTTGGCTTAGCACCAGATAAGGGACACAGTGGTGAAGTGGGGGTGGGGTCTTGCACGAGCATAAAAGGCTCCTGAGACTCCTACAGTGGGCTAGGCCTGATAGCCGGTCACGTAGAGGGCCGGGTATGGGTCTGACACTCCCTGGGTGTAGAGGTGTGATCCGTATGGAGCATCTTGCACTTTGAGTAGATTTAGGGTGAGTAAGTCGGGTACGGATGCGGGGGTCGCTGATGCGGCACGTATTCTCTAGCTCACCCATGGAACCACTGTGATCCTGGAAGGGGACGCTTCCCTGACCTGCCTCATCGGACCGGGGCGTCATGACCCCTGGAGTAGGCTCAACAGGGTGATACCTTGAGTCTGCGTCTCCGGAAGGCTATAGCGAAGCCATAGCGTGAATCGACCCATCTGCAAAGTGTGCACAGGAGGGGCGGATGGAGTGGACAACCCTACCCGATGTTCTATGCCAGCCAACGCCATGCCAAAACTCGGTCTGCTGATCTCTTGAGGCCCAGCCGTCAGTCGATCCTCACTGGAGTCTGAGCCGGGGTAGAACCTGAGGTTTGGGGTGTTTCCTTAGTTTTAGATGCATATTCCTTGCCGTTGGTATTTGGATGGATGCGCCACCCTTCGTGGTGGTTATTTATATATGATTTATGCTGTGTGCTAACCCTTGTATTCATGCTTCCGCGACGTAGGAGCCCATCGAAGGCGTGGGCCGAATGACACCTCCGTGTCCTTCACCCGAGCATATCTACGTAGATGGCCCGGGTCAGACGGAGGGCCCTGCTCATGGCAAGTTGGTTGCCATGGGAGGGGAAAGTCCCCGTATGTATACGGCCGGGGGTCGTATAGATTCAGGGAGCGTCACACTTACAAACTTATCCTTCACGATAAGGCTTGATAGATTTTTAAGAGGGGAAGCACAACAAATCATGCTGGCAGGGTTGCCCTTAAGGGGCGAATTTTAGCCCAATGGCTATTTTCAAGGTTTTTTCTAAAATGTATTTCTAAATGTTAGTAGGATACCATTGAATAATAGGGGAAAAAAATTCGCCAACTTTCGATGGTTCATCTCCCAATTTTTTTTTCTTTCGCCCCATATTCTTAGGCCGAGGCTTACGGTTTAGCCGCCAATTCTATGGAGGCGGTGGACCGATTTGATGGATTCGCCTCTTAGCACCCCTCCAATGAGGTAAATTTCTTGCAAACGAAATCTACAATGTCGACTTATACCATGAATTCTGAGTAAGAAATTGCTCACAACCGCATTTAAGCTCACGTGAATAATCTATCGATTTGTTGTAGCAGGGAAATTTTAACTTTGAATGAAGGCTTGAGAGCCGTTCATCGGGGCTTGGCACTACATTATACGATTTCAAGCATGGCATATCCTACACCCGTTTCACAGTCTTCTCAGTTGATGTTAAAGGTACTTTCCTTTTGTGCCATACTTTGATGATGCTGAGTTATTCCCTTTGATGATGCTGTAATCAAGCATAGTTGCATTAGATTATGAGTGCCATGCAAACTAGTGAGGAATATGACAGCAGTATGTTTGTGAATATGCAAGATGCTTGAACATACAAGTTCTTTTGGTTTAGCCTATATAGTTCAAAGACCTTCATGATTACGTTTCTAATTTCTGAATCTCAGTTTCCTTCTTTGTTTCCAGGACCTTAGGCGGATAAGAATGTCTACAATATGACATTTTGTCATTCTTTAAGAGCAACAACAATGTTGTGGGCAATTGTAGCAGCAGTACGGTGCTTGTGGAGGAGAGTCTGGAAGCCATAGTTGAAGGTTCAAGTGAAAAGGTGTCCACTGATCAAGCAGCAAATGAACCTCAAGAAAATGTTGATGTTGACAACGCCAAAAGCAAGAAGCGGAAAAGGCGGTCGGTCGATTGGACTCAAGGTAGAGATTTTCGTGAAGATTGGGGTAGAAGATTTCCTTACATAAGGCCTATAGTCGAAGAAGATGAATTTGGGTTTCAAGAGCACGACGCCGAGCACGATGTGATGCATGTTCATGGAAACAAGGAGCTAATGTCGACCGCAAACTGGTTAGACACAATAGAGAAGCATCTTTGGGTAAAACCTATGATAAGAAGTCGGAGGATGGAAAGGAAGTGTCCGTGATGAGGTGGAAAACAAAGGATGAGTGTAGGCATTTGCAAAAGATGTTGAGGAATATCACGAGTACCTTGCAAAGAAAGACTTACCCGTTGTGAAACCGATCAATTAAAAAAGGAAGGCCTATGACTCGATTATCCTAAGGAAAAAGAGATTTTGGAAATGCGACCTAGTAACTTTAACTTTCCCAACTCACATTGGTCTAAGCAAAGTGGTTGGGAGTTCGCAAAATGCATTGATGAAGTGGTTAGACAAGATTTGCAAGAAGATCTCCATAGGTGTGATTTTTTTGCTATGTCATTGGATGAGGCAACCGCAAAAGATAACTCGTCTTGGTCATTGCATAACAAAGATACTACGTGACCCACTTTGTTAGACGAGCATCTTATGTTAGGATCATGCGCTTGCAAAAAAATGCAACTGCGGAGAATATATATGCAATTGTTGACGAGAGTTTAAAGACAGATTTGGGGCTTTCAACACTTGATATTGCAAGAAAGCTGGTCTGCATTGGCATGGATGGTGCATCTGTAATGCAAGGATGTCGTAATGGGGTTACAGTTAGGATTCAAACTACATTGGCACCTTATGCTCTTGGTGTGCATTGCATGGCTCATAGAATGAACCTTGCATACAAAATTGTAGACAATTTTGATTGCGTCATGAAGATTGAGAGCTTAATAAAGGATGTTTATAACTTCTTCTGTCGAAGCTCAAAAAGGTATGTTAGGTACTTTTTTTTTGGTTATTACATTTGTATTATTTATAAGTTCCTGTTTTGATGGATTTTCTATCCTAGATTCCGCAAGTTTAAGAAGATGGCAATAGGCTTGACTAAGGGTAACAAGCTGTTGAACACTGTTAATACGAGGTGGATATCCCTCTATAAACCAGCACAATGCCTATATTTGGAGTACCCTTCCTTGGTCGGGTTAATGGATAAGTTGTCATCAAAAAGTGGGCAAGACTCAGAGAAACCAATACAATTACTTGCTCAACTCGTGGATCTCGAGACATTGTTGACTCTGGCAGGTACCAAAGAATGTGCTTACACCATTCATTTATGACTTTGAAAAGGAATTTTGGCCTTCAAATCTCTGCCTGGGTATCTGGGTATCCTATGGCCATAGTATTCATTGCCAATTTCCTGCTGTTTGACAAGGAATTTTGTACAGAGGTTTCACCTTGGTTAATGGGTTTTGGTATTTTTTTTTCTTGTGCTACTCTTCCCTTGCTACCTCATAAAACAAAGGAGTTTCCTTTCATTGTCACCGAGGAATTTGGGATATTATAGAGGACCCAAATAAATTTATGGTCTGTGTTAAGCGTTCTAATGGGTTTTGCTTTAATTTGAAACCTCAATTGGGTAGTGGCATATGATGCTTTGAGCAGTGTAAATCCAAGCGAGGCGTGGGGTACAATGGTGTTGGGAGAATACTATTATATGAGAATTCAAACAGGGCTTATGAGTATACAAACAAGCAAGAAAAGGAATTCTTTAAAAAACAAGCAAAACTGTAATGGTATGTTGCTTGCTTGGAAGCCTTGGGTGCAGAGGCAAATGGGGGATGGCGGGGGAGGGGGGCCCTTTAGGGTGGCAAAAAAAACAATAAAAGCACGCAAACAAAACAGGGCAATGAACCACAGGAGAGGAGAGGCATGTTTTTGCATGTTTTTTGACATTGGTTCCTTTTGCAGGCATGCTTCCCATGTTAAAGGAGCTGAACTTCTTAACAAAGCTTGCTCAAAAACGCACTATGTACATTTCAGAGTATGTGGGTGTAAATTCTATACTGGTGATAAAAAAAACGCGACAGCACCCAGCACCTAAAGCACTTGGATCCCGTCAGGCTTGTGTCACGCAATTAGTGCTGGCAGTTCCCGCGCCATAACCGTACGCCATAGCCATAAGCCATAGCTTTTAGTCGAACTTTCTCGCGCCATAGCCATAGCTTTTAGTCTGGGATTTTCAAGGCCATAGCCATACCGAAAAGCCAAATGGAAAGCATCGAATGGTCGGCAAAGGATGAGAAGATTTTGTGGAAATGCATGGATTGTCGGATGATGGACTAATTCCGGCTCTAAAAATGAAATATTTGGAGAAAAAAATCACCAAAGAAGATTGGCTATCAGTTTGGAGAGAGGAGATAAATTCCAAACACAAAGATAAAAAAACTCACCGGTACAATGCGACCACATCCGAAAAGAACAATTACAAACATTGATAAAAAAGCTTTATCAGAGTGAGGGATTATGCAATAATGAGGTCAGAAAACAGATAGCCTATGCTTTTGCATGGGAAAATTGCATATCTGCACAAAAAAATCCTGAAAAGCACAAGGTAAATTGGGCTGCTGCTGGAGCTCAAATTATGAAATACAGGAGGTGTAGGAAGCCTGAATCATTGGAACCAAAAAATACAGAGAAGAAGACGGTAGAAGCTCAAGAGGAAAAGAAGTTGGCAGTGGAATCTTTTATTTTGAGCACAAAAATTGTACAGAATATAGAACTGATCGAGAATGAGATCACCAGAATTTCTAGTGAGAGAGAAGCTTGTGCATTGGAGTTGAATGACATCCTTGTCACATTGGCAGCAGAGGATCTCTCAAACCAGGCTTTAAGTGGCAATGTATATTGAGCAAATGAAAAAAGAATTAGAACTCAAAAAATCTTTGCAGGTAACTCCAGAGTTAGAAAAAGACATTGCTGAGCTTGAAACAAGTATTATGCTTGAGACCTATGCAGCAAAAAAAATGGCAAGTTACAGGAAGGTCAATCCAAACACAGCATCAAGAAGGGATGAATTGCAAGGTGAACTTCACATGAAGGATGCTAACCTCTCAATACTGAGATCAAACCTCAAAAACTTGGAAGAACTGAAAGGTATGAAATTTTCACCAATTAGAGTCAATGCGCTTAGTAGAGACTTACATTGCTATTTGAGGACGCTTGTGCCGCATGTGGATTAGCATTTTCCAAGAATTACAGGTTATCAAGAAAACTAAAATGTGATCATGAGTATCACTTAATGTGCACAGCTTTGTTGGCTAAAGGTAAATGCATTGTTTGCACTTCATCTATCAGTTCTGCTTTATTTTTAGAGCTTGGTATGACAGTGCCTGTGGACGAGACAAAGGCTTGAAAATACAGGATCACCTTCCATTGTACATGATAGGATATCACCTTTTGAAATCTTGCTCGCTACCCTCAACTTCAAGATCTCCTTATAAGATTGGAGCAAATAATGTTATACTAATGTGATGATGAGGGTGATGTCAAGCATGATAATGTTATACTAACAGATGATGGGAAGGTTGTTGAGGGAAAGGAAATTCGAGTCACATCAAGAGAGTGACATAGAGATAGAAGTGGTGAAGGAACATTCAAGAAAAGGAAATTTTAACCCAAATCAAAAAGTGCGTTCCAAAGAAACGTAAAAGCAAAGATAAAGCAAGCAGGAAAGGAGAAGCACCTAAGAGGATTTATCCATTCGTAGCAAGAAGAATCTGAAAGATGCATTAGAGGCTGATGAGAATACAAGTTTAGAGTTGCAAAGAAACAACAGATGAAGCACTTGTAGCACTTAATAATGTCGCTACTTGGGAAAGCATCATCACCACCACATGTCAATCACCACCACTGAAGAAGTTGAAGATCGTGGTCCAACTCCAAAAGAAGGTATTCTATTTCAAGCTATACTTGATGCTCAATGACAAAAATGATTCTGCCTCAATCAAGAGTCCGTTACATGAAAATTAGCTGGTCTTGATTCCATGCGTGGACAATTGGAGATAATTCCATATCAATGAAAGGCAAAGTATGTAGCCATTAGAAGGTATTTGAGTGTTCATTGTAGCCATTTGAGTGTTATTAATAAAAAAATTTAAATTGCTTTTGCAATGGTTGTTTGAATTTGTTTTGTTCTAATGTAGGTCCGCATCGAAATTCAAAACAAATTTGATAATGAAAAAGAGAAATCAAACATCATCAATAAAGTGAAGAAAAGGAGAGCGTAAAAGGAGAGTGAAACTATAGTTCCACCAACTATAGTTGAGCCAAATATAGTTGAGACATTTGAAACAAGTGTTGAGCCAGCTTTTGTTCCACAAAAGATAGTTTCGAGGGCAAATATAGTACAGCCAACAATGGTTCAACATTGTGTTGATACGATTGCCAAGACATTTGAAACAAGTGTTGAGCCAAAGAAGTTTGCCGCCAAGTGTTGAGCCAAAGAAGTATTGAGCCAAAGAGTTCAACAAGTAAAGCAAAGACATAGCGTAGATATCATGGTGAGTAGAAAGCTATTGATTATGGACCTCAATGGTGTTTTGGTCAAAACATATTCAAAGTCCGAAAAACTTGAAATACCGCCCACACATTATAGAGTATACAAAAAACAAGATAGTTCTATTCAGCCCGGTGTTACGTAATTTTTAAACAAGGTAAGTGTTTACTATGACTTGGCTATATGGTCATCTATGACCGGTTTCAATACAAAGGAGGTGTTACGTGGTTGTGTCCATTACTTATACACAGTTTGTTTTTATTTGGGGACAAGAGTTTTGTGACAAAATGCCTTTCACGCTACTCTGGACATGTTGACAAACCAAGGTGTTCATGAAACCTTTGGAAAAGGTGTATCGCCAGCTTCCTCAATACACCGAAAGATGTATTTTGGTTGATGACTCAGTTTATAAAACATTCTTTGTCCACCTTATACAACCAAGTATTGCGGCAAGTATGAGGATTGAAGAATTTAAGTCAAGTTCAAGTTTGCTAGTGGATTCCATTTTTCCATTGTTGTATCAACTTGCAATGGATGATAACCGAAGACATTATTGAAGAGAATACAACTTGTGGATTTCTTTGATATGGAGGCCGTGGAAATTTTTGAGAGGTTGGATGCAAAGAATGTTAATTCCTCTCAAAGGGTTTCTTTTGATCTCTATTACTCTACATTTGTGAAGTGGTCGATCGAATGTGCAGATAGCAAGTTCATCAACAATTACGCCTTGCAACACCTGAAACAATTTGTAAATAGTTAGGTGAAACACATTGTAAATAGTCAACCGACAAATACCATTTTTGTTGTTCATGTAGGTGACCAATTTTGTATACATTTTGATATATCCTTTGATCCGATATACTTATTAAGTTATCAATGAATATTTTTATCTTCTTTGCACAATTGATGATTAGAAACTGTATCAACTTGAAGGCAGGGCTGCTCATTATTTGTTGGCATGTCTCGCTCATCCATACTATACAAAGTTGTCTTTCACCAAAGTCATGTCAAATTTGCAAATCCTAACGAGGTGGTCAGACAATCGTGGGCTGCTGGTTTGTCTAAAAGAAGTTGAAAACTTAATTCTCCTTCCAATTGTTTGTAATAGTAGCCGAAAAGTATGACCTCACCAATTCCAAAAACATTGCCCCAGCCATCTTCATAATCATCTAGTAATGTGTTCTTTGTCTCAATACATTTCAGACATAAAAGTCTACACCCTCAAAGATTGCCTTCTTCCTCATTCACCGCAAAATTGTCCCCTACTTCTACATTAGAGCTGATCGGATCATGGTCACCATCATCTTCACTATCGGGCCTCCCTCGCCTTCTTGACACAACCTCATTGTCGAATTTCCTGCAGTTTCGCTTTTTTTGGGACCAACTCATTTGTCTCCCAACCTCCTATACGAGATTTAGTGCTACAGGAGTCCCATTTCCCTTGCTGGCAAGACATGCAAAAACATGACAAAGGTCTATGTGCAAGCTTCAAAGGATTTTCTCTATCAAAAGGCCTGATGCAATGAATTTTAGTTGTCCCTTTGAGGGTCTGAGCATCATACCTTTCTGATCTATCTATACTATGAGGGTCAATTTCCCAAAAAGTACCGCAGCAAACAATTAATCAAGTGTTGTAAGTGCTTAATCTGCCGTAAGTGTCAGAATCGCTGTACAGTAAGTAAAAATTCCAATAACAAAAAAAAAAAAAAAAAAAGTTCAAAATGTTATATTTGTACATAAATGGCCTTCAACATGTATAAAACTAGTAAAGTATCACCAAACATACATAAAAATCATGAACAATAATTAGACTAAAATACAGTCTAAGTGCTTCAAGTGCTTCAAGTGCTACAAGTGCAAGATTTACCTCCGTGTATATCGAATCGGATGAGCCGTTGGTAAAGAATTCATTTAGAAATCGAACGACATCTCAAAGACACCGGAGTTTTCTCCCATTATACTTCAGCTTGTTCCTTTGTGAGAAATCTTTTTACCACTCGCTCCTTGGCCATCATGCTCACCTTTTCCATGCGAAATGGCAAAGAAATTCCAAATAATCTCCTTCCCAAGATCTCGCATACCATCTACCCAAGAAATAGAATGGTCTTGCAACTTAAATTGAGATGAACAACCATCCGACCATACATAATGCTTGGAATATTGAATACCATTTAACTCCAACCAAGTGGCATGTTTTAAGAGGCAATGTTTGTACAAATTCAAAGGTCATGAGACTTCTCATCCGAAATATAGAAGTGACACTCTTTTATAATTTCTCTCATATCATCTTTTTGCTTCATATCTTTTCTTTTCTTCTTGATGTCATTGCCATCCACCGTTGTTTCCTTCCAAACCCGTAAGTGATATGAACTAAAATGGATACCGGGTCAAGGTGCCAATGACATGATTGCGCTTCTGCTGAACTTTGAAACCATAGTTTTCTCGCAAAAGTCAATTACGTAAACTATTGTGTCTTCTCCAAAACTTGCCAAACATTGTCTCAATTGTTTTGCTTGCCAATGAGCCTTTGTAGTTGTGTGGCACAAATGCTGCCATTGTTTTTCTTGCATGTTCCTGAAATTCAAAAGGGGTACCAATCTTGTAGGCCAATCTTGTAACTTTAGTTGGTTTCTTCTTAGGGTTTCTCTTAGAAACAAATTTCTTGCCGCAAGTAGAATCAACAAATTAGTATAAATGACGTCATCCTTCTAACACAATCTCAACACTAACTTTTTCAAAAACTTTCCAATCCACCAGCTGTTCTAATGATTTACTTGTTTCCCTTGGACACTTTGGAATCCTCAGATAAAGTGGAATAGAGAAAGTATTGTAAGAGAATATTGAAGATCATAGAAATGAAAAGTTAAACAATATATATGACATATGTTATCTAGATATCATAGAAATGAAAAGTTAAACAATATATATGAGCTATGTTAATAACTTACCTCTTGAGACCACATTTCTTGCAGTCCGCATCAAACATGCATGTTTGTGCCATTCATCCGCTTCTACTTTGGGGCATACCACATTTCTCCAATACTCACTTGTAGATTTGAAAATATTGTCCTTAGCATTGCATGTTGGACCTGGACCACATACCCTCGTGATTCGCATTTTGCAATCTTTGTGCACACCATAAGGATCGACCTCATGTTATTAATTGCCCCGCATGACAAAATCAAGGTGCATGTGGTAATCGGGCAAAGCAGAAGTCTCTTTTTCTGCAATCTCCTAATATAGCTTGGTTTAAGCTTCTCAAAGGTTTGCTGGCATATATTGATCTCGGGATACTCTTTCCCTGAATTGAAGATAAAATCGCAAATCGATCATAACACGATTCAAAGAACAATATCATGCAAAATACAGAAAAAAAAGAGGCGTAATGTGCTTACTTGTGTCACCTCCAAAGAAATGAATAGGATGGTCAATCTTTTCACCGCTTCACTAACATGTTTTCTCACATGTTTTTATATGGTGAGATCCTAGTATTCTCATCCCAAAAATTCTTTATCTTACCTACCGCTTCATCCGAAAGTGCATCGACCGTTTTCTCCTCTCAAACATTGACCCGTGGACCGCTTCAAATTCTCGCATATACACACGCCTCTCGAAATGCTCTTGCCACAGCTCTTCTTGAATAGATAGAAGCCTTGCTATTGCTGATTGATTCACTCCCTTTGTTGAAGATGCAAACCATTTGCGATTGTACTCCTTTTGCTTGAAGAACATCAAGATTTCTATCATATTTTTGAGCTTGAAAAGTCTTTTTCACATTCAAAATTAAATCCCTCATAAGGGCATTTTCTTTTGATCTGCTACATCAACATCGAATGGAAGATGTTTAATCTTCTTGAAGAATCTCGATGTTAACTTCCCTTTGTCCACATTCGAGGCAAAAGTATTTGTAATTTCATTGAAATAATCTTCCAAATTCTTCGACAATTCCTGTAATCTTCTTTCACTCAAAACACCACAATCTTTGGTATTGTAAGGAGGATTGTTTTCCTTCTCTCTCTCTGTCTCTTCCTTTCTCAGGGATTTTCTTCTATTTTCAGCTTGAATTTGCAAGAAAATCCTTCTTCTAGTTGAATCGATGCTTTCAGGGGAGCTTTCCATTGAAATTCACGAGACAGATTTCACGACTCGAATTACAATTCCAAATTGGAAATTCAATTGAAACAATGCAAAATTTGTTCGAATTGTATGAATTGGTATTGCAATTCTCTAATTGCAATTCCGAATTCTGATTTCTCCCGCCAACCACTAAAGGAAACTCCAACCATCCTCCCCGCCAACGGAGTTCCCGCGTCTTTGGAGATCTAGTCACTGATCCCTGCCATTCCGGAATTGCATATACTATTCTTGGTGCATGCCAATTCTGTTTTAATTCGGTTGGACGTCACACGACTAAGGAGGTACTAAGCGCTTTCAGCACATAAAGCACATGTCCGGACAGTGCTTTTTGTACACCAGTATAGAATTTACACCCATGTACGGGCGAGACAGATGGCATGTCTTGCATTAGATTTTATGTATCCTGTCGATGGTCCATATGATGCAGAGAAATTTGTGTTATGGTATGAGTTACTTAATGTAGATGGCAATAAAAGCATTTTGGAGTTTGATGCCAACGAGAAATTATGCATGAAGGTCCACTCTAATTTAGTGCAGGTACTATTTAGTTATGCAGATGTATGCACCAAAGAAACGTATTCGAGGGCGTCTATTGCGACGAGCACCCATAACCAGAGATACATTTGCTGAAATACTTACAAATGTACGCAAAAATCTTCATGATATAGCAGGAACTTTAGCTAAAGAAATACGGATCGTTTTCCCAAGGGATGAAATCTGGATGCAATGTCTATTGTATATCCTCGCCTGGATCAGCCCACAAAGTGATCATCATAAGCGCTTAAAGCAGATTGATTTCAAAAGCAATGTTCGTACTTTAAAAGATCATTTCTCTAAACCTGTGATTGTAGAATCAGAAACAGTTTGCGGCATCATAGATGGGAATGCCTTGATGGAACAAGCACAATGTTTTGGGGAAACTATGTGGGTGCAATGCGCACAACTAGCGGAGCCCAAGGAATTTGGTTCAATTACTAGACTCTGGATGCTGCTTAGTAATAGTCAGTTTCTTCAAGATCGAATGCCAGAGTATTTTAAACTTGTCCATCTGTGTCAAACCATGATTTTGGGCTCTGTGGAGGACGAACGAGTATTTAGCACCATGAATTATTTGAAGAATAAGGTCCGGAATAGGCTCGAGAAGAATTTGGATATTGCTTTACGATCATACACATGCAATTACACTCTCAAGGATTTTCCATTTGATAGAGCGTTAGCTTTGTGGGATTCAACTTCAAGAAGAGAGAGTCAAGCAGGCTTGGAGATTGCAGGAAGTTCAAAATCTTTAGATTCATCAAGTGGTTGGAGCTTTCAACCAGATTCTGCAGGTTCTTGAAAATGGTGTCTTCATGTCTTCAGGACAAAATGTCCATGTTCAGAAGTGCATGGACATTCTGCAGGTTCATTGGTATGGTAAGCGTACTCTTTAAAGACTATGAGGATTATCTTTCTTTACTTCTGTAGATTCATATGCATTGTTGTAGGCATGTGGAACTTAAAGGTTATATGCTATTTGTCTCATTCAAAAAGACTTGAAGTATCTCTATCCCGACCAGACATCGCCATGTTTTGAACAAGAATCCTATCATAAAGCTTTTGTTAAAATGTTTGATATGGTCTTATCCAAATTTCTCAAGCAGTCTATGTAAGTTACAAGAGGATTATGCAGGTTCTTGAAAATGGTGTCTTCATGTCTTCAAGACAAAATGTCCATGTTCAGCAGTGCATGGACATTCTGCAGGTTCATTGGTATGGTAAGCCTAATCTGTTGGAACTTCTGCAGGTTCACTTGAACTTAAAGCTTATATGCTATTTGTTATCCGATCCAGACCGTCATGTTTTGAACAAGAATCCTAGCATAAAGCTTATTGTTAAAATGTTTGATATGGTCTTATCCACTCGTGTTAGTTAGCGATCTTGCAAACTTTGGCTCGAAGATGAGGAATTGGCATGCGACCTCTAACTTATAAAGTATCGAGATTTTCAAACATGAAACGAGATGCGATCGGCTTTATTGTAGTCGGGTTTTGTTATTGTGTAGACATAGGCTGGGCTTCATAAGATCGGCATGCAGCAGGCAGATTGATCCGGAAAACATAGGGTCTTGCCATGAACAGTGAATCGATCAATAATTTTGGAATAGTGCTTTCGAATAAACCAGACTTTAACAAATATTTCGGCATGGTTCGATGCTGCCAACGTTCGAATAAGCCAAGGTTCGATGCTGCCAAGGTTCTAATAAGCCAATTCAGAAACCAGATGCTAAGTGTTTTTGTTTATTTAGATTTTGCTTCTTTCCTTCTACAAGTATGTTATATTCTACCTTGGGCTTGTAAACACCACTAGTTCGTGCCGTGCACATGTCCGCTTAGATATGGATGGGATCCCAATATTTAGAACCATTTGTTCACATGACCTTCACAACAACAACATCATATCAAAGATTTCATAACTTAAACAATTACGTATAAATTAGTAATGCATTACCTACAATTAGTGATACAACTTAAAACTCTCTTTTACCAGCGTGCTAGATGCTTCTGCTAGAATATAAAATGTTCCAAGGCAAAAAATAGCTTGAATATCAAATATGCTTTCATGCACGATGAGAGTATATGCAACGAAACATGCGAATAAGACAAGGATAAGTGAGTAAATTGGCTTGTAAAGATGTGAAAGTTAAGATGTCTTGTAAAAATTTCCTGGAAAATTCCTAGTCACATGCATGACGATTATGAACTAACAATGTGAGGTGCTATCGACAATGCGAGATCCTCACTGAAAAGAGTACACTTCTTGAGCAATGATAGAAACGTAATACAAATACAACGCCTAAATAGGCACACTTTCTTAAATTTGATTCTAAAGGATTTCTTTCTCTAGCTAAGCTTAATGAGATCAATAACCGATTAAACAAAAAAAGGAAAGGGTAAAAAATGAATTTTTCTTGTTAAATATGGTTGGTCAACAAGATTAGCCAACATTTCTATGGCTAGATGTTATGTTCATATAAAATTCGCCAACATAGATATTCCTAAAAAGGTTGTGATTCGCCAACATTTTTAAATTACGCCTATGTAAATTTACCCTTAAGGGCAACCCTGCATGCTGGCATCCCTTCATTTCTTAGTCTTTCGTCTCATCATATATTTTGAGGCCCCATATAACATGCATGCAAATATAACAGATTTTTAAGTTGTTGCAAGCATGCTTAAGTAAGGATTTTTTATGGTCATGAAAACCCCTTCTTCATTGCACAAATTCCTGTCGGATTATTGTCAAATAGATCTGCATGTTCCAATGTTAGTTTGCATTTATTTTTCTAAAATGTTCTGATTGTACAGGGTTGGAGCCTTCACATTTTTGCTAAAGGATTGTTACTGCCACCAAGTGCAAAAAAGCATGGTATTTATTCTTTTTTCTGGGCACTTATCCTTCTTTTGAGATTCCTATAGGTCCTTTCGAAAATCCCTTAGACAGTTTTGTTTATATAGATGTTATGTTGATTTTCCAGATGGGGATCAAGGCACTATTGTAAACTGCAGCCAATTTGTGAAATCTTATGAATGTGGTCATTCAATCAAATTTCCATTTTTACAAATTGTTTGTCTTTTAATAACGGTATCGCAGGTGTAGGAGGTCCTTGAAATATAAGTATTGTGCACATCATTTAATTTTTTACCTATTTCTGGCTTCAAGAGAGATAAAATGGCAAATGGACCTTCACCTTGCTTATCGTTTGGATGTAGCCAATCGAACATCAATTCGCTTGCTTTTTCCAATTCAAGAGGCAATCCTGAAGGCCCTTTCAAGCAAGTACTTGCTTATATACATGTTGTCCAGGTATGTTGTAAGGCTAATGGTTTCCAATTGCTTATTACCTTATATACCTAGAAAAATTATCCAGCCAGTCATGTTTCAGATTCTGACTACTATATTGATTAATATATTATGCAGTATGAAGTGCTGACATTATTGATGAACTTTAGCCATGAATTTACCTAAATATGAGAGGCCTTGCATAAAGGGCAGACAAAGACAACTTCCCTTCTCGGCGCAGATTTTGGGATTGTTGCGCAAATAGCACATTGATTTATTATGTAAGAACGAAACTTTGTGTATGTTAAAGTATTCCAGCTTTGTGCCTAAAGGGCTGTCCAATCCCCTGATTATATACTTCAATCTAGCCTTACATTTTACATGTTGATTTTTTGCATATATGGTAGTCTTCATTTATCTAAAGTCCATTTTATATCTTGAAACTCAAAGGAGATACAACATCGCACAATTAAAATTTTGTTCAAGAGAAGCACACATTTGCTTGCATTAATTCAATAGATGCCAGTTTTAGATAGATTCAAAATGCAAGTTCTCTTGCTGATAAAGATAGACAACCACATTTAGAGATGTCATTAGCAAATATTGAAATGGTTTTTGAATTGCATATAAGCTGCCACTATGTTACTTACCATTTCAATATTCCACCTAAAGGGGAAGAGCGATTTTAATGTACCTTTTTTTTCAATTATTACCATTTTTCAAACATTTAAGTCCGATGCCACAATGCACCATAGCAAATGTGCCCTTTTTTTTTTCCAATTATTATCAATTTTGAACATTTAAGTATAAGGGCCACAATCCACCATAGCAAATGATGTGCCCTTTGTTTTAATCCAAACGTGGAAAAACAAAATGATACTTTTGAAAAACTATTCGACTTCGCACAAAACGTTTTTTTGCAGCAAGTTGGAGGAGAGAAATGTTCGCGGCGGCCTTATGGCCGCCGCGATAAATTTCTTGTAGGAATAAAGTAGAGACGTCCAATCTCTCCCACTCTTTTTGATATATGCATTGATGAGCTAGAGGAATGGGTTCTACAGCAAAGAGGAGACGACACCACCGTTGCAGGATATACATTGTTGATGCTATAATATGCTAATAGCATAGTCCTATTGTCCCATAGTGAGAGTGTCTTGCAGAAACACTTATATGTGTTGGCTTCTTTTTGTGATACTGTGGAGATGAAAATGAATCTTAATAAGACCAAGAGCATAGTCTTTGGTACCAGAGCAAATAATTTCAATTTCTTGTATAAAGGAGAAAAAGTAGAAGTCAATGCCCAATATAAATACTCGGGAGTATGAGTGGACCAAAATTACAATGAAAAAGCACAGCAGAACACAAGGTAGAAAGTGGCCCGAAGGCTCTTTTCTCAGTATAAAAGAAATATAAGAAAGCTGAGATTGTAGACTTTGGCTCAAAAAATGCTTTATAAAACTTCAGTTCAAGCAGCGGTTTTATATGGATGTGAAGGATGGGGGTCAGGACTATCACAAGATATGTGGAAACGAAGCAATAAAAGGCCAGAAATAACTCCTCGTGATAGAATTAAGGCCAAACTTCAGACACGATATGAGATGTTACTAAAAGTGGCAGGTTTGATGCCATTAGAAGGAGAAGCAATATTTCAACTTCTAGTGTACATTAGCGTGGAGGCATGCTGATATTCAGAAATGGCTAAGGAGGTGGGCAATGGAATTGGGTCAATATGCCTCAGGAGAGAGACATGATCCAAGAATGGGTAAATGTTAATATGCAGCACGGCAAATAGCGAGATCTAAAATGGAGGACTACAAGGGTCACATGAATCCCTATCCGACGCCAATGTCATACCTTTTAAAACAATAACAATTCAAAAAAGACACGCAATATGCAAGGTATGTCTGTCGTCACATCACCTAAGGATAGATGTTACAACTAGCACTCTAGTGATAACCAATATATCAAAAAGGCGGGTCTTTCATGATCAGTATCCAATGGGGTCCCAACCTTTCCAAGGCTTAATCCCATATAAGGAAACCAACATATCAAAATACGGATCCTTCATGATCGTTATCCAATGGAACCTAACCTTTCCAAATTTTAATCCCATAACCCATAGACCATATCAATTTCTCCCTTTCCTTGAGATGTTTGGCCTCAAGCATGTGAAACGCACCAATGTTGCCACAAGGAATTGAACCTTAGGCTATGACATCAAATGTTACAATTAGCACTCTAGTGATAACCAACATACCAAAAGGGCAAATCCTTCATGGAAATCATTATCCAATGGTCCAAGGTTTTATCCCATACCCCACATACCATATCAATAGAAGTAGGGAGATGAGAAGATGTCGACCGAGAGAATAGAACATATAAAGTATGCAACTTTGGTGGATAGAAGAGAAAAAGCACTTCATCCTAGATTGCCCAAATATCGTAACCTCCGAGATAGAATGCAGCCACCAAGCATACCCTCCCAATTTCTATGTCTTCGCCAAACTAGGCATTATAACAAGAAGTTTCTTGATCGAGATGCAAGAAATAAGAGAGACATGCAAAAAGAGCTATATAAACATCTATTGGACATTTTTGTAAATGATGTAAGAAATGCCATCAAAGAAGAGGGGCAACCCAAAAAGGTGCTAATAAACATTTGAATGAGTTGAAATTATTGCCCACAAGTCGAACAAGTTGTACCATGTAAGATATGTACTCCCGATTTTTTTTTATTTTTATTTTTTTTATTTTTTGGCTCGCATGTACTTTTTCCTTGGGTTTTTCAAAAATGAAATTGGCAAGGTAGAATTAGAAGAAAGCATGTTGCATTCTTTCTCCCAAGGATGCACTTGATACAGGTAGAATTTAGAAGAAAACATGCCCTTGGTGGCAGCCCACAATGCAAAGCACCTTATTTTTCTCCCCATCCACATGACATAGTCATGTTGCCCTAGAGAAATAGTTCTAATTGGTGCTTGTGAGTGTTTGGGAGGTCTCCATGGACGATAAAAACAATTCTATTCTATTCTATTCTTTATGAGGAGTATCCATACATAAGCAGTAGGGGTTTAAACTCCGATCGAAACTAGTGTATTTTTTTGAGATGAGGGATATTTTCCAAGGCAGTTGTATAATAGGTTTTCTTAATATATACTTATATATAATTATTAAGGTGCATCCTGCAATGCTGTTGGTTAGTCTCGCCAAAGATTATATTTGCTCCATCATGAAATCATTTAGGATCCAATCTTTCTTGAAGGTTTCAAGGAATTTCTTCCATTTGATTGTGCCTTCTTTCATTGTTCTCCTTTCCACAACAAGATTTCTCCACCGAATGGGTGCTGCGCTGGTCGACCTTGCAATTTTTACTTAAGACCATGAGGCGCAATGGTAGAACTAGGCTATTTTCAGCTTCTCATCTCCAATCTCTTAGTTGCTCGACTGTGTGGACGAGGCTATGGTTTCTTGTGTAAAGACTTAGTAACGAGTTAACCTTGTGTAACAGGTTTAATCAATTACATACGTTCTCAATTACATACGTCCTTACAATTTCAAAATTGCATCGTAGGCATCGATGCTTGGGGAATCAATACCTCCTAAGCAGACTTCGTGTGCCAATATTGACAACAGAAGGGAGCAGTGCCCTCAGTTTTCCAAATCTTGACATATATTGACCTACACAAGCCTTGAAGCTGGGAAGTTCTTTCACCTGGGTGCACCATCTCTTTTGCCAGTTTTAATAATTCAATGCGTGCAAGGATGGGGATGAACATGGCATCTGCCATAGAAAATGCATTTCCAGCCAAGTAATCACTAAAAGAGAGTTCCTTCTCAGCATCATCAAGCAGACTAATAAGTTGCTCTTTATTTGCAGCTACAGCATCCCTATCTTTCAAGATATCCTCAAACGAGTGCATTTCATGCAATTTCGTATGATATTCGTTGGCAAGGTCAGGGTTCTCAGCCATCCTTGCAATCACAACTTGTCTCTTAAACTTACTGAAGTGCCTAATATATTTTTCTGAAAGGTTGCTCAAGGTAAAAAGCTTTGGCTGCCAAGAATCAATTTTAAGCATCCACCGATTGACCACCTCTTTATCCACATTATCCCCACCTAAAGATGGACTAAAACTATCTACAAACCTGCAAAAGATAATTGAAAAAATAAGATAATATAACATTAAAACTCCTTGAAGAAAGCTTGGGAATATGACTTACTTGATGATGGAAAGGCTACCTCTGAAGATGTTATTGCCATTCACAAGAACAGGGATATCACCAGCCGGGTTATCACGGAAAAACTCTGCATCTAAATTTCGGCCCTTCAAGGGATTTATACTCCTGGGACAATAGTCTAGTCCCTTTTCCTCCAAGGCAAGACGTGCTTTCTGGCTTTGAAGAGATAAAGGATGATGATAAAACTGCATGGTTTCAAATCTTCTTGATAACTTAACTTGAATCTAAAGCAAATCCTTGTGCATATGAATAATCTTCATGGGCAAAATCTGTTCTGTAAAAATAAACGCGAGTTCATTACAAAATTCCACAGAATATCTGGACATTAAATCTTGAGAGGCACACTTTTACATATCCATGTTAGTCACATAGACAATATTCATATTATGTGGTTCCTCTTTCTGGAATGGTCTGTTCTCAAGGAACAATATCCCCAAGAAACATCTACGAAGTGCAGAAACTTAAGCAAGCCTATTGCACATAATTTATAAATCTGGCTAAAGATGGCGCATAGCAGAGAACATGACATTTCATTTGAAATGCGTCATTTTTGGACAAGGTAAAAATGATAATGCCTTATTCTGGATCAATCTAAATTTATAGACAGGTCTTCTTCCTGACAGACTTCACTAATCATATGAAAATAGAGGTTTGATAGCTGCCTGATCATTAATGCAGAGTATGCAATACTCAAATTGATATAGACATCTAGTCTTACAAAACCAAGTTATACTTCCATCAACAGATTCCAGGATTAATATCATCCTAGCCAAGTGTCTAAAAGCTTGATTTGCAAGCCAATCATACTTACTATAAACTAAAAGAACAACTATAAATTTCGCGCTGCTTCCGGGGAGCTGAAGAAGCCAGAAACAGAGTTTAAAGTGCAGACTTACCAGGATTTAATCGTTACGCATTTTCCTGAGAAGCTAGAACCGGAAACAGGGCCAAACGTTCAAAATATCTTTCCATTCCAGAGTTATCTAACGGCTACGCGCAATGTCATTCTAAACGGCCAGGATTAAATGATAGTAAACTCAAACTATTTCAAAATAAAAAATTAAAAAATAAAGCTGGTGACGCATCAAACTTTGCCTTTTAAAACACGTGGTCCATTTGCATCTCGCCATGTTTTCAAATTATGTTATTAGCTTTTAAAATTATCCTAGCTACCTATTCAAAAAAATATGTTTCATGCATGTGTAGGAATCATTGTGTTACACATCTCAAGGCATTCTGTCACCAACAATGCCAAGCGCCACTTCATTATGAGTGATTTGCATTCTCTAGTTACTGTTGTTAGAAAATCACACTCCTAATCCTCCACGTGTATAAGGTTAACCATAAAAAAGAGTATGTGACGAAAGATGGATGGATGGATGGATGGATGGATGGTAAATTTTTAACTTTATTTTATTGGAATTTTTGGAACTGTGCTTCCGAAATGTGCATGGTCTTACGTAAAAGACAGGACAAGCTAAATTATTGAAGGATTTTTTTAGGAATGACAATATAATTGATGTCATTACGTTTGCAAATGTTTCTTACAAATTTTTGGTTTTAATAAAAAATAAGATTTTTATGAGAGGTTCTTTTTTACCAAACTATTGCATGTAATAACGAAGTCACTAAAAATAGATAAAGAAGAGAAGCGCTAGAGACAAAACGTCAAAATTGCTTCCGCGCTCATAACTTGAGCTACAGAGGTAAGATTCAGATGATATTAGGCTCCTTGGGAAGCTTATGTAGATAGCTTTTCATTGGCATATGATTGGCCCAAAGCTATCAAGATAGGTACCTGTTTTTTGTACTTTTCAATCCAGATACCTTTTTGCAAAGTGCAAAATTGATGGTAATATGCTTTTTATTATAACATTTGAATACAAACTCGGTTTTGTGTGTTATTTATTGCATTGGAAAGCTCTCTCTAGGATCTTTCTGATGATGTATGCTCATATTTGATTAAGTTTTCTGGGTCAAAAGCGCAAGTCCGAGCGGATTTGGTAAGGTTTCACACCTGATTAAAACATAATTTGCACAAAGCAAATCATACTCCATGTCCAGCTGATCATTCTAGTCATGCCTTTTGTCATGTATCATTGTCGTGCAGTAAGATTTTATGAAGATATTGAAGAGATGATGTTATCGTGGCCACGTTTTGTATAGGAAAAAAAAATTGAAACTTTTTGTTTTGGTATGTTATGGGATTTGTGCTATATTTGATGGTTTATATGTTATTCGTGAACTTGCTAATGTTTTTTGAATTTTTATTTATTTTTCAAACCAAAAAAACATCATCTTCCATAACAAATCAAAACAAAATATTTCAATTTTTATTACACTATCATGTCTTCATTTTTTGCATCTCAAGGCTATAAGAGCTCTATTTGCGATAGCCAAAGAAGAAGACATAAAACTAACCTCCTAATGCCTGTCAAAGATCGAACAACAGATCAACCTCGGCAAAGCTTGCTCAGTAGCGATTTCCACGCTCACCTGCTATTGTCTATTTGTGACCAGACAACAGGTCAGTCCAATTGTCACACTAATACATGAAGGCAAAAAAAAAAAAAAAGGGGAGGGAAGGGGAGGACAATGGTACATTAATTGACTTGCCCTTCGCATGCTAATCCAGGGAATATTTTTAGCTGCCCAAAGCTTGTTTGTTGGCATTCTGATGCGCGCCTACTACCGCCCATCTGCAATCAGAGAATAGGCCAATTCAATGGTCACAAATGGTGAGAAGCTAAGAATACATGAAACCAAAAAAATCAAAATCAATGGCTGAAAAGCATTGTGTACATTAAATGACTTGTCCTTGACCTGTGAATCAAGGGAATACTCATAGCCCTCCAATTGTCTGCAATCAGAGGACACATTAGTTTAAAGTCACGAGGTAAAAATCTAAGAATCATCAAGCCAAAAAAATTAAAATCAATGGTTGAAAAACATTGTGTACATTAAATGACCTGCCCTTGACCTACGAATCAAGGAAATATTATTAGACTCCTATCAAACAAGGGTTTACCCCTTCGGGCAACCCAAAAAAGGAAGCCCATTTGGGATGAAGTTAGCATAGGATAAATTAAAAAGCTTAATGTTGGATTCATAAACTAATAATAATCACGTGTATTGCAAGAGTGGAGGTTGGTAATCACAAGTAAAGCTCTCCATGCAAAATTTAATGAGAACTAGTAATAGGGCAGGCTTGGGACTAGAGGGGTTGAGAAATTCTTAAACTAAACTGGTATTGACTGAATAAAAGAAAGGGAAATTTACCAAAATAACCCTAATTGTTGACTAAATTCCCAGAAAGCCCTTTGTATTTGTGAAATTCCCAAAATGCCCTTAATTCTTAAGTATTTTCCTAAATAGCCTCTTGTAATTTAAAAATCACCAAAAGCTAGAGATAAGCCTATCATTCTAGTACTAGAAATGATCGAAGGCAATGAACTTAATGCTTTTATAAAAATCGTATTGAAGGAGAAGCTTTGTGGGCATCTTGTAGAGAAACTGCTTTATACCCATCCAGGTTACTTGTGGAGCTCATTTTGCTATTTATATGCTGTCCGTATCTATCCTCCGAATCTTGAACTCCTTGAAAATAATGAATTGCTACCTCCTGCAACATGTCATCCTCCTAGCAGTCCTAAAAGCAAACGGGAAGACATGGATAGAGAAAAGCGTGTGTACAAGTGCACACGTTATGGTAATGTCAGGCATAACGAAGGCAGTTGCAAAAATTCTATTTGACATTTCTGTTCCATATTTTTGTCATAATGATTTTTGAAATTTATTTTCCAAATTATTGTCATCTGCAAGAAACACTTCCTCTTAGAAAATGATCCTCTATTGTAAATATGTGCTTTTTGGTGATTTTTAAAATACAAAATAAAAGTTGGGTCGTCGGAATCGTTCTCCTTGCGCCACGTGTCCCTCCTATCCATCACGGAATGGAAGTTGGGATAAGCTTTCCGCTCATCCGGTAAAAAAAACCCAAAACAACCGGTCGGCATGAACGCCAAAACCTGGAAGAAAACCCGTAAGCGCGCAGAGCTTCTGGATGTGGGGCAGATATTCTGCCTGAGCTGTAGACGGAGCCGGGAAGAAGACTTAGATTCTGGATATGGCGACAAAGAGCCAAGAAGAGGGCAAAAATCATGCCACAAAACCCCTGTTTCTTACGTTTTTGTCTTCAAAATTTTAGAAAGAAACCGCCATAGCAAAATCTCTGTTTCTTTGATCCGGCTCCTCATTGTATGGAAACAAAAGTCTATTTGGGCACAAGAATAGGGAAGGTTTCTTTGAAAACGGCAGGTTTTGAAGCTTCTGGATATGGCAATGGAGCTCTGGAAGCGAGAACAGGGCGCCTTTTTCTCTGCTGCAAGCTGACCCAAATCTCAAAATTTTTTGTTCTGGAGCTCGTTTTGTCTGCTACAATCTCTAAATTTAAACACAAATCCGACTCCCCAACTTCTATTTTGTGGGGGAACAGAAGTTGGTCCCCCATTCTGTCACAGCGGGAGACCCGCTCCCGGCTATCGCCGGTCGCGGGGCCCCTCCCGCTGTGGCAGAATGGGGTCCCCAACTTCTGTTCCCCCATACAAAGTGCTATTTGGGAAACTACTTAAGAATTAAGGGCATTTTGGGAATTTAAAAAATACAAAGGGCTTTTTGGGAATTAAGTCAATAAGTAAGGTTATTTTAGTAAAATTTCCCTAAAAGAAATAATGGGCCATTCCTCAAAAATATGATATTAGATTCCCACATGCTTCCACCTGGGTCATGCATCTCTCTCTTCACTTTGCTATTCGTCGTGTGGCTTTGAAGAGAGAAGTCTAAACCCATAGGCCCCCATCGCCAAAGACCCTAATCCCATAACCCAAAAAACCTTAAACCCATAGCCTTTGCATGGCAACATATCTTTTTATTCATACTGCTAATATTTTTCTTTATGAAGTTCAATATTTTTCTCTACTTATGCTCCTTTGAAACTTATCTTGGTCCTTCAAGATAGTATGATCCTCAAGCTGCATATCAAACACTAGAATATCCTTTGATAAATTTTGGCATTTACTCACTACAAGAGGTGTTGAAAATTTTAATATAAACTAGCATGTGTAAATTGCCCTTGGATTACAGAGTTTGATGCTATCTCTATATTTATTTGACATACGTGTAGTTCCTAGTCTTGTGAATACCTTAAGATCCTTGAAGATTTGATGGTCATCTGTCGACTTGTATAGAAGTATCTAGGACGTATATATCAAATGATGTTAATAAGTTTTTTGACCATTCATAACACTTATATTTATTTCTTCATCTAGGCGATTTCATTCATCATCTAGGTGAATGTCGTATATATGAAAAGCTTAAGGCTTTTACACGTTACGTAACAATTGCATCTAAATTTGCACTACATATTAGAGACACACAAAAAGTAGAAAGGGCATATTCGAAAGCTTGTACAATGATTTGTTAGACAACCTAATCCAAACTTTTATGCTTAATTTTACATTGGGCATCAAAGCATTTACACCAAAAAAAAAAAAAACTAGTTAAAAGCACGTTTAATTACTTTGCATAGCAAATTATAGGATATGGTGTGGGTGGTGTTTTGTAAATATAAAATTGAATACGATTATACAATGCATTTCGAGCTTCCAGGCTTATCCACACATTGAGGAGCTATGTTTTTTTGGCTTATTTTTTAACCTGTGTTTGCTTTGTAAGTGTAATTTTTTAATGCTATTGTATTTTGAAGATAATACTTAAAGTCGAAGTAGAGCATCAAATAGTGCAGGTTTCACCAGAATCTTTTGCGCAAATGCCAGATTTAGCATGTCCTCGTGGAATACTCTGGATAGAACAAATTAGTACTCATACAAGGTGGATGCGTAGAAATTCAGCTGCTGTCGCAACAACTCCTCCAGATATAGCCCTACAAGCAACGCGATCATGCGACACATTTGGCTCAGTTAAAGAGAGTGCTGCTCTTGTTAATGCATCTCCAAGCATTGCATTTTTCTGTACAGATACATAATGACAATCTTAATACCCACATGCATTTCACCTAGTATGTAACAAGTATGCCCTACCAAGGCCTTCCATTAAGAAAAAACAAGTATGCCCTATCATTAGAACATGCGCAACAAAACAAAAATCTACAGGTCTTGTATGATGGCATTCAATAGGTTCTATGATGTCAACAGGCAATACAAATATCTTTATAACAATGATGCCAACACACACATAAGATCAGACGTTACGTTCATAAATCTATAGGTCTTACGAAAATCCATCAAACATTTGCAAATTCTATATACCATAGGACCTTAGCATTGCGACCTGCTCAATGCAATGTAACCGTGCGACTTGTGGTAAAAAGCACTAGTTGCAGTCTAGCACAGCTTGCAAAGTAACAACTGTTTGAATGCAGCATGTCCTCATGGAATACTATGGATAGAACAAATCAGTACTCATGCAAGGTGGGTGCGTAGAAATTCAGCTGTTGTCGCAACAACTTCTCTAGTTATAGCCCCACAATTGCTCCCTCACTACTATATTGTAAGGGAATGCAAATTGGTCTCCCTTCATACTTCCCACATAGGAAGAAGTGGCGCAGCCTTACGGTAACCGACAACCCAACCACTTGAAATTTTCTTGAATTTTCACAGTGCTTGATGATATTGGATGCTTGTAGGTGGTCCACGTGGACAAAAGTCCTAGTTGGCAACAACGTGGTCACTCTAAAATTGCTTTAAAGTCTCAATGCGTGTTTGTGCAAACATGCGAAAAAATAAATTAAAAAAAACTAGAAAAAAGGCGCAATAGGAGGCCTGAGCATTTTTAGGCTTGGAATCAATTTTATTGAGGAAAACATTTAATAGACAAGTTACTAGTTAAAGAAGTATTGAAACTAGAGATCTATATATTAAAATGTTGGATTAAAACCATGAAAACCAATATGTTAACCATTAAATAGAATATGCATTTGGACTTGATAGTTTTAGGTTGGATAATTTTTTGCAATGGATAGTTCAGCTGTAATAGTGGTGTTGGGGTGGTATAAGAGATCATATACATGGTCATATATGGGAGGTATAGACACATGTATCATGCATACATGAAAGAGATATGCACGTATGCATTGTGTACCTAGGGATGCATTATCATCACTGTGCAATCTGAGCAGGGGGAGAAAACAGAGACGATATATGAGAGAGAGATTATCTTGATTTAGCTATGGAAATTATGAGTCTTTATGTTGTGCATTGCATAGGTCTGGTAGATTGAAGCTTGGATTACTGGTTTTTCATCCTTCTTGCAAGATTGGAGTTTAGGCTCTAACAATTTGGCGACTACGGTGCTCAACAGACCATTGTGTGGGAAGAATTCCCATTGGAAAAGGGATTGTTACCATTTGTCGTGGTGATCGTCGGAAAGAACGACACCATTGAGCAAGGAGCAATTTCTTTGTGTGAAGGGGATCTTGTCGTAACTAATTTGTGGGGTACAATTTGACAAGGGGAGCATAGTTTTATGCCCAAAAGAACTAAGAAGGATATACCACCAACCTCCATCATAACAAGAAGGGGTCCGGTGACTCAGGATTTTGGCTCAAAATTGCATCAAGATTAAATTTCGTTTTCAAATTTGGGAGCAGATCTAAGGTCTAATTCTTAGATCCAGGAGGTTCTAATTCCATTTACTGATGTAGAAGGTAATCTAATTTCGTGTTTCAAATTAAATGGAGATTCCATTTCGTTTTGTCAATTTCAAGAACCTCAAGAAGAGGCAGAGATGGTTGTATTACCACCGATGGTGTGGGGTTTTCAGACAATGGGGATTCCAAAGTTTGATGATATGGTAGATTGGGATCCTTTGAAATATATTGTGAAGTTTGAGAGGTATTGCCAGCAATGTAAATTACCGGTTGCTGATTATTTGCTTTGGTTTCAAAGTTCTTTGCAAGATTCAATGGGGGATTGGGCACAAACTCAGCCATCAGGAATTGAAGGAAGCATTCATTGCTAATTATCAAAAAGTCCGTACTAAGGATAAGACTATGGAAACGTGGACCAATTTCACACAAAAGGAGGATGAATTAATAAGGGATTATAATCAGTGGTATATTGTTGTTATCAAAGCCGTAGTTCATTGGAAGATTGCAAGAAATGATGAACTAGATATCCAATGGTATACAAAGGGGCTAAAACGAGCAATTGCTCATAAGGTAAAGGCTAAACAGCGTACAACATTATTGAGAAGCACAAAAGTTTGCTCTCAAGGCAGAAGACAAGTTAGAATACATTCATGAAGTTGTTACTCCAGAGCATAAAGCGACAGAGGAGATTGCAGCAAAAGTTTTTAAGTTTACAATAGGGGAGAAATAAAGGGAGGTCCAGTTTATTACTTGTGAGTATTGTGGATCTATTGAACACTCTGAAACCACATGTAGATTGCTGAAATTTTGTTCAAGATATCAAATCAAGGGTCGTAATGATCAAGAATATAGGGAGAAGAGATTCTTTGAGAGGGCTAATCCAGTATTTGTTGTTATGTAACAAGCAACCACCTATGCCTATTCAACCAATGCAAGCAACTCTCATCCCACAAGTTCCAATAATGCCACAAGCTCCAATGGTCCAACAAGCTCCAATGGCCTCCACACAAATGGTGCAGCCAAAATAAGGATGGTATCCAAGTAAGCCTCATTTGTATTGCAAGTTATGTGACAAATTTAAGCATGATGAAAGTAAGTATCCACCAAGGCAGCAAGTATTTGATTTGGTACCTCTTCCTAATAATGATGCTCGCATCCATGATGCAAATTATATTGAAAATCCTCAAGTTAAGGCTCTTATTGAGGAACTTAAGAAGCAAGAGAAGGAAAAATCGGTAGTGAATTGTGGATTTGTTGAGGTGGAGGATGACACATTTCAGCAAGAAGAAGAGATTAGAAAAGTAAATGCAGTTATAAGATCAAAACAGGGGGGGTCAAGAACCAAGAGTAGTGCCGATAGCGGAGAAGACTAAGAGCTCTTTACCAAAGGCTTTGACGGGACCAGCCTTAAAGGTGTCAACACTTAAGAAGGTGAAATTCAATGTGCTACCCATAGAACAGTTTTAGTCTATAGAAGAAAATCAGCCCATGTTGACACCTCCTATGGTGGAGGAGGCAGGGGTTTTTTAATCCTAGTAGTAATGATTGTACTAGTCCATTGTATGATTGTGTGGATGTTAAAAAATCTATTCTATTCTATTCTATTCATAATGAAGATGATTTGATCAGCCAAGTTTTAGCTACTAAATTCACACTTACTCTTGAACAATTGATGCATTATTCTCCTAATTTGTTGCAAGAGTTAGAAGGAAGAAAGAAATTAGAAATTTCAGTTCAACAAATTCTACCGAATGATAGAAACAAGAGTATAATACAGCCATCAACCCGACAGTCCGAGGATCCAGGGCCATTTCTTTGTGATGTGAGTATCAACGAGTATTTAGTCAAAGGAGCAAACATAGATACGGGCAATGGAGTGAATATAATGCCTTACCATATAATGCTTCAAGTTGGATTGAAAATGATGGAACCAACAACTATGATGCTCAACGCATTCAATCAAATGAAGGCGCAGTCTATGGGAGTTATAAGAAATGTCTTGTGCAAATGTATATGAGGTGGAACCAATTTTGGATTTCATAGTTTTGAAATTTCTAGAGAGTGTGCATGTTGAAACTTATACTTTGTTGCTGAGCCGTATATGGTTAGATGTCGTACAAGCTGAGACTTCATGGAGAAAGCGTGAAATGAACATCTTTCAAGGGGAATATAAGGTTACTATAGATCATCCTCTGAAATCAAGCATGGATGGGATAAACAAAAATCAGGTAAATCTAATCACATCTCACATGGTTGAAGAGTATGAGTATGTTTTTTTACATGCAATTGATAAGTTTGAGCATTGTCATGAGAAATGAAATGAAATGTTTATTAATCACGTCTGTGAGACCATCAGGTCTAGAAGACGGTCACACTATACACATTCAAAGTTATAAAAAATATCATCTAATGCATCCTCAGAGAGGAGTGCATTTGCCTCTTTCCCCTCGTTCTCATCTACAAGGTCTTTGTCATGCAGCTTCTTTAAGAAAATATCTCTATGCTTGAGGACCTCCACAAGGAATCTACTTATCGGATAGGCAGCAATATTAAAAAATTCTAACAATGTAGTTGAAGAAATCCCAAAATTGCTTCTAATGTTAGCATATGCATGGCAATGAAGAATCACATGGGGTTCATCCTCTATCTCATCAACATCACACAGCTTGCATACTCTTGCTTCCCGTGGTATATCGCCCCATCTTCCTACCTCCACTCCAAGTCTATGGGAACTGAGCCGCATTCTGCTAATGGTGTGCCTCGTTTTCATGGGCAGCCCCTCCTTCAAATACGATGCCTCCTGCAGGGTTGGGTTCATCATCCTTCTATAAAATTCTTTTTTCACTTCTGGAACACTCCACAACTTCTGTAGAACATGCTCTCGAACCCATTCTCTAAGCCTACATCTGTTGCTGCTGAGCGCATTTATATCCAAACCCCACTTATGCATCCACACTATTATGTCAGTATACCACCCTTTCTCTTTACTTGCCTCCAATGCTAAGCATGGCAAACTGTCAACTTCCATCTCAAATTGCACTTTGCATATGTACAACAATGTTTTAAGCAATGCTTCTATCTCCAAGGGAAGCATCCCACATTCGGCCAATAACATATCATAAGGCGTCTGCATTTTTGTGCCTAGTTCTGTATGGAAAAACTTCTTCTGAATCAAGGGGGGTTCACAGTTTTGGGCGTATAACCCATCTGCATGCACGGGAAGGGGGTTTTTTGGACCTATTTTCGTACATATACGGTCGGCAGGGGGTCCTTTTTCTGGTATTTTTTGCACTATCCTTGGTAATTTTTATTCGAAAGGGGTCAAAATTTGCTTTTAAAGATCCATATACAGGGGGGTTTTTTGCCACCCCATGCACGCAGATGGCATATCCCCCTTGTTCTGAATCTTCTCAACCTTTTTCCACATCTCCAATGAAAGCCTAGCCCCCAAACTTCACATCCATATAGCACAACAGATTGCACAAGGGAGCTATACACCATTTTTTTTATACTGAAATTCCATATTTCAAAGATTATTACACCTTCTCTCGCAATGCAAACAATGCTTTTAAGCCACCATCGACTCGTTTCCTCTCTTCACTGATTCCAAAGGAAAGCTTTTATCAACAATCAGCCCAAGATATTTATACACACTTGCAATTTCTATAGTTTCACCTTTATAGTACCATGCAAAGTGACCCACTTTATTGGCCCCAAATATGATGATTCTCGTTTTATTCCTATTCACTACCATACCTTTTGCATCACAAAATTTTGCCAAGGCATCTAAGTGTCTCTGCATTCCTTCAAGATTTCTGGACAATATCACAATATCATCTGCATATAACAAGAGTAATATAACAAATCCACTCAGAGACGCACCTTCTCCTCCAATTCTAACTATCCATTCCTCTAACTCGTCTATAAATAGACCAAATAAAGTCGGAGACAATGGGCAACCTTGCTTTACTCCAATATTGCTATCCACTAAGCTCTGACATTTTTCAAAAAAAGGAAACGATAATTGCACCCATACCTTATCGTATAACGTTTTGACTGCTAATTGATATTCCATAGGGACTTCAAGCTTGTCCATGCGTTGCTAGAGATTACTCCTTTGCACCTTATTGAAGGCCTTCATGAAATCAACAAATAATGCAAACATGGGTTTTTTCTTACCTATGACATAATCCATCAATGCTCTGAAGGTAACCAGATGATTTGTAGTGGATTTTTTGCGAGGAAGCCAGCTTGGCCCTTAGCTCGTACCTTATATTCCTCAGCCCAACCACTAATTTTAGTATCAAGCATGGTAGCAAAAAGCTTCGAATATAAGTTGCTAATCATTATCATTCTATAATTGTTTGGATCAGATACGTCACCTGCTTTATGCAATGGAATGACTCTATTTATCTGCCAGATTGTGGAAATCCTTCATGCAATGATGCATTAAACATCGAGACCAACACATTAACCATGGAGGAGCCTGCCCATTTAAACATTTCTGCTGTTAGCCCCAGAGCATCCGCCGCTTTTCCATTAGAAAGCTTTTGTAGTCCTTTAAGGATATCCTCAGCAGTAAATACAAGGGTGTTAAACTCAACTGCATGCCAAGTCTCATCCAGCCCATGCATGTGATAGAGATCTTGCACTTGCTTCCACAAATCAGCCACATCAAGCATCACATTCATTGGTTTCTTAGGCTTAAGCCTTAACCAAAACTTTTTAGGATCTGAAATCAACTCTGCAATCATATCTTCATGCTTTTTCCGCAAAAATGCTTTCTTTTTGGATTTTATCAGCCGGATATATTCTTTCTTAACCATCATTTTAATTACGCCCCTAGCCGACTTGAATTCTTGTCTCTTTTGCTTACATTCCATGTCGAACCATCCATTACATGGAAGCCCCAATAGTCTCCTTCTGGAAACAAAGCATTGTTCCGCTACAGAGAGTACAAGAGAAATCAACTGTTGACTTATTCCAAATGCATCAAGAGGCCATTCGCTTTGTGCAATTTTATCTTCACAGATTTTTTCATACATCTCAGCTTTAAATCTAGACATAGAAATTTTCTTATTCTGCATGGGTACAACATTTTGTGTGCGCAATCTGGTTGCGTGTATTTCTACAAGCAAGGGGACATGTATATCCCCTACATAAATCCTTGCAATACTTTCAGCAAAATCAACACTTGCTATTAAAAAGTCTACTACACTCGCATCTTTACAAGTACACTTTCCTGAGCCCGGATATTTTGCAGCACCATTATACAATACCAAATTGAGTCCACTGCACATGTTTAACAAATGATATCCTTGCGGTTTAGGCCAACAAGATTTATCTGCAGATACACGATTCCATCTACTAGTAACCAGTTCCTGGTCATCCAACATTTCCATCCAAATAGGATCTCCATTTGGGCTGCTAATAGCTGCTTGCTTATTTGCTATACGACCATTAAAATCGCCAAGTAACAGTATATTTCCATGCAGCATTAGCTCTATTATGTTCTGTTCCAAATGAAAAGAAGGATCGTCCCTATCAAGATTCTCTGCATCATAGGTAGGCGATTCCCTTGGCGGGAAATAGCAACCTGCAACATATGTCTTCCCTCTCTTACCAGGTAACTCAATCCAAATATATTGTTTAGAGGCCTTGTGCTTAATAACTGACACTGTTTGCAGAAACTCATTCCGAACATAACATGCAATGCCTCCAAATCTCCTGAGTCTCCATCCTTTTATATTCCAAACAGAATAGATACAAGTAAATCCTATAATGTCCGGCAGTCCTTTCTCCTCATGCTCACATGTCTCTAAGAAAAAAATAACATCAAAATCCTGCAGGATATCATCCATAGTAGAAACCTTAGTAGCAGTTAGTGTATTTACATTCCAAGATCCGACCCTGATGGTCTCAAATTCCTAGCTATCTGTTACAACCGCCTTGCCATTATGCCAAGAAATCTTTTTCCCTTGTTGCCTTGCTTGCTTGAGTATTTGTACCTGTTCTTTATGTTTTTGAAACTGTTCTTTGGTAAGATCATTATTAATCCAAACCTTTTGTCCCTTCAAAGAAGCCCTTCTTTTCAAGATATTGAATTTGCTGTCTCTACTGTTGAATTCAACCACCACATGCCTTGTCCATGACCCTTTCTTACCAACACGAAATGCATCGACAATGCCTGCATCTCCTACTTCCAAATTCTGCTGTAAAAATTGCACAACAACTTGTTTTATATCTTCTTTCGGAGATTCAATGCCCTTGCCTTCCATTCCTGATCTTCCATAAAATCTGCTAGTTGTTGCTTCATCTCTGCTACAGAATCGTGTTTATCATATCCATATCCGTGGACGTAAAAAATTTATCTTATCTTCATCATTGTCACTATCACTACTATCTGTTAATTCTTTCTCCAATTCCAATTTAACCTCTGACTTAAACTGTTCAAATTCAGCTCTCATCTCCTTTTTGAATTGTTCATAATCATTTCTCATTTATTTACAAATTGCATTCTTCAAATCAGAAACTATGGTAGGAATTACCTCTTTGAGTATCTCCGTCATGGCTTCTTTGACAGTGTCGCGCAGGTCTTGTCTAGAATTGGATTGGGTAAGGAGGCCCAAAATTGTTGCTGGTGCAGCAGCTACTTCACATTTTGCCGAGTATGCGGCAAGGAGATCACTGGCCCCATCCATATTAGCGATTTTTCCTGGTATTGTCCCATCCATGATCCCTGTTTGCACAGCCACGGTCCCATCCACGATCCCTGTTTGCACAGCCATGGTCCCATCCACGATCCCTGTTTGCACAGCCACGGTTTCCCCTGTTTGCACAGCCATATTTTCTGATTCTGGCCCTTTTTCTTTAACATTTTTATCTTTGCCTTTTCTGATAGCATCTATAGCAGTTTCGACATCACCAGAAGCCACGTTTCCTACAATAACAGCAGTATCTGCATCAAGCACAGTATCCGGCACTTGCACAGTAGAATCCGGCCCTTGCACAGAGAAAGAAAGTGATAGATGCTTGAGCAGCCCTGAGTTTGAGACTTTTCATACATGTGAAACATTTTAGGATACGAATCAGCATAGATGTATTTCAGCGATACGAATCCAATGAGCCATAGCGCAGGTCAAACATATCTCTGGAACTCAAGATATCATCTTTCAAAATTTGCCATAGCTACAGAGGCTATGTTTCATCACAGTTTTTTAAAAGGTTATATTGAGGAGGTTATATTTTTTTCTAAACATACATGTAAAGGTGTTATTTGGGGACATGTCCCAAGGACCATACTAGTATATTTTGTTTTGGGTTCTCTGCCATGGAATGACACATTTTCCCACTGTGGTCGCCACTATTGGGGTGGTATAGGATATCGTATACATGGTCGTATATGGGAGGTATATACACATGTATGTACACACATGCATGCGTGAAAGAGATATGCACATATGCATTGTGTACCTGGGGATGCATTATCATCACTGTGTAATCTGAGCAGGGGGAGAAAACAGAGACAGTATATGAGAGAGAGATTATCTTGATCTAGCTATGGAGATTATGAGTCTTTATATTGTGCATTGCATAGATTTGGTAGATTGAAGCTTGGATTACTGGTTTTTTAATTCTTCTTGCAAGGAGGCTCAAAGAAGTGGTGGGAAAATGGACTTGATAGTTTTAGGTTGGGTAGCTTATTAATGGAATATTTCATGTAATATATTCTTTCGTTAGAGACAATGGTCGTTATCATTTTCAAATTTTAATATTTTGTTTTAGAAACACAGTAATTGCGAGGATGCATTAGCTCGTCAGAGATAGGTATGCATGAAGTCATAAGAAAAACAAACGATTTTCAAGGAAAAAAAAAAAGAGAAGGTATGAATTTGAAGCCTGCACGAAGTAGTTGAGGCATAAGGCTCGGTATAGAAATGGCCATTCTAAACTCCAAATGTTGTTACTTCTTCTCAAAACCCATATTTGCTCATAGATAGGTTTGTAGTGAAGGCCATAACCAAATTCAACTTCAAGGATTTCAAAAAACACAAGGCATGACTTTGGAGACAATCTATATGTACTACCATTCAGCTTCTAAAAACACATCAATCTACAATTGTAAAACGAATGTTCTTATTTACCTCTATTATTGAAATATGAAACAATGACGAAGTGTCAGTCTTAGAGAATGAAAATGACAGGCGAACGATGTTGTATAGTTGTGTTTCTTACGGGCGAGGCGAGTTGAAGCGCCAGTGTTGGAGAATGCAAACGGCAGGGGAATGATGTTGCAGGGGCTACTTTCTTATGGGCGGGGCGGTCTTTTCAAATAGCAACAAAGAAACTATTTTTCCTAGCCCTACATTTTTATAGATTAGAATCTAATGGTTTGCAGCACGCAGATTAATGCATAACTTCGCGAGTCCTCCTTGCGAGGGATGAACAATTGCACATTTGAGACATTCATAAAACAATGGAAAAAAATATAATAGGCTAGATAAAGAGGCTCATTATGTGGAAAATATGCCGACACTCTTTTCCAAAGAGAAGGGAACGTTCCAACTGCTAAATCTAGGGCAGAGCAAGAGGTCATTGTAGAATGCCTGAGAAGGGAACAAAGAAACCTATGCTGCATGAAAATGCTAATTCGTCACAATAAGCAATTGGAGCAAGGCCGGCCATGGAACTCTGCAAGGAGCAAGGCACACCAGAGGCTGGTCATAGAACAGTTGGCCATGGCCTTGCGAAAACAAACCCAGGCCGTTCAATAAGCACGACCATTAGAAAGGTTACCGGCAGAGGCTAATCAAGGTAAGATCTGAAGCTCCAGGTGGGTCTTAGAGCTGGCCATAAGTAGAGTTTAACAGAGGTGGATCAATCATTTTTAGATTCTAACAAAGGCAAAAAACAAGGGAGCTCCAATGAGTGGCTCTTGTGAGGGAACTAGTTCCATAAACTCCTATTTATAAGAAGAGATAAATCTAGAAACTTTCTGAGGTCTCTCCTCCCTCGAGAAATAAATTTATCTTCTTATCTCAACTCGAAGATAAATTCTCACTTATTTGTTACACCAGTATAACCACCAACAAAAAGAAAAAAATTAATGTTAAATGTTAATGTTGTGTTAAATAAATGTCGACAATCGTTTGAAATATCACCTGATTCAAAGGAATCTGGGTATCTATACATCTTTTGAGATTATATATGAAAATTGTCTTTCAACAGAGGTGTGTCTCTTTCTATTAAGGAAATTTATCCGGTTTAGCTCACCTTATGAAGCACCACTTTTGAGCTTCAAAACTAAAAAATGCACCAGAGCAGAAAAATGAGATATAAAGATGATCCGATGATTACTGCTTCACAATTGGAATCTTTCATCTTCCTTACAAAGACCTGGGAACATGCTGGGTATAAGCTACTGGATTCTGTCGGGCTATCAGCACTACTTATTCTCACAGGCAAGCGGGACATGGAGGTATTGCTTGCTACTATAAAACAACCCTTGCACTTTCAGTCTCCCTGATTCAATACTAGAGTATTCAAACTTTTACCCATCCCTTTCCTTCCCAACATCAATTGCAACCTCTAAAATCCTAAAATTGAAATGGGAAAGGATTATTTTCCTTAGATGTCTATACAATATGTGCCCATTTTAGCACCCAAAATCTCTCTCGCATATCTTGTTCATAGTAAAAATTGTTTTTGTTATTTTTCTCAGGGATTGTGCCCAGCTTATTCACCACATTTATGCATGCTTTGCGTTCGCATTTCCATCAACCTGTAGTCCTAATATAACAATGTTAAATCACACACTCAAATGCTACAGTGTCAACATCAAGATACAAAAATTGAGTAATGTTTTTGGTCCAATGCAGTCTTTCAGGCCTGGTAGACTGTAGTATGGACATATCATATTACCATAAACAACAAAACTGATATCATTCTATAAAATCTCAATAGTAATACATGCCAAAGAGGAGAGGATCTTACAAAATGAAATCAAAATGATATATTTCTAGACTGTTTCAATTTAGCCAACATTTGAGAGACAACAATGCAGATCATGTTTTTTCACCTGTTTTGTTGCATAGCCCATGGCCTCTATCAGTAATGACACTACATGTGCTCTGCAAATGGCCTGAAATGCATTATTAATGGACAATGATGCAGTTTTGCTTCTAGCTACAGCTACAATACCCTCCTCTTGATATGAGCAATATCTATACATCCTGAAAAGTAGACAAGCCCCAAAATCAGAAATTTATGACTTTGCTCAACTGCCTTGTGGGAACAAGTTCTATAAGATCTGATTGAATTCGATCATCTGCTTTAAACTCCATCCCTTCTCAAAGACTAATCGAACTCGATTATCTGTCTTGAGAAGTAATACTCTTTTCCCAAAGCTAGTCAATTGACTTTTTGCTTTGAAAGGTTTTTCCATCTCCTCTCCAAAGCTGGTATTCTTACCAGCAGATGCCAAGGGACAAATCCATTGTGTGTAGATGCTTCAAACCACTTGGAAATGTGGCAACAAATACAAAGTTAAAGATTGCTCCTTCCAAACCTATAGAGGTCAACTCACAACAAGTTAGAAGCAAAGAATACTCGAAGCAAACAAAAAAAAAGTAAAATCAACATTCAAAAAATTTTGTACCCTTAAATGACTTGCATATGACTTGGGAATCAAGGAAATATTCCTAATCTGACCATCAAAGAAAGATTTGTTCCATGGGGCAAGCCAAAAAACTGAGGGTGCATCCCCATTATCGTAGAACTCAGTTCTGGGAGCTTTGACATGTAAGCAAAGCAAAGTCATTTGCTTGAAGACCATTCCCATTGCAATTTAGTGCTCCTAAACCCGAAATCAGAGCAAGAAACAAATCATAATGGATCTCTTCACTAGAAGCAAATCCAGGAAGAAGACAAACCCGGCTCTGAATTCAGCAATTCAGAAGTCCCCTCACACTTCTTTTGAAGTTTCCTTTGCCACAAAGGAAACTTTGCCACGAAGGACGAAATAAGGCTGGAGAAGAGATAATGCGACCAATTTTTTTTTGTCGCTACTTGCCACGAAGCAAAGGCAACGCATAACAGACTAATGGGGATGCACCCTGATTCTCTCACAATGTTGCTTCTGCAATTCAACGTCAAAATCATATCATCAATTTCCAGTTTGATGATGCCAACGTGGAATGACGTAAAATTGCTTTCCTTTAAGGCCCTTTTTCCACATTAGCCGCAAAATATGACTGCCATATACTATATATGACACCATTTGTGACTCCAGGGCTAAAAATGAGACACACAAATTGAATCTTGCTTTTCCACTGCCGTGGTAGTCATAAAATATGACACCATTAAAATACTAGTGAAAAACCATAAAAAAATAAGACACGTCTTATTTTTAGTTATATTTCAAATAAGACTAGGTGTCTTATTTTATGGCGTGGGAAATCCCCCAGAATAAAATAAGCCAAACTTATCCGGAACCTAAATAAGACATGTCTTATTAATTATTTGGAAAAGTGAAATTTTTTTAAGAGAATAGGTGGCCAAATGTGTGACTTTTTAGAAATAAGACTACCGTGAAAAAGGCCTAAACCAAAAGCAGCTAAGTACCCAAGGACATGGAGTGCGGAGGAGCAAAGAAAGCCAGTGAGTTAGCAGAAGATTTTGTGGACTTTCTGAATGCTTCACCCACCCCCTTCCACGCCGTGAGTAAGTACCCTTTTTTTTTTGTGCATTTGCTGCCTTGTCAGCGTCATTGAATCAATTCTGTTTCTGGAACAGAGGAATCCAAGCAAAGGCTCCTCGCAGCAGGCTTTACGCAACTATCAGAGAGGGATATATGGTCCCTGGTGCCTGGCGGCAAGTATTTCTTTACCAGGAATTTCTCCACAATAGTGGCCTTTGGTATAGGAAAAAGGTGATGGTGCCATCCATCAGCATTTGGTAAAATATGAGCTGATAGTAAAGACTGACTAGACGTTCAAAAACAGATTTTCCCCAGGGAACGGTTTTATGATAGTTGGAGCTCATACTGACAGTCCTTGCCCAAAACTGAAACCAATATCTAAGGTATTTTTCTGATAGGGTAGATTTCCGATTTCAGTAAATTACTTAAGCAGTTTCCCAATTGGCAGCCCAATTCCATAATCCCTTTTTTTCAAGCAATTAACTATTGTTTATTCTAACGCCATTTTTCACTTGGAAAAAAACAGATAATTAGGCTACCTTATGCTTTATGGGGAGATTTTAGCATAATAAATGGAGAAGCATTGAATGTGGATGGTCGAAGACGTTTCCATTCTGGCATCCTCTTTCATTGAGCAGCCAAAAGAGTATATATACTGCATGAAAATGTAGAACTTTTCCTCAGGCCAATGCAGTGGGAAGTTAACCCTATAGATTCCTATAGATCGAATCTCTCATGCATAAACAATGTGTCTAACCTAAAAGGATTTATCTTCTCAATATCTGTATTATATAACATCTATTGAAAGCTGTTAAAGGTAGTTCTCTTCTACGTGCCCAAGGAAATAACGAGGGAAATAGACACTCTAAATAAAAAAGCTGGTCCTTTTGTAGAAGGGATGCTCATTAGAGTAGTAGATATCATTTCTGCAAGTTGTTTAATATTTCTCCCAATAACTATGTTGGATTATACTTTCAGCTCACAAAAGGAGGGTTTCTAGAAGTAGGCGTGCAGACATATGGTGGGGGCTTGTGGCACACTTGGTTTGATCGAGATTTAACCGTTGCAGGTCGGGTGATGGTTCGTCGAGGTGATGATGCAGACAAATGTTGTTCACATGAACTTGTCAAAATCACCGAGCCAATCATTCGAATACCCACTTTAGCAATTCATTTGGACAGGTAATTCTTTGTGCTTTTGTCACGGGTATCGTATTTGGGGTTGAGAACTACGTTGTTTAAAGGGACATATTATGGATCATGATACTGTAGTACTGCATGCAAGACAAATGGTTTTACAACCCTATGTAAGCTACACAGCTTTTGTTGTTTCATAAGATCTTGCACTGTTGTTATTGTATCCTTATCAGCAGGTCGAGTTCCAGCACAGGCATACTGATAACCACTTTTCTGCTGCCTGTTGCTCAGTTCAGTTCTGCAACCTATAACCAACTGTACTAGCCTTGCATGGCCGAGAAAAGTTAAGAAATATGATTTGGCCCGTATGAGATGGGGAAGGACACACTTTATAATGTCCACTGTTCATGTTAGGGTACACACTTATTGTGTCCTTCCTCCAATGATTAATAACTCGAGTGACATGAAGGATTGATGTTCGATGTCATACTCTTCCATGACTTCAGTTCTAGTTTAGTGACATGGATGCAGAGGAAGCACTATGGGTGTCTATCATGAAACCAAAACTATGTGTGGCAGGACCATTTGAGGAGACAAAATTCTCAGGAGCAAATAGTGCCACATCAGCACCAGGATCACAAGGGTTGGATAAATGATGTGGCATTTGGAAGTTGTTAAGAAGTAGCACCCGTTTTTTTCCCTTCTTTTTTCTGGTTTCAAGGATGCCCCATCCCATAGAGTTGTATTTTGTTCTACTCTATTGGAGCTTAGCTGTTCTTTGCTTGCTCAAGTACCTCCTTGTTTTAACCTTGATTTTCCTGCCTAAATCTTTCAAATCTCAACAGTCTCAAAGTCCTATGGCACCACATCTGATCAGGCTGAGGAGAAACAAATCATTGGTAGCAGCCTTTGAGAGCCCAGTTCGAGTTAATTCCTATTGCCATGGTAGGGATCAAAGACCAGTGTGTCTGATTGTGACGCCCAGAGGTCTGTTTGAAGTCCCAATTAGAATCAACAAGGTTTGGGATCTTTTGGAAACTTGAAGAAAGCCATCATCAGAGCCCAACAAGAATTAGCGCTGGATCTTGACTGATATGGCAAAAATTATCAAGATTTGACTTACATTTATTATGGTAATCTTGAGAGGAATTTTCTGGTAAATCAGCTTTGGGCTTATATTGATTTCCTTCAATTCTGCTTTAAATTGATCTGGGTGGATTTCAAGATGGTCCAAAAGTAAAATCTGATCTTCAGCACAGATCTTGTCAGAATTGTGCGCAGATCAGATCAAAGCGGGTTGGTTTTCCAAAGGTTCTGCGGCCTCCCACAAGATAATGTCCTCTCACAAATCCTAACCCCCTTCGCAGCAAGATTTGCTATCTGGTGCAAGATCAATCTAGATCTTGGCCGTACTTCCGCTCAGATCCGCCAGATACCATGCTGAGGTCTGGTCCAAGTCTAAGGAAGGAGCGAGCATAAAAGTCAGGGGACACTGATCCTAAACAAGCACTGACATGATATATTGGCAAGGCAATTCTGATCCTTCTGCCAAGTTAACCCCAGCTGCCTCTGAGAAATTCACACAGCCTTGAAGCCATCATTAAGCACCCTTCTGATATAAGAAACATAAATCTGTTGCATTCAGACATCAGTATCAGTATCTGAACACTTTGTTTGAGTACTTGAATCATAGATTCTGGACGCATATCAAGGCCCAAATATCATCAACAGCATGTTGCTAGTAGGCTCTAAATCCTTAAGATACTCAGAACGAACGAGATAATGCTGACATTACTTCTGATAAAGCAAAGTCTCCCGTCATTTGATTATGCATCTAATACAAATTTCCAATGGTAAAACCAAATAAAAAGAAAAGATTCAATTTCATATTTATCTAGAATATTCAGATAACGAAACAATAGTAAATATAATAGACTGCTACTCTATTCGTTTGGAATAAAGCTCATATGATTGCAACCTATTGCCACCGAGAAATGGTAATTAATTTGCATTCTAGAAATCAAAATTTCACCTCTTAATCCTAGATTAAGAAGTGGGAAAGAGAAACTTCTATGTACAATCTAAAGAAAACCTGATAGCAACAACCTCCATGCCGGACTCTTGATCAGCTCGAAATCCTTTTAGCTAATACAACGGTTTCGCAAAGAAGGGCAAAACGTTGCTTCCCTTCTATTATGTTCATTTTAGGCCACATCAGCATCATAGGATGATGGTAACTCATACCTGGTATACCAATATTGTTCTTATTCAGTTTGTTTGTGAAAGGAAGTTAGATTTTTATGCCTGCCAACTGATATTATCTAACTTAACATTCCATGAGCTTTAATTATTTAACTGAATGCAATACAAAACGGAATAGCACCTTTAGAATGAACTCAATTTATTTTCCTCTTACTACTGTGAACATATACAAACTAGTTGAATTGGATTGCCCTAGCTAACAAATAAGGAAACCTGACGTCATCTATGAAGTATGGATGGCGAATGATTAATTGTACATGTCATTACTGGTACATATCATTATGTCCATACATCAGATGCAATTTTCATTTAAAAAACCATCTCTACTTCGAGGATAATAATTTGGAGTGGCAACGTATTTAAAATTGATTCCTGCATGTAAAGCATGATGCTGAAAATAGAGGAAGAGAAGTTTCTAGGTAAAAAGCTGGAATTAATAGCATTATCGTTGGTGCCATCTTTGATTAGTGGACTTCTTTATTTCACACAGGAATGTGAATGACGGCTTTAAGGTCAACACACAGAGTCATCTTGTGCCGATTTTGGCATCTGTTATAAAGGTATGTATCTTCCAGTTTATCTTATGGTAGGTTGTTATTGTCTGTGTTAACAACTCTTATTTGTCAACAAGATGCTGATTTTTATATTTTTAGTAGTTTAACAGTAAAAAATGGATGGCAGGCAGAACTTAATAAACCATTGTCAATAGTAACTCCACATAATATGAATGGGGATGTGCCAGACACAGTTGGAACAAGAAAGGAAGACCTTGGCGAGAACAGTCAACATCATCCTCTACTATTGCAGGTAGTAATTGTGTGTTCTTTTTGGAACTAGAGTTAAAAGGGGAAATTTTATCTTCCATGGAAAATGAAAAATGTTGCTCCTATTAAGCAAACCAACATCTTCTTGGGTTGTTAAGAATGACATTTTTTCTGTGATTTCTTTATACAGCTACTTGCCAATGAGATCGGTTGCTCAATAGTTGACATTTGCGATTTTGAGCTGCAAGTCTGTGACACGCAGCCGAGTGTTGTTGGGGGTGCCCTTAGGGAGTTCATATTCTCTGGAAGACTTGACAATTTATGCATGTCATTTTGTTCTCTTAAGGTGATGTTAGAATATCATGTTATAAAAACTGATAACTTGAATTATGTGAATTGACTGACATGCCATTCAGGCTTTGATTGATGCAACAAGTCTGGACTCTCTGGAAGAAGAGTCGGGTGTTCGTATGATTGCTTTATTTGACCATGAAGAGGTTGGATCCAATTCGGCACAGGGTGCTGGATCTCCTGTCATGTTTGACGCTCTCAAGAGGATAACGTATTCAGTCAGTACGAATGTGATTCAGGTAATGATCTTGATTCACAGACTTTGCACAATAGATAGGAATGACTATTTTGTTAGGGTCAGGTTATCAGAATCAACTTTTTTAAGATCGGCTCCTTGTTTTGGTTGCTGAAAGTATTCTAGAGCACAAGGTCTATGGCGGCTTCTATGGATGCAGGGAACCTTGTGAAACGTAAAGCAGGCTGATTTTTCTCAACATTGGTAGATGATTCTTATGTTCACTTATGCTCTTTGGGCTGCAAGCATTAGATTCATTTACTGCGAGAGGAGGACAATTGGGCCTCTTGACCTTTTCAGCCTCTGGACTCCGGCATTGCCACAGTCTGCTTCCTCCTCTTCTGTAACTACTGCTACTTTTTGCCATTTGCCAACTTCAGACGACCCATATTATGTACATGTTTATATATCAATCTCTCCTAGATGTAGTGAACTTGGTCTCCAAGTATACATAATGCATCTCAAGCTCTAGTTGTACTTCTTATTTTTCACTCTTATGAGAAATTGCCAAACAACAGCACCTTTCTCTCCTTCCATATCATGGCATTTTTTTTACCTATGAACACTATGGTGGAAGTGATTCTTACGCTGTCTTTTTAACGGAGATGGAATCTAATAGAGGAACTGCCATAGAACTTTTAAAACATAGGACATGCCATCATATGGTAGAGAATGGTGTAAAGTATGATGATCTGCGTAAGTGGCTTGGCTCTGTTTACCATATTTCCTCTTGTCTACATACTTGCAGATGACAATTGAGAAGGCGATCCAAAATAGTTTTTTGGTTTCTGCAGACATGGCTCACTGTCTACATCCCAATTATACAGTATGTATTCTTGCTTATATAGGCTATTGTATTTGGATTATTTATGTATAATACAAGGCATCATCATATGTACTCCCAGGATAAGCATGATGATAATCATCAGCCAAAGATGCACAAAGGGCTTGTTATCAAGCATAATGCCAATCAACGTTATGCCACAAATGCCGTTACCGCTTACATATTTCGGGAAATCGGGAGACGGCATGGCATTCCAACACAAGTAAGCCAGTTGCAAAGTTCAGGATTTTATCATGCTTCTGGTTTGTTTGACTGATTTATGACAGGATTTTGCCGTACGCAATGATATGGCATGTGGATCTACAATTGGTCCCATATTGGCAAGTGGATTGGGAATTCGCACTGTAGATGTTGGTGCACCCACTTTGTCCATGCATAGTGTTCGTGAGATGTGTGGTACAGATGATGTCTCCTACTCATATAATCACTTCAAAGCATTTTTCCAAGACTTCACCAAGTTGGATAGCTCAATCAAGGTCGATGTTTAAAAACCGAAATGATGATAGATGGGAAATTGGGAAACTGGAGAAGCCTTGTGAGACTTGCCATAAATTCATTGAAGTTGTATGCTAATTTTACCCTCCAAGTTTACGTAAGAAAAAAGTTCTAAAGTTTGCCTGAATTGCTGAAATTCATTGATATTCGAAGTGAGGTGGTTGAATTTTTATTCTTTTATGATATGTTTTGAATTACTATGAAGCAAGAAGTCTAGGGAGAGAGAGAATTTGCATGGAAAATTGCGAAGAAAGAACTCGCATGCCTTGTTACGATGGGATCTAACTAGGAGAAGGGGTCTCTTTTCCACTGGATCTTTAAAATTGTAAAGTAACAGTGCTCTTTCACCACCCAATTGGAAATTGGACTATAACTAGCAATTATTGTCACTATTGTCAAGGATTATCAACTTATACAAGGTAAGGTTATCGATCTAGCTAAGGCTGAAAACCGGAAATGCGTGACCGAGGCTGTGTTTTGAGGCCAGATATTTGGCACGTAAGGCCTCAAATAACTAAATATTTGGCCTCAGACGTGCAGTCGAGGCCATGCATTTTAAACACATTAGACGAGGCTCGCTAAGGCCAACTCTGTACGTGTCTGACGGGCCTCGGCTATTTTTAAAGGTGACATCCAAAGCGAAGATGGATAATCGCCTTATCAGGATTATCGACGTCAAAATTTATTCCTTTTTTTTTCCTTTCCTTGGTCAACATTTGTCATTTTTTTTTCTTTTTCACTTGTTAAGGAGATGGGGGACGGGAGCGATGGAGATGGTCGGCAGAGCAGCAATGCCATGATTTAAAAGGTTGATTGCAACGACCAGCAGGACCAGTAGTGGCATTGATGTAGGCCATGATTTAAAGCATCCATTCTTTAGTCTTGGCTAGATTTAGAATATCGATCCTTTAGTCTTGGCTGAACCAATACTGATAATTAGTTATCAGTACCTCGTACTCCTCTAGTAATGATAACAAAAAAAAAAACACTCTCCCTTAATACACAAGAGTCCGATAAGCTTTCTGTCGATCCTAGCCACTAGGACTTTCATTGATGTCACCTTATCAAGGAGGCACAATATCAAGGGTTGATCAACTTATACAAGGTTTTAGATGATCCAGCCACAGGACTTCTCATTGGTGTTATCAAGGGCTCATCTTTATTTGGTGTTATTTAAGACTCATAAACTTGATACAAACCCAGCTCCTTTCTCAAGAAATAATGGAGAAAGATATAGTTGAAACCTAGGTTCAATGGTATTCATCAGGCACTGTATGGGTTGTCTTGACCCCTCTACTACATCTTTTTGGCCATATATTCCAAATTGGAAAAGATAATGATATAAGGCTAGCCAAATGGCTATTTCATAGCATTTTGCCGAGGAAATTGGCTACAGTAAATGAAGCCTTATGCAATTAAACTTATGCAATCAAGTTAACATATCTTTGCAAGTAAGAACTTAGCATATTGATTGTCAAGCAAGTTAGTTTCTTCAACAGATTAAAACAAAAAATTAGAGTACAAGTGGAAAAATAAGCAATCAGACCTAAATTTAAGCTTTGGGTAGTACGATTACACTCATAATATTCTTTATAAACATTATTTGGTAGGTTCAATATCTGGCAAGCCCATTCTCATCTTGGATGTGCATTCTAGTGGCACCAACAATTAGAGACTTGAAGAATTTCCTTCTATACTTTTTGCCACGACATATGGACCATTAGACCTGGATTACTAGATTTTTACTTTACAAGATAGAGCTCAGCTTATTCTACATATGTCTTCTCCCATCTGCAAACAAAAACACCCTTGCGGAACATCAAACCTGGCTTATTGGATCTTGACCTTATAAGATACAACTCATCTTCTTCCAGAAATGTCTTCGCACGTGTACAAATAAACTATCCTAGGAAACCATCATGTAATGCCTAATACAACAAGTTCTTCATGTGCAAACTGAGAAATAGGCTATGCGCTGCCTGTTCAAAATAATATTCTCTGGAGTGTCAAGGGCTGTTACCATAAACCACTTCAGATGGAATACCTTGCTCAGAGTTACAATTTGATCATGCCTTTATAAATCATTCTCTACTATCTACTGGTCATTTGTTCAATTGCAATGAAGGAACTGCAATTACCCATGATTGATATAAATGCATAAATTCTCACCTGAACACTCTATTCATCCACTTCGAATGACTTTGAAGGAAGCCTTGCATCTCGCACCTCTATTGTCAAAATTGCTATTGCATCATGGATCTGCTCACTTACCTACACTAAAAGCATTTGATATCATTTGGCATATCCAAAATGCCTGACGTTTTTCCAAATAAAAGCAAAAGCAAATAGAACATTTACTTTAAGGATCTATAATAGCTTATAGTAAATTTATAATAGAAAAAGGGCTAGAGAAAATACACACCTCTCATGTTGCTAATCCATCTTATCTGTCATTAAGAAACTCAAGTCCGTGATTCAACCATCTAAGATGAAGCAGATTTTTATTGTTTATTGTTGGCAGGCTTGCCTAACACCCCATACAACATTTCTTACATTCTTAGCCTATCCACTTGTCACACACATCATCAAAAATTATTCTGCACCATTGGATCACAAAAGATAACATTCCTTTCTTCATTTTCTTCTTCGACGATGTTTGGCCACAATCTCCTCCTCGAAAATATGCTGTTAGAGGTCTGGCCAGGGAAAAGCTATAGCATGCATGGCCTGCTAAGGAGATTTCTCTTCTGGTGCTTGGTGGCACCAGGAGTACTCTCGTGCGAAAGATATAGTGTCCACTTTGCTGCAGGCATTGCAGAAAGAGTTCAAGATGCGTTCATCCGTGGAGGATGAATTGTGGGGCTAGAACTCCAATACAAGCTTCTGTGTAGAATAAACAAGATTGATTCGGCCAATTCTATGGATAACCCTGTACATCCATATTCTGATTCATATTCTTATATCAATACCATGATTAGTCCTCTAAGCGAGATTGCATTACTCTTTGTATAAGTTCTTAGCCCCATGTTGAAGCTTGAAATTGTTCTTGTACATTAGCCAAGAAACAACATAAGCAGCTTGGTATTGCATCTCGAGTCTGCCACATATTATTCATGGGTTTTGAGTCCCAGGATTTTCAGTTAGAGTCTATACATATGCCTCAATTTCTGACATTGAGGAGCTTAGGACGCAGAGCTTAAAAATGTTTTAGAAAATTGAGCACATGGGCACCACAGAAATGTGCCAAGATCCAGGGTATCAAAGGTTCTGCATTTTCAAGTGGTCGAATTTCTTTAGTGCTAACTTAGTTGCACATTTGAGATAAGTCATTTCAAAAGGACGAGTCTGACAATTTAAGTTTGCAGCATTGTGCTTGCAGTCTAGTTTGCAATGAAACAAACATGTTATTGAAATGTCATTAATGAGGTATATCCAACATCTTTGATACAACCAGCCTGCTCAAGTCATTCATGCATACTTTTGATGGGCAATTTTGCACCAAAATGATGTTGAACTGAACCATTCTTATGCAAGTCCATTCTTGAATGGATTGGGGCGTGAAGAAAGTGGCAAAGTGGCGGCTATGCAATTAGGCAGAAGCATCCTTCATTTCCTTTATGTTGCTTCTTTGCCATGTCTTTGATCTCTCTTGATTTCTTCCTTCTTTTGTTCTTCAGGATTTAAAGAATCGGAAGTGCAGTTTGGTTGGCATAGCTCTAATAATGATTTTACTAGTACATCGTCCATCGGTTCATGTTAAAGCTCCAACAACTTAAACATTTTTATATTATTCAAATATAAGAGTGTAAAATATCTAGGCATCTAGGCCAAATATGATCTTACAGATTGTCATAAAGTGTATCAATGAAACTATATGAAAGTTGATTTAAATCACAAAGAGTAAGTAGTGGTCGTCTGGCCTGCAGTAATCTAGATGATTTGAAATATTATTTGCGTGAACTTGGGGCTGAATTTGGACACCTATTTTGGATGTATTGGCAATAAAGTCTCCATTCGAAAGCAGCAGATTGTCCAAAAGCCTGCATAAATCTAGTTCAACTCAATGTGTCCAACACAGGTACTTTTGCAATTTACTTTGTTCTTGGGATGCCAATGGCCTAGTGGGTAAAAGAATGCTAGGGTGTCCTACATTTGGCCAAATGTAGAGTAAGAGATGTATCACATTTCAAATACATAACCACCGCCTCCCATAATTTCGAATGGGTGACGTGGCTAATCCCAATAATTCCATATCCCAACCAACTTTTATTAAAAAAGAAAACAATAATAGGTGCCTACATTATCCTACATTATACGTAATGTAAGGGCATTTTTTTTAGACACCCTAGCATTCTTTTACCCTAGTTTGCTACATATTCTAAACGAGGTGCACCCTGGACTACCACGGCCGTCAGATTCTTTGATCCTACAACCTAGATCGTCCTCTGGGCACCTCTCGTTTTGCTTATAGTCATTTATGATTGGAGGCACTTATGATTTTGAAATATGAAATATGATTTTGCCTAAGGTTTTGATGGAATATTGAACCTCTATATGCCTTTGCCTAAGAGTTTAGAATATGAAATACGAAGGTTCGAACCTCTACCAAAATAACTCAATGTCCTAATAAGACTATATGTGTCCAACACAGGTACTTCTGCAATTTACTTTGTTCTTGGGATGCCAATGGTCTAGTTTGCTACATATTCTAAACGAGATGCACCCTGGACTACCACGATCATCGGATTCGTCGATCCTACAACCTAGATCGTCCTCTGGACACCTCTCGTTTTGCTTATAGTCATTAATAATTGGAGGCGCTTATGATTTTAAAATATCAAATATGATTTTGCCTAAGGTTTTGATGGAATATTGAACCTCTATACGCCTTTGCCTAAGAGTTTAGAATATGAAATACGAAGGTTCGAACCTCTACCAAAATAACTCAATGTCCTAATAAGACTATATGTGTCCCCAACACAGGTACTTCTGCAATTTATTTTGTTCTTGGGATGCCAATGGTCTAGTTTGCTACATATTCTAAAGGAGATGCACCCTGGACTACCACGATCATCAGATTCGTCGATCCTACAACCTAGATCGTCCTCTGGGCACCTCTCGTTTTGCTTATAGTCATTTATGATTGGAGGCGCTTATGATTTTGAAATATGAAATATGATTTCGCCTAAGGTTTTGAGGGAATATTGAACCTCTATACGCCTTTGCCTAAGATTTTAGAATATGAAATATAGAGGTTCGAATCTCTACCAAAATAACTCAATGTCCTAATAAGACTACTTTAATCAATGTACCCAATGAGCTAATATAATTATTTTTTAATCTTGAATCTATGTTTTTTTTTCTATAACAACCTATTCAATTGTTTTAGGGATATACAGTCTATGATTTCAGGAATTGTTATTTTTACATCCATATCAAATCCCCCTGAAATCCCATGTTATTTTATTACATATTTAATCTAGTTTTGGTAGCCTAAGCCATACATCAAAGACCTTGCCGCTGATGCTTTAGTTGATGTTTCTTTTAAGGAAAGTGAGAAGAAAAACCCATAGTTCAAGTGGCTGCTGAAGAGTATTTGAAGATTTGATATGACAGACCATCTTGTATATCCCTTTACAGGAGGTTTGCATCTAGCGCATCATGTTAAGCATTTTTTTTCTTGCACTGTATGTTATACATTGTAGCCTTAATGTGCTCAGGCACATTGAGGTTAAACTTTCACTATTTTGGAGCAAGACTGCATTTAAATAGATTAGAGAAACAAATTGTCGAGGCGATATTATTGATAGGGCAGCAAAATTTAGAGTGGTAGCCATATTTGAAGTTGATATTTCTGAAACTTCCTTTTTATGCATGTGGCAGTGAATGGGGAGATATGTACATGCTTAATTGTTGGGCCTGTCAAAAGCAAAAATAAGAAATGTCATTTTCAACGTTATTTAGTAAGAAATAGAATTTTGCATGTTGTGTTATACCAGAACTGTTGATATGGTGAATGAGAAGTTTAAAAGCATAGCAAAATGGAAGAAATATCTATGACAAATAATTTGACTCCACTAATGTAAGATTAAATCTCATTTTGGTAAGTGGTATTTGTGATCTTCAATTGCCTGACCATGAAATCTACAGGCACTATAATGCTAGGTCACCCAAGATGCATCAAGTTTGATAACTGGCCCGGGTTTTTTTCAACTATGAAAAAATGCTTGCCCTGATATTTTTCTAATATTCTACATTCCTATATAAGCTGCAAACTGATGTTGTATAAGAGCATTAATTGCAGGGGCTTGGTGAGGCTTTTGAAACTGGAAAAATAGGATAAATGAAGGATAATGCATTGAAATGATGTTAAATACATTACCACCTCATGAACATGAGGTAAACATGGGGAATTCTTATACGTTGTATGATATCTTTTTGGACCTTACTAAAAATCACTACTTTGTTACAATAGGCTCTTATTGTGCCATTTCACACAAGTAAGCTTAGAATTTGAAACATTAAAGTAGCTCACATCCATGGAGGCTAGCATCACTAGTTCTTACAATGTCACAACTCTTCCTTCATGGAAAATGCTATAAGCATTCTGTGCTTTTGGATTTCATAGTTCATGTGTTGGCGTGATGAAAGTGGTCTATTAAGTCTTCTACATGGAGAGGATACATGGTGCAAGAAACCAAAAGCAATGCATCAAAGGGTGGGGACACGTATGTTATGATTTTTTTTTTAGTTGGTTTGTATATATAATCTTACACCTAGGTATAAGTGTAGGAAACTTATTATTTAATATTCCCCTGACCTCTGTTCTCCTAATAAGCTAGGAAGTAACCATATAAATACGTGAATGATTTTTGAGCACCTTGATTTATTCTGGGTATCTTTGAGCAAATAGGATAATAGGGTTGTTTAGGTTATAATTTCTCTAATTGACCTCTCGATTATTACATGTATGTACTACATGAAGCAAGTGACATTCTGACCACATCCTCTTAGGCTCCTCTATGAGCATAATAATTAGGTTTTAGGCCATTACTATGGTCTTGTTCGGGAATACTTGTTAGAGAAATCTTAGTTTTATGTTTCATTTCGCTAGTTTAAACTTCTGAAATTTAGTTATCTCCTCTTTAGAAGTACTTTGGGCAAAAGTGTTAGCCGGAAAAACCCAATATACCTTATGGCACTCATAAATTTTCCATCTTTATGCTAATTCTATGTTGATTGGCTACATGTACGGGTTTTTCCCTCTCAACGTGATGCTTTTTGCTTTATTTTACAACTCTAGAGGTCTGGATAATGGAAAATCATGAAGCAATATGTTGAAGGATCTGCTGCATATAGGGACCTGACTCTAATCTCTTACAGATTATACTCATCTATATTTAAAGTGTTATTGTTACTATGACGTCATGAACACAAAGGTTTTTTACTGTTTTTAGCACGGACCTGAATATTTGGACTTAAGCTTTGAATGGGCTCTGTTAAAAACTCAAAGTTTCTTCATCATATAAGATGGCTTTTGCTATTTTGAATGTCCAGGCAGTAATACAATCAGAATAGGTTTACAAACCTGAGATTTTGGTTTAAAACATGCCTGATAAATGTTCAAACACTTAGATATTGGTATCCTTTCTTTATAAATACTTCTAGTTCTTATTTTCTACCTTGGCATTTCTGAACATTCATGTTTTCACACTCTGGAAATTATTATCTTTAAATATAGATTTGGGCACAACTAGACATCATGATATGCCTGGCAGTAGCGTTCTTGGGCTGAGCATAGGCGCGTAATTCATTGATGCATGGTTTCAAAATCTGCTTACATTGTGGGGAAATGTATTCTAATATCTCCTTTACATATAGACCACCAATAGTACTGAATGAGATAATAGTGATCATGGTCTACATTACATGTTTGCTTGAAATTAAGTACTAAGAAACAGGCATGATAAGTTGATAATGATATTAGTTAAGAAAGCTTAATCACAGTCTTAATGTCTCAGCTTGAACCATGTTCAAACAGGTTGAGTTATGCAATTTAACATTATGAAAAGTTTTTTCTATTTCTATCTCTTTCGGCAAAGGAGCTTAAGCTACAAAAACACGTCCAGGTAAATTATGAGGTCCCCGTTTCTTGAGACATTTTTGTTTGAGATCTGTTTCAAAAAAGCGCCAACGAATAGTTAAATCGACCTAAAAAAAGAGAAAATCCAACCTTTTCTTTCCAAGCTGCTCTGCCGAATTCCTAAAAATCCATTGAAAGTCGCATTTAATTAAAGTGGGTCAAATCTCGAAATTTGGGACTCCGACTGAAAATGGGACTCATACTGACAAAATTTAAGTTTTTTTTTTTTTGAAGGACGACAATTTATTATCAAGGAAAATCAAGATACATACAAGGGATCTGTGACATGGGACTCAAAACCTAGAGGATGAAATAGTCCACTAAGCAAAACCACCCATACACAGAATATAATCATACTCCTTGTGCCACCTTGAGGCGTTTAATAGCCTCATCACAATCATCATGTTCTGCGTCATCGAGATGATCATCAACAGACATCAAATTATCATGCCACCGAATAGTACGAGGCATGATAGCCTCGTGAGATGAAATAACAGATTTCTTCCTCGCTGCCTTCTTCCAATTGACTTGTTGCCATGACTCTTTAGCGCACTGAATATTAGGACCATCAGCTATAACAAGCTCAGAAGCATGAGAGGCAGAAGCAACATCGTGGAGAGTAGTAGGAACTATAGCTGCAGTTGATGGTGCTAAAGATGACACCACCGGAACTGTATGTAGAGCATCTTTCATAGCCGAGGAATGCAAAGCAACCGGCAAAGGTTGATCATGAACAGATGAAGACATAACAATAGGAGCTTGAACCTGGGAAGAATGTTGAACAGATGCCTGAGACGCACGAGTACCTCGACGAAAGCTAACAAAAGCCTCCTTATCAGGAAACAGACGGGCTAATTCTGGACCATTCCGAAGTTTAAGATCCAACTTTTTATACCAAGGCCTGCTCTTCACAACTATACAATCTGGTAAAGGCGAGTCCACTGGCATAGAAACACAAATTCTTAGACCATTCATGATGGAGTGTGAGATATGAACCCCAAGTCCCGTTGCAATTGCTACTAGAAATTGATGAGCCATTAGATCAGGAGGAAGATTAGGTAATGAGAACCAGCAAGGCATCTTTAATGCACGAACCATATCTGGTGTAAAGCCAGGATAATAATGCCGGTACATTATATATTCCCCACCAAGTGGATCAATCCCTCTTGATACCAAAGAGTCCACTGCATCACTACTTTCAAACATAATACGAACAAAGTTTTTTGCCAGCAACTTGATGGACTGAAAAGGAGGAAGTTGAAGGCGTCTCAAAAGTCGAGATAACCAAACACGGAACCGAGAAAAATCTAAATAGCCACCAGTAAAATACCCAAGAACTGCACAAGAAGATAAGTTCTCTGACAAAATTTAAGTTTTACGTTGAATCGTTGTTAGATTTTCACATCATATAACAAGAACTGGTTCGTAATATTTTCTTACAGAATTTCCAAATAAATAGTTGAGAAAGTTTACAAAAACCTAGAGCGGGTGAGACCGAAAGGGGGAGGGGAAGGGTAGAAGTTGGGGGAGAAGTTGAGAGAAGTCATGGAAGGGGTAAGTTAGAAGAAGGGGGGAGGGAAAAGCCAGAATAACTAAAGGGGAATGTATCCCCTTGAGATTAAAAAGGATTAATATCAAAATATAATTAATAATTAATTTAATTAAATATAAAATAATTTAATTTAATTTAATAAAAAAAATATAAAACCGTTCTCTTCTCGACTACTGAGTCGAGAAAAGTGGATTTGCCTCAAGCTCAAGCAATAGTGGAAGTCGTGAATAGTGGAAGGATAATAAGAACAACAAATCAAAGTACTGAGCAATTGAAGATACAATTGTGCAATGCGGAGCAACCCACCTGCGAGAAAATTGAAATTGGGGTTTCAAATCCTGTTTCAAATAGAGTAGAAGGACTGGAAGATGGGTATCGGGTGGATTGATCCAGTTCAAAATGCTGCCATCGCCAAAATCGGAAAGACAGATCTGTATTGGTTGGGCCTCTCCAATACTGGCCCTCCGGCAATCGCCCGCGATGGAGGCGCTGATCTCGATCTCCAGAACTGCTAAAACCGAGCAAATCAGGCGTTTGATCGAAAGAGGGGGGACCAATATGGAGCCCAAAATCCCGCCCAAGGTCATCTTCATCGTCGATTTGGGGCCAGAAGAGTGGTTTTCATTTTTCCTTTCATAGCAAAGAAAAAAACCTCGACACAAAAGCTGTGCTTCCGCTGTGCCATGGCACTTTGCCTTGGTATGGCACAAATGGCTGCCTCATGCACCCGCTCTTCATTATTTTCTTAAGAACCGTTGTTTAAAACAATTTTTCTGGTGCTTACAATTCTTCTTCTTCTTCAAGGCTAAAGCAAGACCAAATAGAGCATTCATTGCAAGTCATTAGCCTTCTGATATCGAGTTGTTTCTCTGTTCCAGGGTGTATGGAGCTTTAAAATGATATCCTTTGTGCCTCGCATCTTATTTGCTATGGAATAAGCTCAGAACCACTAAGTGACAGAATGGGAATGAACTACAGAAGAGTTGGAATAGTAAAAGTACCAGAACTGTATTGGGGATATTTCTGCCGCCGTAAATCCGAGCACGGTCTTCGTCTTTTATCTGTGGGCTTTTCAGTCCACTCCAGCACCACAAGCGGCATGAGCAGAGCCGCCCCATTTTGTAGGCCGCTGAAGTTTTTTCCGCTCAAGTCCTTTCATTTTGTAGAATCAGATTCAAAACTAAAGCGCCCTAACTCAAGAAGGGGTGGAATCATCCCGGTCTGGGCTTTTAGGGCTCCAATACATCTCTTTCCCGAGAAGATATTCAAATCAGTCGACCCAAAACTTATCAATCTGTACATGTATCCACAAGCTTCAACAGACCAAATCCTTGAAAATTCTTCAGTTCCGGTGCCATCAATTCCGCCGTCTCTTAGCCGCTGGTTTTCCCTCAAATCCGACACCCATTCCGTTGCTGGTAAGCCCAATTTGTTTGTATTTTGCTGCTAAGCTTGTTCTAAGTTGTTTTTTAATCCAGGCACATAAGATACAGTCGGTCGCGGCAGTGATAGCCATGAATTTGCATTAAAATCCAGGCGCAAAAGGAGCCGAGTTCGTGGGCGTGAGGCAGCGAAGAACAGGAAAATGGGTTGCAGAGATTCGAGACCATTCCAAAAAAACCAGGCGCTGGCTGGGCATTTTTAAATCGGAAGAGGACGCTGCTCGAGCTTATGATGCAGAGACAATACGCATCCGAGGATGCAGAGACAATACGCATCCGAGGTAAAAATGCGAGGCTTTCATCTGCCTCCTTCTTTCTGTCCTTTGCTCTGCATTTTTTATCTCGACTCTCCATAGCTGTGACGATTTTCGTTGGGGGTCAATTCCGGTTGGAACTATAGCTATGGGAGCTTCTTCCGGAAACAAAGAGTCCAAGTGGTACAAAGGATCTTCGTCTCAAAGGTATGTACCAAATTTTAAATTTTAAGCATGGGCGGAAAAAAAGGCGGGGTATTAGAACTCAAAGGTATGTATCAAATTTTGAATTTTAAGCATGGGCGGAAAAAAAAGGCGGGGTATTAGCAAAAAGCGGGGTAAAAAAATACGTTGGAAAAAAGGTGTAAAATAAATGCTACAATAGGATTATATTTTGGCGTTTATTTATACGTCCCCAATTTCTCTTTTTATGTGTATGCTACTATGTTCTTCACACGTTAAACATTATGTTGCCATGGTGCACGTTTTCTAGGCATATATTTTTATTCTAAGGTAAAAAGTTAACTTTTCAAAGATCATGATATACTTTACACCTTGTTTAACCCTTTTTGAAGGTTTAAGACACAAAATGGGGACAAGTACTCTTTGATGCACATGATCATCCTAACACAATATAAGGTTTACATATTAATAGATTTAATGCATAGGTCTAATAGGTTCTCATAGGTTTAATGCACATGTTTACATTGATTTAATCATTTCAATGTGTTTGAAGCGGTATATTACATAGATTTACATATTTTAAATGTATATCTTTCATAGGTTTAATGCATAGGTTTAGATTGTTTTAGATTGCGAGTCGAGAAAGGCTCTCAGACTTGCGTTTTCCACTCTGAGCTGCCTTTCTTGACTCGCGAGTCGAGAAAGGGCATTAGAGGGGCCTTGAGGGTCTTTCTCGACTCGCGAGTTGAGAAAGGATCTCAAAAAACTTTGTTTTTCCTAGTTAAAAAAAAAAGGAAAAAAAAAGTTTTTTTTTTGCTCTGAGCTACGTTTCTCGACCCGCGAGTCGAGAAAGGCCATTAAAGGGGCCTTGAGGGCCTTCTCGACTCGCGAGTGGAGAAAGGTCCTCAAAAAGCTTTTTTTTTTTTTTTTTTTTTTCCTACGGACCTTTTTTCCACGGAATTGGCCCATAGACTGCGTTTTCACTCACGAGTTTCCTTTCTTTCGCCAGTCGAAAGAAAGGCCATAGTCGAGAAAGGCCCTCAAAAAAAACTTTTTTTCTTCCTACTTAAAAAAGCTCCCCCCCCTTTTTTTTGGGAGGGGTCTAAGCTACATTTCTCGACTCGCGAGTCGAGAAAGGCCCTCAGAGGGGCCTTAGAGCCTTTCTCGACTCGCGAGTCGAGAAAAGGCCTCAGACCTACATTCTTCAGAAGTGAACCTTAGAACTAGTTGTCTTCTTATTTGTATTGCTTGTAGCATCGCCTGCATTAACTTGATTTTGCCTTTCCCGGTACAGATCGCGAACAGAAAGGACATGATCGAGAACCATGTTAAGGCCCGTTCATTGAGGAAAGAGGACGAGAAGAGGTTGGTGACATGCATTGGTCAGGCTAGCGTATTCAGATTTCTATTCTCTTCAAGTTGCTCTTGTGACTTGGAACACCTCAGACCTTGCTCTGCATGCTGTTCCCAGTAGGTGGTCTGTGTGCGAAGATGCTGTAATATTTATGTCAGCCCGACCATCATGGTATCTTCAACCATTGTAAAATACAATGTAATAAAATTATTTATGAATAAAAATTTAGGGCAGATCAGCACTTTGTTTACAGAGAGATAGCATTTTCATTGGTTTTAGTTGTGCTCTTTATCTTTTCGACTCGCTAACCGAGAAAAATAGACCACGTAATTTTTCGTAACATTTTTTTTCACACAGGAAAACATGCATCTTCTAAAGCAATAATGCGGTTTAAAAAGTTTCTCTCGTCCTTTTCGTGTAAAATAACAGGGTTCCGAAAAAAAGTGGGAATGGAATGAGACCCACTTTAATTAAATGCGATTTTTGAGCCATGTTCTCTTCTTCTGGCTCCCTTCCTTTCAAAGGCCCTTCTTCAAATGATCTCTGCATGTAACTGATCGATGTGAATATGATTCGTATGAGCTTGATGGTCCACCTCAACCACAGGAATACCAGAAGCTTGAACCACATTCTGACAATCAGACTGGTAAAATATGTCATTTCGAGGCAATTGTTGTTGCAGTTGAATCTGTCGGGCTTTTAATGTGTCCAAGATTGCCGACAACTCATCCTAGTCTCCTATTCTGGAGTAAGTACATTGTGCTCCAGGCTCGTGCTCCTGTGGCATCTTTTTGTGCTTACACAGTTAGATGAGACATGTAAATTTTGTACTTTTTCTCTGATTAATAAACTTTTTGGCTTTCGTCCTTCAAAAAAAAAAAATGATTTTGGGGGGTCTAAGGCAGAAATGAATACGATGGAATGCACCATGGTCCTATGACACTGATGTAAAGGGGGAGTAGGATCACTAAAAAAAAAAAAAAAAGGGGGTAGGAAATTATCTCCCTTCTCAAGCATGTAGAGGTGTTGGTTAGAGGACTCCTCAAAAAGAGTTTGTTCTTCTTTTATGTCATAGGATGGGCGTGTCTAATGGCCACATGGGATGTTTGGTGCGACGAGTGCGAATAAGCATAGAAATGAATATGGCCAATTCTGACCTAATGGCGGGCACAAAGAGCCAAAATCGGCTAGAAATCTTCTCTAGCATGCAGATGCAACAACGAAATCAACCAAGCAAATTTGCACTAAAAGTATTTGTTTTCTTAAAAAACATATATAATGATATATCTTATACCATTTATATATACCATAAAGAGATTTTTCTTTTTGCATTGCCCTTGAGGCGATGCTTGCAATAACTATTCTACTATAGCAACAATAGCAAGAAATTCTGCAAATGTTGGCCAACATTCTTGTATACATGGAGTCTCTTATGTACACATGTATTGATACGCTTAGAGAACATATGACTGCAAAATTACACCAAGATTCTTGTATACGTAGAGTCTCATCTAGTGGTATGCTTAGAGAACTTATGTTTAATGAGGAAAATAATTTTTAACCATCTCTAGTTGCCATTGTCTTGCATTTTCTTGCAAGGCAATGGCAACCAGAGATGGGTATGTTATCATGATCCCCATTGGTACTTCAAAAAACATAAATAAATTGAGATGATATTATGTAATACTGCATGAGGTAATTATTACCTTACAACTGTTTCGGGATGGTTCACCTATTAGCGCGCTAATCTTGTTTCCCACAGGACTAGTGCTAAATCCACCAGCTAAAATGCGGTTTTGACTCACCATGAAGGGTTCACTTTTTCATGACCATGCCATATGCCCAGATATAGTATACATCATTGAAATCCCTAATAATACATAGGGTTTGCTTTTCTTAAGCATCTGTTTCTAATCCCCACAAATATAAAAGAATAGAATAGAGAGACCTTTATCCTTAAGAGGTGATACCTGAGCACACATGGGCTTTGTTCCTAATCAAGAGTTCTAATTGGCATCCCTCAAGGATCATATATATCCAGCATACCATGTCTCATTCTGAAGGGAATAAGATGATAGAACTAGCGCAAAACCAGCACAAACCCCGCAAGATCGACTCAAGAGATAGAATAGAACAAGAATAACTCTATTGAGAAAAGCAATAGGAAATACAATCTCTACTTGTGAGCATTGCATAGTACATAACGTACAATCAATATATACAACTGGTGAGACTAAGAATAGTAGTCTACCGTTTAACCATCGTCCACTAATTACGGCTTGGTGGATTGCTCTTTGACAAAGTGTTTTCTTCACGCATTTCAAAGACTGTATTGCTAGTGTCTTGAACCATTCTTTGTTTCAGCACATTATGCTTAGTCAGCATATTTATATTCCAACACTCTCCCTTAAATGTTGTTGACTAAGCAGAAGAAAATGAGCTGAAACTAAGGTAATCCTTCTCTCCCTTCAGCTGCATTTCTTCATGCCCAAGCTCTCCTTCACATTGACAAACTTAGATCCAACTAATGGTTTGGTAAAGCCATCAGCAAACTGATCTTGTGAGGAGCAATGAACAAGTTGAGAAGATCCCATTTGGATCTGCTCACGGACAAAACACAAGTGGGTGTCAAGGTGTTTTGTCTTTGGGTGATACTTATTATCCTTAGCAAGATGGATGGTACTTATATTGTCATACAATATAACAGCTGAGGATGGAGGTACCTGCAAATCTGTCCACAAATGTTTAAGCGACAAAATTCCTGCGCATCCCAACATCGAGTGCTTTGAATTACGCCTGCGGTGTGCGATTGACAACAGATTGATCTTTTGGACAACCATGTCGACATTAGGCCCTATGAACGTGACCATCCCCTCGCTTGTGGACCTCCCCGCTATCATGGCCGGTTAGCATGATCTCGCACCAACAAAGACTTTCACCGGAAATCGAGGACCTCTCGATAAAAGAGACCTTTACGTGAAGTCCCCTTCCGGATATGCTAGCGATCTTTTAGCGACCTTCCAAAGGCGATTGTGCGGGATTGCTCATGAATCGCTCGGCACTCCCACGGCAAAAAGAGATATCGAGGTCTAGTGGATCGTGAGATATATCAACGCCCTACCAAGCTTCGATAGAGTGTGGGATCACACTCCTCACCATCGAAATCAAGCTCAAGCCTTGTGCACGGATCAAAAGGACTTGCCACAACCTTGCAATCTTGCATGCGATCATCTCTTTGTAACATTTCTTTGATATATTTTTGATGAGAAAGATAGATGCCATCTGAGTGCTGCCACACTTCTACACCTAAACAGTAATGCATAAGGCTAAGGTCAATCATCTCGAAGGACGAAGATAACTTCAACTTCAATGTAGAAATCAGCACATCAGTATCTCCTATGATGATCAAATCATCAACATACGAAACCACAATGCACATTCAGTCTTCATGTGATTTGTAATAAAGATTGGGGTCTGCTGCACTTCTGTTGAACCCCTGCTCAAGAAAGAAAGCATTGATTTTCGCATGCCAACATCTTGGAGCCTGCTTCAAGTCATAAATGCTTTTCTTCAAATGACAAACCAGCTGCTCCTTTCCTTGAACAATAAATCCTGGAGGTTGAGTTATATAGATCTCTTCCTTCAAATCACCATTCAAAAAAGCAGACTTAATGTCCATTTGAAACATTAACCAACCTTTCATTGCAGTAAGAAGAGCTATAATCGATCGATAGTGGACATTACGCTACGGGGAGCAAAGACTTCATCATAATCTAAGCCTTTTTTTTGTGCAAAACCCTTGGCTACAAGTCGAGCTTTGTGCTTTGACACTGTCCCATCAGCATGAAATTTGGTTCTAAACACCTATTTACAGCCAATAACTTGCTTATCAGCTGGAAGTTCAACCAATTCCTATGTGCCTTGTTTCTGCAATTGAGAGTATTCTTCTTCCATTGCATGCTGCCACTGTGGATCACTAGTTGCTTCATGAAAGGTTTGTGGATCAACATGATCCTGGACCTTTGCCATTAAGGCAAGGTTACATGATCCATTAGACTTCTCCTGTTTCTCCATCAGACGTGCTGATCTCCTAAGTTCAACAACAGGTACAACAGGTGCTGCAACCGGTTCTGCAACTTCTCCTTGAGACGTGCTGATCTCCTAGGTTCAACAATAGGAGGTATAGCAGGTGCTACAATAGGTGCTGGATCAGGTGCTACAGTACCTTCATGTGTGCTGGACTTCCCATGAAAGGAACCAACCTGCTCATGGACCATAAGGCAAGTAGGATTGGGATCATCCCGTGCCACTACTTCAGGCAAATGTGAGTTCACTGGAGAAACCAGAGAGGGAGAGAAAGATCTACCAAAGAATTTGCTATCGGATCTCCAACATCTAAAGCTGGCCGACATTGTGAAACTGCGGAGAATCACTTCGAAGATATACCATCATACAAAGCATCTTCAAATCGAACTGAATCCCGACTGCTTTTACAATAACCTGCTTGTTGGAAGGATCATACAACTTGTAACCTTTCTGATTTTCTAGATACCCAATGAAGATGGCTTTGACAGCCTTGTCATGCAACTTTCCATACTTTTTCAGCTTCTTTCTCTCAAAATGCGGAAGCATAAGCCAAGCATCCAAACACCCGCAAATGAGATACATCCGGTTTCATTCTCCAAAATCCTTCATAAGGAGTCACATCCCGGATCATTTTAGTAGGCGACCTATTTGCCAAATATACTGTTGTCACTACTGCCTCTCCCCAAAAAGATTTAGGCAGTTGCTTGTGACTCATCATAGATCTTGCCAAATCAAGCAAAGATCTATTCCTCTTTTTCAGCTACACCATTTTGTGGATGAGCATAAGGAATGATTAACTGTCTTTCAATACCTTCTTCCATGAGAAACTCATCAAAGGCATTAGAAACATATTCACCTCTATTGTCGCTTCTCAACTTTTTTATTACTAACCACAATGCGCTTTTCTGCTTTGCTTGAAGGCCTTGAACTTGCCAAGCACCTCATTTGCGAAAGCAAAGTATACACCCAAAGTGTACCCTCTTGAAATCATCAATCGGGGTCAAGAAATACCTCTTTCCACCTAGTGAAACATCGGGCATATAGCACAAATCGAATGCAGCGGCTTAAGAGGTTGAGTTGCTCGATGAATAGCCTTCTTTGTGGAAAAGGTCGTTGAGGTTGCTTTCCCGAGATGGCATGCAACACACTTAAGCTTGACACATTTCGTAGAGGAAATACCAACCATCTTGTTCTTGTACAAAGCATGTATAGCGTTGCCTCCAACATGACCAAAACGAGCATGCCACCGGATGCTCGGCCATCAAATCAAGACATACAAGACCATGTTGGTCTTATGAACCCGAACCATCAAAGACATACAAGCCATTCTGCGGCATCAGCATTGCCGCCATGAACTCGCGGACTTTTCAAGTCAATTCCTTCAAAGTGGATTCCTGTCCAGCCAGATAGGCTTTGCCATTTCCGAGAACAATGTGATGGCACGCTTTATCAAATTCAAAGCAGTTAGACATGATATTAGATCATGTCAGGAGCAAACATGACATTCCTCACCTTACTAACTACATCACGTCCATGCAATTGAAAAGCTACAATCCCTTTCTTGTGATAGGAAGAGAATATCGATCACCCATCTTCACATCACCTCGGTCGAGGTTCAAGTTCGAAAAACACATCCAATCTCGAAGAAGATGAACCGGTGGCTCCGAGTCCAAAATCCAAATCCTTCGTAGGTGCTGGCGCTGCTGCAAGATTCAGATATTCAGCATCAAAAGTGGCATGCGCAACAGCACTTGTCTCTCCCTTAGAGTTGACGGCTGTGCTTCTCGTATCACTATCCTTTGAGCTTTTCTTCTCCTTCTTACAATTCGAACTGTAATGACCCTTTTCACCACAATTCCAGCACTTGAACTCCTTAGATTTCTTACCATCAGACTTCACATTTTTTGATTTCCTAGAGTCTTTACTATCAGCAAACTTCTTCTGGGTGTCGGCCCGAGAAGTAGACACAAAATTAGCATGGTCCACTCTCCCATCCCTTTGCTTCTGCACCAACTCCTCTTGTTGCAGGAGAATGGTTACTTTGGCTATATCAATCTTCTCCTTGTACCTGATCTTCAAAGAGATAATACCATACGAAGGAGAAAGACCAACCAAGATATCTTGAATCAGCTATTTTTCGGGACAAAGACTCCACCCCAAAGACCATGTAATCCAAGCGCCATTGCTTTATCTGAGTAAGGTATGCTGTGACAAATTTGAAACCACCTAGTTGGGCATGTCTCATTTTGTTCTGGATCAGCATTTGAGTAGCCATACCCTTGCTATCAAGAGACTTCTCCAAATGAGACCATATCTCCTTAAAACTCAGTAAAATGGTTGATTTCATGACCAATTGTCTCTTCAGCCAATATTTTGACAAGAGCACAAGCTTTCTGGTTTATCTTGCCAGCATCTGCTGACTTGGTGCTGATAAAGTCTTCATCAAACACCGCTCCCATGTCACTAAATATCAAATAATTCGTCATGAACTTCTTCCAAGCATGGTAATTATTATTAGTGAGCTTTGCATTCTATGAGAACTTGAATGGATCCATGAATTTCTCCTGCTTCCAGCAGCCAAAAAGATGGTTGAGAAAACAAATTCGTCACCAAACAAAGCACCCATTAGAAAGTTGAATCTTGAATTTTGTCGTCAAAAAGGTCTTGAAAAACTCGAATCTCACACCAAAACTTGCTGGAAAATCCGAAACTCTCTTCCAAAACACTTCCTCCAGGCCAAAAAGCAAGAATCTTCTCCAATGTTGCAAATGAGATTTTCCGCCACCAAATCTCAGCCAAAGAACTTCTGGAAACAATGGTCAATCCAATTTGGATGCTTCTCCAATAGCTTGCTCTATTCTTCTCTCAAGAAAGCGTCTGATACCATGATAGAACTAGTGCAAAACCAGCACAAACCCCGCAAGATCGACTCAAGAGATAATATAGAAGAACAAGAATAACTCAATTGAGAAAAGCAATAGGAAATATAATCTCTACTTATGAGCATTGCATAGTATATAACGTACAATCAATATATACAACTGGTGAGAATAAGAATAGTAGTCTACCGTTTAACCACCGTCCACTAATTACGGCACTGATTGGTCGGTGCTCAGTGCTGACAAAGTGATGCCTTCTGTACATTTCAACACCTTGTCAGCACCTGTGTGCTAAGTGCTGAACCACTGCTGTTTCAGCACATTATGCTTAGTCAACATATTTATATTCCAACATGAGATAAATAACCATGTTGGATTATACCTGCCACAAAACAAAGAGACTCACAGAAGACTCTATTGGACTCACTTTCGATACATTTCCTCTATTCTATTCTATTCTATTCTATTCTATTCTATTCTATTCTATTCTATTCTATTCTATTCTCTCCTCTCCTCCTTTCTTGCAATGGCGCTAATGCAATGTGCTTCAGATGATTGGAAATTTGAGCTCCTTAGATTAAAAGAACTCGTTGATGGCGAGTTTCCCCTTCTGGCCAAGACTAAGGTTTAGGGGGTAATAGATATGAGGGCTCGGATACGGAAAACCACTTACGTGTATATATATTTCATCACGTCTATTTGTACAGCTTATCAACAGTCTTATAGCTGCCTTGGTTTTTCCCTTGAAAACACTTTGAGGCGAGGGTTTTTTGATCCGGGCAGTAATACACCTGCTGCGCTTTTGTATTAAGTCCGATAGACTGATTGGTCTTCGTGGAATAAATGCTTATGGTTCAAATTTGAGGTCCATTGGCTACAGAACAAGGGAATTGGAATAATTCCTTCTGGTTCCACATCGCTTTTTATCCAGTTTGTATTTCCATTTAAAATTCTTGATGGAAGAAATATTACAGCCTGAAGGTCCTTCAATTGATGCCTTGGAAATGGAAAATTCCTCTGCAAGGATGACTCATGATCACTATACATGGCTGAAGTGGGTCCTTAACCACAATGAGGCATTGAACCCATGACTTTCGGTATAGCAATTTAGCGCCTTAACACGTGACCCTCTCTTTGTTTTTATTTTGTTTTTGTTTTTTTTTTTTTAAATAGAAGTTGCTCTTGGTAGTGTGATTTGGAAGAGTGTTTATAGCCACTAGATAATGAAAATATGAAGGTTTCTCTAGAAGAAAGACGAAATTTTATAATTTATAAGAATCATATAGATGCGCTTATTTTAAGAAGGTTCAGAGCTCTTGCCGCACATGTCAAGACAACGGGTGCAAAAAGAAGTTTGTTTTGGCTTTGAATTTATGTACGATATTGACATGTAGCTATGTGCAGTTGTTTTGGATATGATGTGCAGCTGTTCCATCTATTTGTTATAAAAGGGAGAACTATGCTTTGATCCAAAAAATCTGGCCCTCATGTAGATAGAGGCTTATCATGTCCTTTTGATGTATTTAATGATGTGAGAAGCAGACACATTAATGTGTTTTTGTTTGTCTAGCATGACACAACCACATGTAGGGTACACTGGAAAATTCCTTGGAATCCTTGTAACCTATAGTGTGGATTTGAAAATTCACACTACAGTTTAGAAAGAGAGTAGTATAATTTCTTGTTAAAAAAAGCGACGTTTCTTCCTGCTTTTGGTAGGAATGGAGCGGGAGCATGTGCTTGGTAGGTTAGGCTACATCCAACAAGAAAGTTGCCGATTATGCTTCAAAAATTTCCCAAACCATGATCCAAATTCTCTTGCATTTTTGTGAATTTATAGGTGTCATGTCTCAAGAAGCAATAAGTATTTGCAATTAGTCTCATTTATGGTCATTTGTAAACTAACACCATCTTAGCTTGATTTGCTCAAAAAATTTATTTCCTCTTTGTTCTAAGTTTGTTCATTAAGTCGTTAAACTAACACTTACTTAAATTGGACCACACGTTATTGAAGTAAAAGCTTTATGATCTTGCTCTAACAACCTAATGTCCTTGTAACTGCTAGACACCCATTATGCCCATAATTTACTGTCCTCATAACTAGTTCAATATATTGTTCAACTTGATCATCTCATCTAGAGGTAAATTTTACTTTGATAGGCGATTCACTAGTGCATGCATCATCCATCATCCCTCCCCCCTCCCTCCAAGGGCCGGGGATGTTGACTTGCAAAATCACACTCAAACGAGCAGTAACAAAGATAATTGCAGGATAACTTGCAAGTTTTTGGTTGGAAAGGTGTTAATGCTCTTCCATATGAGTGTAGATGAAGCATATTCTAATGATCAAGCGATGGCAAAGGATAACTTTGAGGAAAACAATGAAATTAACCTACTATATGCAAGCATGGTAATTGTGTAGTTGACATGAAGCCAATTTTTTTACAAACTGATTTTGGGTAAGATTTTTCTCGGCATGATCAACCCCTTTCTACTAACTGAAGTTTGAAATGATCATTTGTTGAGATAACTATCTCTATTTTATTTTGACCAACTGACAATATAGCTAGAGAAGCTAGGGTTAAAAGTGTCCAATTAGTGATCATTTTGGCACTCTTCAGTGGTTACTAACAGTTCTAACAGACTAGTTGAGGAGGTGGAGGGGAATGCAGAATGCGGAAGATGATGCTGTTAAGGATGAGGGAGGGCCAAAGGGACATAATGCATTGAATTAAATTTTATCATCCATTGGGGGAATGCGGCAGATGATGCTGCTAAGGATGAGGGAGAGCCAAAAGGACATAAATGCATTGAATTGAATTTTATCGTCCACGGGCACAAAAGGACTATGGAAACTATACAAACAGAGAAGAGCTAGAGAGCATAGCCGGAGGGAGTGGGGCAAGACCACATGGAGATGCCAATAATAAACTAATAGATAGAAGGAGGGGGGGTTTCTAGTTTACAAGTTGTTGGGACATGTTGGTAATGCATGTGCAAACAATGTGAAGGGATTAGGGTTAGGGCACAAGACCAAAAATGCGGGCCCTTGAAGGTCGTGCTCTGCCATAGCTGGACATCACGAACCTCAGCTCCGGCTTGTCCACCATAGCCAGACCTTCCCCTGCTCTGTTACTCCAAAAACTCGCCCGATTACCTTCTTTTTTCTGCCGGATCTGTTCGTCTCGGTCTTTTCTTCGCATTCTGTTGGATTTTTTTTCCATGGCTTAAGATCATCGCTTACGATCATGGCTTCCAGCTTCTAGCTCCCTTTTCATGGATCCAAGATCATTCGTTAAGGTTTCGGTTGCCGCTCTGGGATTACGTATCCCTGTCGCAACAAAAGGCGCTACAAATCGAGTCCATTCCTCTTCTTCGCCCTGTTTCTGCGAGGTCAGGCTGCCGAATTCACCTGTTCAATCTGCCCCTGTGCCGCTCTTAACTCCCGAATCTGCAGATCCAAATCCGTTAAATGTCGCTGCGAGTTTTTACCTGGACGAAGATGCTGTGGCCAAGCTTTTTTCTTCTTCTTCTTGTGTCAGATCTTCACGGCCTTTTCTGGAGGTTATGATTTATACTGGCAGACAGGGCACTTCTTGCGGATTAAGTGAAGGTAAGCTTTTAGGAACTCTGAGCATTCCGGTAGGGCCAGAATGGATGGAGGAAATGCCTGTTCAGATTCATAACGGATGGATTGATATTGGAAAAGATTGTGGCAATAAGCTGGTTCAATCTTCTACTCCAAGAGCTCAGCTCCATGTTCTTGTGAAGGTCGAGGCAGATCCTCGTTATGTCTTCCAGTTCGACGGAGACATTGCTCTTTCTCCACAAATCGTTCAAGGCCATGGCAAGACTAAACAGCCAATATTTAGCTGCAAGTTCAGCAAAGATCGAACTCGATCAAGGTGAAAAAAAGATTCTAAATCTGTTCTTTAAGCTTGTCTCGTTTCTAAATTCCCCTGTTCTCGGATCGAAAGAAAAAGATTGAAGAACAGGGCATTTGATAAAATCAGTACGACCTAAACATTTTTAGCCTAAAATTGAAACAATCATGTGGTTAATCTTGCCGCTGGCTGGATTTTTCTGCAGGTTTATACAGCCAGACACACCACGATCAAACAGCAGAACTGGGCTACATACTGTGGTAGATCATCATACAGAAAAACCAAGGCGAGAAAGAAAGGGATGGGTAGTTATGATACACGATTTATCAGGGTCCCCTGTTGCAGCGGCATCAATGGTAACTCCGTTTGTGCCCTTCACAGGATCTGACAGAGTAAGCAGATCTAACCCAGGAGCATGGTTAATTTTAAGACCAGAACATGGAGCATTGGATAACTGGAGACCTTGGGGCCGTCTAGAAGCATGGCGAGAACGAGCAAATGGAGGATTAGGGCTTAAATTTCAGCTCGTAGCTGAAGGAGGAGGTGTTGCCGGAATGGGAAGTGGGGTTTTGATATCTGAAACCGTTATTAGATCTAAAAAAGGAGGGGAGTTTTCTATCGATACAAGCAGATTGAAAGCAGAATTATCCCCACCCATTTCGCCTGTTGAAACACCACACAGCAGTGGGGATTGTAGCTTTAATCTTTCACTTCCGGTTGTGGGCGGTTTTGTTATGAATTGCTCTGTCCAAAATGAGAAAAAGGGTACCCGTTCCGTTGTCCAATTGGCTACCAAATTTGTTTCCTGTGTTGAAGATGCTGCCGTATTCATGGCCCTTGCTGCCGCTGTTAGCCTCAGTTCTGACGCTTGCCAGTCGTTCTCTCGTAAGCTTAGAAAGGAGCTCCTTGATTCTGATCATTGAGCTGTGTGACCAGATTTTTTTGGACCGCTGTAGATTCAGAATTGCGTGGATTTGGTTTGGAACTGCTTCGCGGGTCCGATTATTTTAGGAATCTGCGGAATTTTTCGGTTGGCGCTCTGTGAAGAACAGGATATATAATGAATCAATGATCCTAATGATCGAGATATCTTTGATGATGATATAGGATAACTATTTTTGATCTGATTGATCTGATCTAATGATAAGTGATAAATGATGATCTGATATAAGCATGAGCTTCTGCAGCAGGAAAACTCTGATTTTGGGGCCTTGCCTGAGAGCTTACTAGATCCCTGTAGAATGTGGTCGAGTTGCAGAATAAGTTTTCTGGCATCAAACACGAGGAGCTCAGATTCTAGAGCCATTTTTTTAATCCTTACCTTGGATTTGGAGATATTTTGGGAATCTGAGCACATGAAGGCTGCTGTGCTTGGATTTGCATGGTGCATTATGGAGATAACAGGCTGGGCGTTGAAGCTGGATAATGTATTTATATGTATTTGTTATGTATAGAGAAAGGCTTGGGTGTAATATTACTTGTTCCTTAAAAACGCTTCATGATTGGGACATTGTAAATTTAGTTAAAAAGTCTTGTTAGCCTAACTGTATTTTGTCCCTTTCCTCAACTACCTCTTGCCTCATGTTTTTGCCCTGGTCTCTATATACTATAGCTATTTATTAGCCCTAGGGTTATTTTACATTTCTATATAACATTGGGTAATTTGGGTTGCTTTGATCTAGCTATATGCTATGGCTATTTATTAGCAACTATGGTAATTTTACATTTCTATATAACATTGGGTTGCTTTGATCTAGCGCCTAAACCACACACATATCTGTGGTATATTCGCCCCAGCGGCACGTTAAAGCCACAGTTAAAAAAGAAAACACATTTTATTGAAACTTCTAAGATTTAAGTTCATTTAAGCATGTCGATGTTCGATATTTATCACATTGGTGCTTCAATTTCATCCCAATGTTGTATGCAAGGGATGGGGTCGCATTGAATCGTTCTTCCTCTTGTCCATGTAAACCAATTTATTTATTTTATTTTAATTTATTTTTAAAGACGCCGAGCTTTTCTTCCTCATTAGATAAGTACAAAACATATATCACATGTAATCAATTCACTCTAGCCTCCTTGGTTCACATGTAGCCAATTCACGATTAGCTGCCTTGGTTATGGAATGGTATCTTTTTTCCTTTCTAAAGGAATCTTCATTTACAAATCTCAACGTACTAAGCCATATTTCATAGGTGTAATTTAGAAGATCAGGCAAGTCGCATGTTTTGTAAATTAGTTATATTGGTACTTACTTTTTCGGACTTGAATTGTTTATTTGAATTGTTTCATAGAAATTTAGGCAAATCTTACCAGTGGCATTATGGTAATTGACAAAAAGGAAATTAGATTTCAATTACATACAACTTAGCGGGATTTGATACCATAAAGAGGTCTAGTACGTCTCAGTAAAATTGAGCAGATGTTGACAATTGTTGAGTACTATTGGCCACTATAACTAGCAAGAAATTACTTGATCTACGAGGGTGATAAGGGGCAAATCTATGATCCTAACGGCGAAGCTTCAAATCTGAACTTAAGAAATGTCAAAGATTTGGAAAAAAAAAATAATAATAATATTTTCAATAGAATAGAATAGAATAGAATTGAATTTTTATCGTCCACAGAGACCAATTGGCCTATGGGACCCAAACAAAAAGAGAGCAGCAAGCGTATTACTGTCAGGATTAAAAACCCTCGCCCCGAAGGGTTTTCGAGGGAAAAACCTTAGCAGTAATAAGTATGCTGGTACACTGTAACCAATTCAACTTTAATACTTTATTTTTTAAAATTTAAAATATAGCCATTTGTCTCTAAATGACCCCTTAAGATCAACCCCGATCTAGAGGTTCCTAGACAATTTTTGCCATGAGGTACGCAATGACAAAAGGGTCCACCTCGGAATCTCGATGAAACCCTTGAGGGGGAGGCGACTTCAAAAGAATTAACATGAAACCTAAAAATGCAACTTAAAAAGTTAAAATCGTCTAAAAATTCTATAGCCGAAGTGTCCAGTCTTGTTTCATTATCAATAAATAAGGGGAGACAAGAAGAAGCCTCTTCCAATACCATTATTTATGGCTTGCGCAAGCACAACTACCACATGGCTTCTGAGTGCAACAACTTTGTCAATTTGATGACCTCTTTGATGACAACATATAATCAATCCTCAATCAGAGCATGCATACATTAAGTTATTAATAGCAAGTTGATCATTTCCTAGAAATGTTGGCTTGGATCAGACATGTGTTAAGCATCCTTTTCTCTTTTATAATTCAACATGTAGGTTAGTTTCATCAAATGGATGGTCTTCATGCCCTATCAAGCATATGCCAAACATCTTGTTGGTTGCAGTATCTCATGAGTCAAATGCAACATATAGAGTATATAAATGTCTCCATCCCTTTAGATCAAATTGCATAATATACTATTGCAATCGTCATCTTCAGTTTGTTATAGCAGTATCTCTGATGCCTAGAAGCTATATATTGTCATCGGATTTATAAGAGTACTTTTATTAATGGATTGAATATCATTAAATTGAAGTAGCCTACTACATTTTCTTATTGAAGTCTTATGTCACGTACACACTTTGGCATCTTAATAAAAGCTTGCTCTTACATCATCATTCTAGAGATTATAAAAACTTTGTAGAAGTGTGAAGACAATTATCGGTTGCATGGAGGACATAGTCATGTATTAGATCCTTTGTCCTTCAAAAATTGGTGCTATATGTGAGGATGTTAATTTTATTTGCTTCAAAAGACATAAAAATTAGTTAGGTCACATTCAGCTAGAAGCCACAATGCCACATGCCACATATTATTCTGTGGCATTTTAACCAAAAATGTTGACACTCGAGATTTGCGTTGCAATCTACCTTACATTCCATTGATTGACCTTACATTTAGAAATATGTAATATACATTAACTTATTTTGCATTCTCGAGTTTTTACTACAATTAAATAGAGCCTAGCAGGTTTTCAAATTCATTTTACATGACAATCTTGGGTGTATTAATGCCTTTATTTTGTTGTTTATGACAATTTATTTTTCCACAATGTTAAACCATTACATCCTACATTTTTTATTATATTCATCCCAAAACCCCTTTTGTTTGGGTGTATATTCACGCGAGGGGTGTCTTCGGAAATAGAGAGCTATTAGATGGGCATATTCAGGAGTTGTGCCTCACTTTAAGCCGTAGATAATGATCCCTTTTGTGTTGCATACTCCCACAAACTAGGGTATATAATATAGTGAGATTTGACAAATACTATAACGTTTGAAAGTGATATGATTTTATACTTGTATTATATTTTTTTGGTGTGGAAATAAGGGGCTCTCGCTGTCTCACATCAACTCTCGTGTGAATATGCACCAAACAAAAGAAGATTTGGGGGATTTAATTAAAAATATAAGCTACTTCATCCTTAAGTGGCTGTACTTTGATGGAAGATTCTTCACAGATGCCTTCGGGTTAATGTTCTTGTCCACAGGTTTGACCCTAGAACATCAGATCTGTGTTCAGTATATAAGCAGAGATCTGAGACCATTAAGCATTGCTTTTTCATGTGTGGCCACCTTAGACATGTATCACACTAACAAGTCAACAAGTGCTTTGGGCAATTTACTCAAGTACCTGGACGAAGTTATAAAGCCAGGCTTTTCATTTAGCAGCAGGTTGGTAGCTTTGGACTATTTGAAACAAGGTGCTGCGCACAGAGGGTTGCCCTTTGGTGGCCTGAGAGTGTGTTTTCATGGGTTCTATTTCGTCATTTTATGTTGGGTCTTGTTTATTTTGTGTTGAGCCATGTAAATGTTATGAATGCAGGTTGTCTTAGCCCAAGAAGGTGCTCATTGTCTATTTGGACTCGAACTTATGACATGACTGAGATAGTGAACGAACCCAAGAGCAATAGTGTTTGTCTTTATTAATAAAGTTGCTATTCGTTGAGATGGTTGAAATGTATTACTCTATCATGTAGTAAAACAAAAATTTACACTACGATTGCACGGTGTTAATTATCCATCATGAATAACACTAGAAAATTTAAATTGTACCTTGTCTGTCATTATCCCTGCAGTTCTGGTTTCGACCTTGAAGTACAATGGTATTTAAAAATAAAGTATATCTTACATCTGTCACCAAAACATGGACGCCTAGCATCGTCTGGCAACTAAATGGGCATAAAAATTGTATATAGTTGTCCTAGGTATAGAAGATTACCTGGCACCTTATCATGTATATTCTTTGGGAGAAGGGTATGTCATGTATCTTACTAGATATTATCATGTTTGCAAACACTTATGTCCATTGTTAAAAGTCTAAAATAGCCTTTCTCTAATAAGCAATTGTTGTCCTGTCAAGAGTGTGGTTCGTTCAAGTGCATAAGAAGATTGAAATCAGTTATAAATACTACAACCTCGTAAGATAGACTTTGTTTCTGCCGTTACGCCCGATCACAACAAAGACCAAAGACCATCTCGCATTGCAATCTTCCAGCAGATTATCATTAACATTAACAATGTATTTCATGCTATTTTGTTCATGGAGAAGCCATAAGCAGATTTCTTCACATATTCGCAATTCATGCCACAGTATATAAAAGGAATGGAACTTAGGCATTATAGAAAAGCACAGATACAATAACAAAGAACTTAACTATGGAGGATCTCATTCACTACGTTAATTGTCACAACAAACTCCTCATCACTCAAATGCGTTCCTTCGGGACAAGATGAGCTGTACTGTGGCAAGCGCAACAACCTGCATATAACTTTACCATCTCCACATGTCTCAACCCTAAATTTTAGCATACCAAAAACAGGTCAAAACAATGGGATCATCTTCACTCTCTACTGTTGTTCTAAAATTCAAAATCTTGTAAACTTGGCTTTGAAGCAAACTCTTCCCTTTTGTTCTTACGACATTCTATCGATTCCAAATCCGTCTGCATTATCATCTTCAAGCCCAAGAAAATCTGGGTATTAATTCACTCTTTATCCACTAAATCACAGATCCAAAATCTAAAACGAGGACTAAGCACCAACCACAATTTCATTCTTCCCACTTTCCTTCTGCAGAGCTTTATGCACCTGCAAAATATTGTTTGCAAAATATTGTTTGATGACCCGTCTTCAACGTGTCTCTTCTCTTCCATTGATTTCTGCCTGCTATTATAGTGCTCAAAATTGTCAAGCAAAGAAGTCTTATGTAAGTACTGTTTGAGAATATTCAACATTTCAATTGAGTATCTCTACTATTTGTGACAGGATCATTACCATTATTCTCAAGCACGATATGGCAAAATTGTCTATTGGGGATGTGCTTGACAATATGCCACTTAACATTGAAGCAACCATTCTACTTTTTATCATGCTGCCAGAAACCCATGCTCTTAATAAAATCTACAGGTCCAGTCATTTCTGCCACTCCACAAAACTGCCCGCTATCATTCACAGAAAAAAGAAAAATAATGGCAATCCTGGTTTACTAGTAACCTTCGCTCGTGCCTGCTGATATGTTATATCTAATCTTTTATTTCCTTTTGCTATGCTAGTCCAAACGCCATATTTTACTTTTTTATGCACATCATCTTCAATATAAGACTTAATTACAAAAATCTTGCATCCTCATATGAGGTTGCAAACTCTGGCTTATTGTAATGGTTGTCACTTCCTTTCAATGTGCCATCCTGGGAAACCTCTCCCTCTCTGACTACTTTAAATGGACGTGGCCCCCCAACATGTTCATTCAAGACATCAAAGTTTATATTCATGCTTGGAAAAAAACAAACCCAGTTTTGGCCTATTATACTCAAATCCTTGAGTGTAACCATTTACTCGGCTCCCCAACAAATTCACTTTCTCTCTCCCTGATTCGCTAAATTTTGATGGAGTTTCAGTTGCAGTTAAAGTTCTTGCATCTGTTTCTGAACATATAATGGGGCATCTGGTCTAGGAGATATAGGCTGGGAAAGAACCTGAGGTGATTTCTTTCCAAGCCTTTTCTCCAGCCAAGCAGAACCATTACCCTCTATCAGCATCATAACAAACTTCTTCTGAGGTATTGTTGGATTCTGGGCAGGCAAATGGACGAACCCACTAGGGTAATGAACAATTGGAGAATAAGTTCTTGAAGTCATCAGAAGTGGAACAGAACATGCAGGACCAACATCCTCTACATACCGAGGTGCAGCCATCATTACAGGTGGAGATAAACGCTGCGAACATTGGTTGACAGAAGGATGCTACCTCTTCCCCATAAAGAGGTTCTCCTGTTGCTGGAAAATGAGGGAAAATTGTAGCTTGTTGATAAGAAGGGCAAACATCAGCACCATAGTCACCTGCTACAATTCCAGGCATCATATAGAGCACATCTGGGGCAATTCCTTGCACCGGAACGAGGTATTGATATCCACCAGGCATATAGTATTAATCACCTCCACCAAACTGAGCATATGGAGGAGAGAAAAGGTTATAACCTGGAGGTAGATACATCACTGGGTCACCATCGTTATACATGATAGGGGATGCACACCAATGTTATACTGAGAATAATCTTGCCAGTCTCCATGTCCCCGATAGTCATAAACATATTCCTGAGGAGCATACCTTATTGGTGTTGGATAAACATCTATAAACTATATTAGCACTGCTGAAGTTTCGGGATCATTGAATGAGCAATGAATCTACTCTATTCCAACAGACAACTTGTTCTTCTGGAATCCCAGCATCATCAAGGAGCTTCTGTAGGGCTTTTTGATCAGATGCATCAACACATATTACCACTGCTGTAGTTTCAGAATCATACTCAATGTCATCAGCGTTCCACAAGCCAGAGAGGGAGCCAACATGTTTATCCCACGATTCCCTTCTGTTGCATCAACTGTCACACGAAGCTTGACCTTTCTTTGAGTCCAGTTCCCAAACTTTTTCTGAAAGTAATATTTTTGATATTAGAATAGTTATATAGACTTATATAATACACAAAAGGCATAGTGTCTAAGACGAATCTAAAGTTTGAAAGCAAATTGAACATAGCAGCACTGAACCTTTGTCATACCCTGAATGCTAGTTTTGATGGTTTTGCTGCCGAATAGTACAGGCGGACATCTGATCACAATTTAAGATTGAAACTTCCATAATTTGCATCATGTGCTTCTATGATAGAATGAGCAGTAGAGATTCTTCCTCCAGTGGCAAAGAAGAGAAGAGTTGTTAATTCACAACCATAATAGACCTCAAATCTATTCCAGATAAATCAAATGGTCCATGATAAACCTGGTCCCCTACATAAAGCACAATAAATGTCAAACACAGTGCTTATGACTAGAAAAAGAAACTGGTTCATTTATGGCATATCTTCCACATATAATTATGTATCATCTCCATGATCTAGCATTCATTCATTTATTATAGCATGTCATTACTCAATTTCGAGACATGGTCAAATATCAGATTTTCCTGCAGATAGTGGCCTTCCTTTACGGCACAAGGTAAGCTTTGATACAAATTGTTAAGTCAGATGGGTCATTGATCATATCAGATGTTCAGATAATAAGAAGACTCTGCAGTTCCAGACTCATGCATCAGAAAAGCTTTAAAACAACCTCTGGATTTCAAGATGCATGAGGCCTGAATCTTCAGTCATGGTTTTCTAACTAACCTCCAGATCTGCTGAAAGAGCAATCAATCATCTTTGAAACTATATAACCTATAAACACTTCAGGATCATCTGCATTTTCTCCGAAAAAATGCCATCCATATGTTAGTGGTTGGCAACTGCAACGCATATGACTTGCATCAGAGCTCACCAGCACAATGCTTGATCCTTGCTCTAGTGGTTTACACATAGTTGCAATGATTGTAACGGTCCTTGCCCCTTGACAGTCTAATATACACATTTGTGTATGGTACGTATATGGGTTGTACTATATGTACTTGTGGCATGCATGCAGCATGAGCTCATGTAAACAAAGGGTTTACAAAATAAGGCAATGTTGGAAAGAGGGCTTTTGGCAAACGTGAGGCTTTTTGCAAGAGAAGGAGCGTGAAGGCAGAGAGGATGCCAGAGCTTGAAGAGACGGCATCAAATCTTTTCTCAGGTGGGGTTTTGGATTTTATGGATTCAAGTTATGGCTTGCATCGGCTGCCAAGAATCAATCTGTACATGCTTTTGGATGGTAGATTGATATATGATTCTGATATGGTAGGCTGATCTTGTATTGAATGTAAGAAGCTTGATATGTAAATCCATAGTTCTAGAGGTAGCTTGTTGGTGGATGGCAGCCGAGTTTGAATTAAGGAATTTAGAGCGATGAGTTTGTAGTTGAGGAGGAAAGGTCCTGAAGCCCTCTCAATCAGGAGAATCTAATAGTTCCAGTGTAAAGTCATGGATCGATCTTCTGTTGCACGGGTTGGAATTCTGCGCAATTATGCAGTATGTAAGAACTAAGAATCTGAGAAAACCCCATGAGCTATGGGTTAGATCATGCCGAAAATGCATGGAAGAGGGCCGAAATTAGTGTTAGAGGGCCGTTTTGAAAGATTCAAGAACCAATCTGCTCATTGGATAGCATCTGGAGAACTCAGACGGCAGTTGCAACGGATCGAATCTCAAGGAAGTAGGCTGGGTTTTTGGTTCTGAAACGGATTAAATGTTATGTCAGTGTATGGGGCATGCTGAATCGATCTATTAGGGCTATGCCCAAGCAGATCCGAAGTGATTTTAGAAGCAGGTTCTTCCACGAAGAGTTCTGGTCTATTTTCGTTGCTAGTCATTTGCTTGGTTCATTATTTTGTTGATACATTTGCTTCTTTGTGATATTTTATGGTAATATAAATATACAAGTCAAGTAGTCTGAAGGGAAGACATGGAAGTATCAAGAAGCCTGGAATTTAGCACGGACCCTCTATCTAGGAAGCTGAGGCAAGCTCTAAGAGGTTTGGTAAAACAAAGGGACGAAAATATGTAAGAACTTGTATTGCTTCTGAATTTACGTAATAAGGAATAACATGTAATTTAAAACTAATAAGTCTAGAACTCTTGAAAATTGGTCATTCTTGGCTTCTGTTGGTGAAGGCTAGCCTAGAGGTCAGTTGACAGAGGTTATATGCAGTTACGGTCATAAGACCCTGTGGATTTTTAAGTTGGAAGTGCGGGTTTTTGAGTTTTTACATTAAGACGCACTAATAAATCCTTAGCTATGGAAAAGTAGGTTTTTAATGGAAATATTAAAAACCTTAGCTAATAATTTTAAAGAAAGAAAGCATGTTGGAACTTTGGAGACCTGGATAAGTTGGGCCGAGAGAGAGATATGAAGTATATGGAGGGTCCAGATGAGGCTATGGCATGGAGCACTATTAGTCTAAGTGTATACCTGTAAGTTTCAAAGTTGTTGCAATATTTTAACAAAGGCATCGTAGCTAATGGATTATCCTCATGGGAGAATGATTCTGGGGTAAGTTTGCATGTTTGGAATGTTGTTTTTCCTTGTTCAGTGAAGTACATAGGTATGGGAGCTACACCAATGATAGTTAGGCTTGTGACTTCCTCAACATATTTGGATCAGTAAGTTCGCTACTTCAACATGGCAAGTTGTACGGGCAACATCGGCAAGAGTATAATCTAGGCACATTTATAGTAAATTCTCTAATGAACGCACATGTTATGGTCTTTGCATTGTTCCACTGTTGTCTTGGTATTTGATTATGTCTATTGGATCCTCCGGGGTCGGGCTTCTAGGTTCGGTGGCCTAGGTTGTTCCGGCATTACTCATGTCATCTGTGATTCTCTGTGACCTGTTCTTGTGCTTTGTGACACCGGGCGTGGCATCCGGTGGAAGGGGATGCACGTCAACTCTTGTGAACTCCATGGTAAGAGGTCCTCCAGCGCCAGACGTGGGCTGGGAAGGGTATGCGCATACGAGGTTCACCCCACCAACTCCGCCAACGGGGCTCGGAATGTGAGCTGGCCGGGCATTTCTCTGCTAACAGGGCCTGCATGTAGGCTGGCTGAGCTTCCCATTGTCCCGGAGCTATGTGTCATGATGGTTTGGTATTTTGACTATGTCTTTGCTTCTGATGTTCATGTTGATATTTCCTTGGATTACGTTGTCATTGTCTTAGCACTGTACTCACGTAGGATTTTCCGTCTGTGTTTGTGCTTATCCAAGATTTCCAGAGTATTTCCATGCATGCAGTGGCAGCCAGGGATCCCCACTTAGTCACGAGGACTAACTCCAGTGAGTGTATGTGCAAAGGAATAAGCAAGGGATGGCAAAGAAGGCAGATTGAGGATCGTGGTTGAGCGAAGCTCCTGGGTTGAATTGCTCACAATTAGATGTTATATTTATTGAGGATATGGATTTCTTTGGATGTTGATATTGTATGATTATATTGAGACCATAAGTACTTGCTCATTGAGTTTTGAGTGTGCAATTTAACTGTGCAAGGGGAAGATTCAATTCTTCACCATATTCAATTGTTTGTCACACCAACCTAGTAAGAGTTTTTGCAAGTTTTGACAAGATCCCGAGTTGCCTGGAGGGTCAACTCGGCAGGCTCGTCACAGTTTGGTATCAGAGCGTGTTGGATCTTTGGGAGTTGGCTTGTCTGATGGTGCCATTGTGATGCTAACGGTTTTTTCTTTCAGAGACATCAGGAGATGGTATCCTCAGAGGGGGTTAGCATATGAAGGTGCTAAGCTTTCGACGATGTGGAGGTACAGTTTTCCTTGTATAGATTTGGTGTATATATGATCATGATAGTTCTAATGGATTCGCCAAGTGCTGCTAAGATCTGTGATCGACCCATGAGGACATGGGTTAATTTTTAGAAGGGGAGACTGTAACGGTCCTTGCCCCTTGACAGTCTAATATACACATTTGTGTATGGTACGTATATGGGTTGTACTATATGTACTTGTGGCATGCATGCAGCATGAGCTCATGTAAACAAAGGGTTTACAAAATAAGGCAATGTTGGAAAGAGGGCTTTTGGCAAACGTGAGGCTTTTTGCAAGAGAAGGAGCGTGAAGGCAGAGAGGATGCCAGAGCTTGAAGAGACGGCATCAAATCTTTTCTCAGGTGGGGTTTTGGATTTTATGGATTCAAGTTATGGCTTGCATCGGCTGCCAAGAATCAATCTGTACATGCTTTTGGATGGTAGATTGATATATGATTCTGATATGGTAGGCTGATCTTGTATTGAATGTAAGAAGCTTGATATGTAAATCCATAGTTCTAGAGGTAGCTTGTTGGTGGATGGCAGCCGAGTTTGAATTAAGGAATTTAGAGCGATGAGTTTGTAGTTGAGGAGGAAAGGTCCCAAGCCCTCTCAATCGAGAGAATCTAATAGTTCCAGTGTAAAGTCATGGATCGATCTTCTGCTGCACGGGGTTGGAATTCTCGCTAAATTATGCAAAATGTAAGAACTAAGAATCGAGAAAACCCCATGAGCTATGGGTTAGATCATGCCGAAAATGCATGGAAGAGGGCCGAAATTAGTGTTAGAGGGCCGTTTTGAAAGATTCAAGAACCAATCTGCTCATTGGATAGCATCCGAGAACTCGCACGGCAGCTTGCAAATCGGATCGAATCTCAAGGAAGTAGGCTGGGTTTTTGGTTCAAACGGATTAAATGTTATGTCGGTGTATGGGGCATGCTGAATCGATCTATTAGGGCTATGCCCAAGCAGATCCGGTGATTTTAGAAGCGTGTTCTTCCACGAAGAGTTCTGGTCTATTTTTAGCTGCTAGTCATTTGCTTGGTTCATTATTTTGTTGATACATTTGCTTCTTTGTGATATTTTATGGTAATATAAATATACAAGTCAAGTAGTCTGAAGGGAAGACATGGAAGTATCAAGAAGCCTGGAATTTAGCACGGACCCTCTATCTAGGAAGCTGAGGCAAGCTCTAAGAGGTTTGGTAAAACAAAGGGACGAAAATATGTAAGAACTTGTATTGCTTCCTCAATTTACGTAATAAGGAATAACATGTAATTTAAAACTAATAAGTCTAGAACTCTTGAAAATTGGTCATTCTTGGCTTCACATGGTGAAGGCTAGCCTAGAGGTCAGTTGACGAGGTTATATATGCAGCTTCTACGGTCATAAGACCCTGTGGATTTTTAAGTTGGAAGTGCGGGTTTTTGAGTTTTTACATTAAGACGCACTAATAAATCCTTAGCTATGGAAAAGTAGGTTTTTAATGGAAATATTAAAAACCTTAGCTAATAATTTTAAAGAAAGAAAGCATGTTGGAACTTTGGAGACCTGGATAAGTTGGGCCGAGAGAGAGATATGAAGTATATGGAGGGTCCAGATGAGGCTATGGCATGGAGCACTATTAGTCTAAGTGTATACCTGTAAGTTTCAAAGTTGTTGCAATATTTTAACAAAGGCATCGTAGCTAATGGATTATCCTCATGGGAGAATGATTCTGGGGTAAGTTTGCATGTTTGGAATGTTGTTTTTCCTTGTTCAGTGAAGTACATAGGTATGGGAGCTACACCAATGATAGTTAGGCTTGTGACTTCCTCAACATATTTGGATCAGTAAGTTCGCTACTTCAACATGGCAAGTTGTACGGGCAACATCGGCAAGAGTATAATCTAGGCACATTTATAGTAAATTCTCTAATGAACGCGACATGTTATGGTCTTTGCATTGTTCCAATCGTTGTCTTGGTATTTGATTATGTCTATTGGATCCTCCGGGTCGGGCTTCTAGGTTCGTGGCCTAGGTTGTTCCGCATTACTCATGTCATCCTGTGATTCTCTCGTGGACTGCTCTTGTGCTTTGTGACACCGGCATCCATCCGGTGGAAGGGGATGCACGCCAACTCTTGTGAACTCCATGGTAAGAGGTCCTCCAAATGCCCGGGCGTGGGGTGGGAAGGGTATGCGATACGCAGGTTCACCCCACCAACTCCGGCCAATCCGGCTCGGAATGTGAGTTGGCGGGCATTTCTCTCGCTATGGTGGCCTGCATGTAGGCTGGCCGAGCTTCCCATTGTCCCGAGCTATGTGTCATGATGGTTTGGTATTTTGACTATGTCTTTGCTTCGATGTTCATGTTGATATTTCCTTGGATTATGTTGTCATTGTCTTAGCACTGCACTCACGTTAGGATTTTCCGTCGTGTTTGTGCTTATCCAAGATTTCCGTGAGTATTTCCATGCATGCATGCAAGCAGCCGTGGATCCCCACTTAGTCACGAGGGACTAACCCCAAAGGAGTGTATGTGCGGTGAATAAGCAAGGGATGGCAAAGAAGGCGCTTGAGGATCGGGTTGAGCCGGCTCTCGGGTTGAATTGCTCACAATTAGATGTTATATTTATTGAGGATATGGATTTCTTTGGATGTTGATATTGTATGATTATATTGAGACCATAAGTACTTGCTCATTGAGTTTTGAGTGTGCAATTTAATCGTGCAAGGGGAAGATTCAATTCTTCACCATATTCAATTGTTTGTCACACCAACCTAGTAAGAGTTTTTGCAAGTTTTGACAAGATCCCGAAGTTGCTCGGAGGGTCAACTCCGGCAGGCTCGCCATGCCAGTTTGGTATCGAGGCGTGTTGGATCTTTGGGAGTTGGCTTGTCCGATGGTGCCATTGTGATGCTAACGGTTTTTCTTTCGAGAGACATCGAGATGGTATCCTCGAGGGGGTTAGCATATGAAGGTGCTAAGCTTTCGAATGCATGTGGAGGTACGATTTTTCCTTGTATAGATTTGGTGTATATATGATCATGATAGTTCTAATGGATTCGCCAAGTGTTTGCTAAGATTCATGGATCGACCCATGAGGACATGGGTTAATTTTTAGAAGGGGAGATCAGAACGGTCCTTGCCCCTTGATGACCTAATATACACATTTGTGTATGGTAATGTGATATGGGTTGTACTATATGTACTTGTGGCATGCATGCAAAGATGAGCTCATGTAAACAAAGGGTTTACAAAATAAGGCAATGTTGGAAAGAGGGCTTTTGGCAAACGTGAGGCTTTTTGCAAGAGAAGGAGCGTGAAGGCGAGAGGATGCCAGAGCTTGAAGAGACGGCATCAAATCTTTTCTCGTGGGGGTTTTGGATTTTATGGATTCAAGTTATGGCTTGCATCGGTGGTACAAGAATCAATCTGTACATGCTTTTGGATGGTAGATTGATATATGATTCTGATATGGTAGGCTGATCTTGTATTGAATGTAAGAAGCTTGATATGTAAATCCATAGTTCTAGAGGTAGCTTGTTGGTGGATGGCAGCCGAGTTTGAATTAAGGAATTTAGAGCGATGAGTTTGTAGTTGAGGAGGAAAGGTCCTGAAGCCCTCTCAATCGAGAATCTAATAGTTCCAAAGTGTAAAGTCATGGATCGATCTTCATTTGCACGGGTTGGAATTCTCGCAATTATGCAAAGATGTAAGAACTAAGAATCTGAGAAAACCCCATGAGCTATGGGTTAGATCATGCCGAAAAATGCATGGAAGAGGGCCGAAATTAGTGTTAGAGGGCCGTTTTGAAAGATTCAAGAACCAATCTGCTCATTGGATAGCATCCGGAGAACTCGGGACGCAGCTTGCAAACGGATCGAATCTCAAGGAAGTAGGTCGGGTTTTTGGTTCAAACGGATTAAATGTTATGTCGCTTGTATGGGGCATGCCGAATCGATCTATTAGGGCTATGCCCAAGCAGATCCGAAGTGATTTTAGAAGCAGGTTCTTCCACGAAGAGTTCTGGTCTATTTTCGCTTGCTAGTCATTTGCTTGGTTCATTATTTTGTTGATACATTTGCTTCTTTGTGATATTTTATGGTAATATAAATATACAAGTCAAGTAGTCTGAAGGGAAGACATGGAAGTATCAAGAAGCCCGAATTTAGCACGGACCCTCTATCTAGGAAGTCGAGGCAAGCTCTAAGAGGTTTGGTAAAACAAAGGGACGAAAAATATGTAAGAACTTGTATTGCTTCAATTTACGTAATAAGGAATAACATGTAATTTAAAACTAATAAGTCTAGAACTCTTGAAAATTGGTCATTCTTGGCTTCTCAAGTGAAGGCTAGCCTAGAGGTCGGTTGACGAGGGTTATATGCGCTACGGTCATAAGACCACAGGGATTTTAAGTTGGAAGTGCGGGTTTTGAGTTTTTACATTAAGACGCACTAATAAATCCTTAGCTATGGAAAAGTAGGTTTTAATGGAAATATTAAAAACCTTAGCTAATAATTTTAAAGAAAGAAAGCATGTTGGAACTTTGGAGACCTGGATAAGTTGGGCCGAGAGAGAGATATGAAGTATATGGAGGGTCCAGATGAGGCTATGGCATGGAGCACTATTAGTCTAAGTGTATACCTGTAAGTTTCAAAGTTGTTGCAATATTTTAACAAAGGCATCGTAGCTAATGGATTATCCTCATGGGAGAATGATTCCGGGTAAGTTTGCATGTTTGAATGTTGTTTTTCCTTGTTCGAAGAAGTACATAGGTATGGGAGCTACACCAATGATAGTTAGGCTTGTGACTTCCTCAACATATTTGGATCAGTAAGTTCGCTACTTCAACATGGCAAGTTGTACGGGCAACATCGGCAAGAGTATAATCTAGGCACATTTATAGTAAATTCTCTAATGAACGCACATGTTATGGTCTTTGCATTGTTCCACTGTTGTCTTGGTATTTGATTATGTCTATTGGATCCTCCTGGTCCCGCTTCTAGGTTCGGGTGGCCTAGGTTGTTCCGCATTACTCATGTCATCCGGTGATTCTCTCGTGACTGCTCTTGTGCTTTGTGACACCGCGTGGCATCCGGGGGAAGGGGATGCACGCCAACTCTTGTGAACTCCATGGTAAGAGGTCCTCCAAATGCCGAGGCGTGGTGGGAAGGGTATGCGCATACGAGGTTCACCCCACCAACTCCGCCAACGGGGCTCGGAATGTGAGCTGGCCGGGCATTTCTCTGCTAATGTGGCCCGCATGTAGGTCGGCCGAGCTTCCCCATTGTCCCGGAGCTATGTGTCATGATGGTTTGGTATTTTGACTATGTCTTTGCTTCTGATGTTCATGTTGATATTTCCTTGGATTATGTTGTCATTGTCTTAGCACTGTACTCACGTAGGATTTTCCGTCTGTGTTTGTGCTTATCCAAGATTTCCAGAGTATTTCCATGCATGCAGTGGCAGCCAGGGATCCCCACTTAGTCACGAGGACTAACCCCAGTGAGTGTATGTGCAGTGAATAAGCAAGGGATGGCAGCAGTGCAGTTGAGGATCGTGGTTGAGCGAAGCTCCTGGGTTGAATTGCTCACAATTAGATGTTATATTTATTGAGGATATGGATTTCTTTGGATGTTGATATTGTATGATTATATTGAGACCATAAGTACTTGCTCATTGAGTTTTGAGTGTGCAATTTAACTGTGCAAGGGGAAGATTCAATTCTTCACCATATTCAATTGTTTGTCACACCAACCTAGTAAGAGTTTTTGCAAGTTTTGACAAGATCCCGAGTTGCCTGGAGGGTCAACTCGGCAGGCTCGTCACAATGATCCATTATGTCCCATAATAATTTGATTCCAAAATTTCTTCTATAATTATATGATCCAGTGTGCTTCCAGCCATTACGACATATGACCTTTTTTCAAATTGAAAATCTCATCAGAGTCTTCCTGTAACACATGAAGATCAAGAGGAGCTCTAGATAGTGAGTAGATTGAAATTTTTGTTGTGCCAGCAGGAACATCTCCTCGAGCCTGATAAATGACAGCATCATTCACTTCCTTAGGAAATGGAAGGCTAGAGACTGGTATCTTGATCACATTCCCATCTCCAATCTTAACTTGTACAAACTGTTCTATATGGAGAGAGATTATCTACGCTCTCAATTCCTGCTGCAGAACATCTCCATTGCAACCTCGGGCTTGTTGCCTCACTGGTGCTTGTAACTAGCTCCTCTATAGCAGCTACTGTTTCCGAACGAGAAGCATATCTGTCTCCATTGTTTAAGAATCTGTTTTCGATGAATCTACTCTCTTGAACCACAAAACAACCATCGCGGTGCCGGTTAGCCGGTTTGCACACCGCCCTCCAGCAACACTGGCGACCGCCAGTTTACAAGTTTACAGACAACTTTAAGTTTGGAGCAGTTTCCGGCATATGTTAGGCATATTCCAGCATATACTTAGAATATGCTAAAAACCCACATCAACAAGGGTTTGCCCCCCTAGGGGCAACCCAAAACACATGCTCAAGGTAGTATATTTAAGTCTTAGCATTTGCCCCTCGTAAGAGGCACTTGATCTTTGAGGAGTTTTTAGATGTGTCTCTTATGCATAGGTAGGTTGCTTCACTCAGTGGGTTTCTATGCTTTTCCCTCTGAGAGTTAATTCTTGTCTTTGCATCTTTACTTGTATTTGACTTTTGATTGCAAAAATATAGGATGTAATGGTTTAACAATGTGGAAAAAATCATAAACCACAATTTTTTCTGTCTACCATAATAATTCCATCTCCTATAATTTCGTCTTTTATTTTTGCCAAAGGTTTTCATAACCAATAAGATGACAATAAGATGACGGATCTTTAGCTCCAAGGAACATTGGAAGACTAGATTCTTATTATTAGCATATAAAATAAAGTATTGAGTGGACATATAGTCTACCAAAACAAATACCTAATGGTGAAAATGCCCCCTAGAATTTGAACCTAGGCATGTCCACTAGGCACAAACAAAATAAGGTAACTAGATTTGCATGAAGTCTCTAAACCAACATCTTGAGCCCTGCTATAATTGAAGCTAGCAAATAGATCATGGCACCAACTTGAAATACATTGACATCTTCTTCCATTTGGCATCCAATATAGTAGAAAAGAGAAAACAAATGTTGGAACAGGAAAATATACATCACAATAACAATTCAAAATTTAAAATCTGCAGTAGCCTAAACATCAAGTATCGCATCTGTACTAACTGCTTGTCTTTTTAGGAAAGCCTCTATCTAATATATCGTCAACACTTTAAATATTTAAATTAGTAAAAGAAAAAAGGGAGGCTTCGGATATCTTGCAATGGATCTGTATGTGTTTTTATAAGTTCTTCATCCTACAGTTTCTTTCTTGGTTAAAAACTCCAGAACATTGATATCTTGCAGTGGACCTGTATGTGTTTTTCATAAGTTCTTCATCCTACAATTTCTTTATAGAAATAACGATCTCTTGCTTTCTTGTGCAAACACAAATGCTAGTTATACCTGGACCTCTACTTACCAAAATCCAAGAAGAAGATCGAAATGTGCGAACTTGCATTAGGGTATTGAAAGAGATTAATTTTGAAGATGTTTTACAAATTAAGTTCTGCATCCAAGGGTACAACATTGTTCCAATATAACATACCTAGGTTAGTGCATGCAAAACTATATTTGTAATCTCAAACAACAATAAATTTACATCCAGACTCTACGGCTGGGGCTCCTTGCAATCTTCCAGGGTTAGCATCGAAACCAGCATTAAAATACTTCATGTTTGTGATCTCTTAGGCATTCAAGAGGCGCCATCCAGGCATACAAAACCCTACTATACGTTCGACCCAGTTTGACAGACTAGAAAAAAGCATTCGACATGGACAACTGCATTTCATTAAGCTCGCCAAGCCTTCTTTAGGAAAAAAATAGATGCACTAACTAAATCATAGAGCCTTAATACGTTTAATCGGGCCCTGCACTAGAAATTCATAGATGAACAACTAGAAAGTGGCACGAAAATCAACCTCAGTGTATGCCCACTCTAGATGTATGCATTAGTATATCCCACAAAATATGGGCATAATATCAAATGAAAATCATAAGAAAGAACGTACAAAACTACAAGGATAGCCCCCTGTTATTATGCTAAATATTTTGTCCAGGAATAACATTCTTGTATATGTAATGTTTTATATTTGCTCTCTTATATGTGGGGTCTTTTTAGCTTTTATATATGGTAAACTCATATTTAGAATTTCAGGAAAGTGATTCTAAATTATAGAATGATGGAGGAGGAGCAATTTTTATGCTATGCCACATTGAAACGAGGAGAGAAGAGAATTGAATTGAATTGATTTTTATCGTCCACGAATACCAAATGGTCTATGGGATTTAAAATACAGTAGATCTATTATTGTAAATAATTAAGGGTTTTTGAGCAGAAAACCTTGATAGTAATAAGCTTATCCAGGGATATGTATAGAGTATGACATCAAGTGTTGGCGGTAGACATAAATGGGTCTGTTGGTCAAGAATTTCCATGATATAAGATGCTAGCACCACTGCAAGCGCCTATAAAAGTACATGTAGTGGTTGATTAAGTGTAAGCAGCCAATAGATTTTGCTCTGATATTGAAAAACGCTGATAAATTTGAAGAATATGGTGCTCATCTTTAATCATTCCCATCTGACAACACTGACAGATCCTATTCTCAAGTGGCTTATGGCCCCATTGGCAAGTTTCAATTCTGAGATGATGTGCGCATGTGCTACTAGATGCAATTGTTATGCACTTCTTCATGGATAGAGGATAGACATGCTAACAAGTATCCTTGTGGGCCATGAACTAGTGTAGGATTTATCTGTGTTTTATAATATCATATGTTAACCATCTCCAAAGCACTGGCATCCCATCGCATCCAGGTGCTACTTCAAGTGATCCAAGTCTGCATCACTGTTCACTTATACACATGCTTGCTCCTACACATTCCATCTAAAAAGCCACCTTGCACATTTCACTTTCCAACAGGCTTTAAGGCATTGTGGATCCATGGTCATTGTGTATTCAAGGAGGGGAGGGAGGAGGGAGGAAGAGAGAGACGTCTGTGAGACTATCATGTCTAGAAGAATGTTCACTCAACATCATGGACTAGTTGACCTAATATGTCTTCAGGTCAAAACATATTAGCGCTCTCTTCTTCAAAATCAAACTCATTTTTACCAGTAAATATTTTTAGATAATTAATATTGGTGTACATAACTTCTAGAAGAAAGTGACCAATGGTGATTGGAGATAGCTCAAAGAAGTGTATCAGTGTTGATGCATGTATTTGAAACTCACTTCAGTAGTAAGCAGGCTAAAATAGAATGACATGCTCCCTTCCCAACTACATTTTTTTTTTTTTTGAAGGCAAGGTTATTCATACTAAGGTAAATACATCAGAAAGGTATATTTCTCAGATCGATATACCAAAATTAACAGACAGAGAAAGAAAACAAGGTGATGCGCACGGAGGGTTGCCTTTCAGTTTCATGTGGGTAAAGTGGCTTAAATCAAACCGTGTGGAATAAAAATTTCTATATTGTATTTGCCATATTTGCCTATATAGGATGTTTGAACAAACGTAATGATCTCTAGTTATAGCTTGATGTATCCGATATAAGAGGGAGAAATAGAAGGTATAACAATGGATCATTAGATGCCACTTAGTGCTCATTCACATGCAATCTCTAGAGCCAAATTATGTCTGTATATTCTCAACTTGGAAAAATAGTTACTAATGTTACAACCCCATTCATAACTAGTTGCTAACATTATGACCCGCGTTATTGTCTAGATTTTGTAGAAGTATTATGCATACCAAAAGTGTTAACAAGTAGTTTCAAATAACTCTGTCTTGTGAATGATAGGCTCTTATTTATAATACTCCACTTGTTTTATCTTGTGAATACTCCTCTTGTTTGTAATAAGTTGCCACAAATTGTTATTTGTTGTACTAACATGTATCTGAGTTGAAAATGTTTTCTTCTTTAAAATTTTACATTCTAAAGCAAGCGGATGGTTTTCCCTCATTTTTTATTTGGATGAAATAGCTCCTTTTCCAGATTGACTTGGTGTTAAGTGAAGTTGTGTAATGCGGGCGACGGCTCAGGCCAAGAGGGCTGGGTCCGTCTCACCCTTGGACCTTTCCCCCTACCGCTATGATGAGGCAACCCAAAGTTTTGTTTGGGGTGAAGTCCCATGATACCTCATGGTGGACTACCTGATATCCATTCAGCTGGATATGCAGGCTAGGCCGGACAGACATCATGCTGAGCTGCTGAGAAGGGTCACAGCTCGCCACCTCGTAGAGTTGAAAGAGCACATGGCGGCTGCGCAGCAGGCGGCCGAGCGTGCCGAGCAGCAACGGCAGGTGGAGGAGCTTGCCAAGCAGAATCAGGATCGGCAGCAGATCCAACAAAATGAAGAGCAGAACACGCAGTAGACTCTCGACCAGATTGAGACCCCTGTTGTGAAACGGAGGCGGAAGTCTATAGCACATAAGTCGGAGAGTGCCTACAAAGAGAAGTTCAAGATAGTTGGGGGCATCAGAACGGCCACGAGCTCCTCCAGTCGACGAGACCGAGTGGATGCCGCTCTATCTCGGTCGGTGTCAAGGGGTAAGACGCAGCCGAAACAGCCAAAGAAGCCGCACAGGTATAGGCCCGGTAGCGTGGCACTGAGGGAGATTTGGAAGTATCAGAAGACAACCGAGCTTCTGCTACGAAAGCTTCCCTTCTAGCGCCGGATCCGAGAAATAGCACAAGAGTATCAGAGCGATCTTCAGTTCCAAACTTTTGCTATGCTTGCCCTCCAGGAGGCTACCGAAGATTACCTGGTAGCACTTTTTGGGGATGCTAACCTCGTCTGTGCTATTCACACCAAGAGGGTTACCATCATGGCCAAGGATCTGGCTCTCGCTCGGAGAATTTGAGGAGACCATAATTAGCTTGCTTGTCAATCATTTTCTTGTACAAATTTTATATAGAAATATAAGATATTTTGACTGCCTAAGTTCTTTTGTTAGTATAAAGTATTTATTTAATTATTAAGAATGACTGACACTGACGTCAGCATAAAAATTTAAAATAAAGTAACACTGAATATTATTTATGATTTCATTTTCTTCTTTATTTCTCTTGTTTTTCGCTCCTCCTCCACTACTCACCTGTGCTATAGAGACCCTTAGCCTCTTCCAATGGTACCAAGATGGAGAACATTAGGATCCTCAAGTCCCATTCGACCTCCTTCAGCCCTTCCTGCTCCAAAGGGTGGATCTCATCACTAACATGCAGGCCCACCCTGATTATGTAGCTTTCCTTGAGTTCTATACTCAGGAAATGGTACCCCTCTATGTCCCCATAGGGAACCACCCCAGCTCTACTTAGAGCGGGCCATTGTGAGAGAGATGTTGGGAGGCGATTCTCATGCCTGTAACATCCTCATGGGGAAGCTCAGATGGGGCAAGAACCTGCCTGTCCTGATGCATGAGGGCTAGCAATACCTTGAAGCAAAGTCTGCTCTGGCTATACTCATGGATCAGTATGTGGAAGATGAGAGCTTGCCAGCAGAGAAGGGAAAAGCGCCAGCGCTCTTTGACGATGAGGATGACGAGTACATTTGAGAGGACGACTTCGTCCGATGGAGACAGTTGGCGGAGCAGATGCCCCTACACCGAGATCAAAGGGCATGGCTTACTGGCTTAGATGCCCTCTCGGTTATCGAGGTCGGCACTTACGTGGTTTTTTCGAAAAGTGTTTGGAATGTTTTTTTTATTGATTTATAGGTTAAATACGAATCATATTGGTATTGAATTATAGGTTAAATACAATTCATATATTAGTACTCGAAAAAAAGGTCCAATAAGAAAGATATTGGATATTTATAGTATTATTGCATGGCTCGATTTTTGAGACATGCAAATAATGGCATTAAATGATGCTTGATAGGAATAAAAGTCGAATCATTTCTACGATTTCTATTTCTATTCCGGAACGTATCTCTTCTCTCTCACTTTGGCGCCTTTCTGCCATCACCCGCATCTCCCAATCTGGTGAGCGATGAAGAGATCCGCATCTGCCATGCCAAGTGAAGAACCCGAGGTCACTTCCAAGAGGTCTCGGGTCGAAGAGTTATTCCCACCCCTAGCATCTCTTTGCTCCAACTTCTTCTGATTCTTCTGATTCCTCTGATGAAGAATCAGAGAATGAGGAAGAAGAGGAACTTTCGGAGCAAGATTATATGACAGGTGTTCTGGAGGGCTGGATTGGGGAATCATCCGAAAATGAGTGGTCGGCCAAGGATGAAGATGAGGAAGAAGAAGACGAAGTTGAAGATGAATCATCTGATTTCAAGGAGTTCCTGGCTTTGCTGAAAGGTAAATGCATTTTTACTTTATTTTTGGAAGCGTCTAACTAACAGTCCTTTCTTTTTTTCTTCTGTCGCAGATGGTGAAATAGAAGAATGAAAGTGATAGGACGGAGCCCTTTTTTTGTTTTTTTCTTGCACATGCCTCCGGGGTTTTCTTTTTGTCGAAGAACTGTACATGCCTCTGGACTAACACTATGACTGCAAGCCTCCAGGCTTTTTTCTTGTAAAGCTTTCAAGCCTCCGGGCTTATATGAAGAAGGAAAGGCCCTTTTGATCTCATGTAAAGCCCTCTGAGCAAAAAAGTTGAATATAAGAAATTTTCTTACAAATTCCTTGTATTTACCTAACATATTTCCTTGATGTACTGAAAATATTATAAGTCTTTGTAATTGTTCTTGCAATTCTCATGGTCATAAGTATTCCTTAAACAGAAGTCATAATTTGATGTTTTAAACTGAACCAATTTACATCACAACTTTACTGAATCTGTTATCCAACTTAATGAAGTATTAGCAATGCATAAACTTCACTACCATTGACAACTACTTTGGTAGTATATGCAACAACACAGCTTCTGTTAGCATTGGCTGAATCACTGCAGGGTATGATACTGGATCTATTCCAAGCACTTGATTGTATACGTACAACAAGTGCTTGCAAGGTATGAATCCTCTAATCCTTTCCATGTGGATGAAGTCTAGACAACTGCATTTTGGCTCTTCCTTAACGGATACAATGTATGTGTTATCTTCACGTTTGACTACGTAGTCTACATGTTTATTTTTCAAGTAAGTCTTTTCTTGCACAGAATCCACCTTCATTCTCTTTGACTGCTCAAATCTCACCTTCGTCTCTCCATTCATTTCCTTCCTGTAATTAACAACGTTCCCCTTCCTTGTCATTTTTGTTATGCTTTTTACAGAGCTAGCAGATCCTGCCATTGTGGATCTACGTGCTTGCATACTAGATGCTGCATTGGCTGCTGTTAAGCTAGATTGAGATCTACCACCCAATAAGAAGCCCGCTGCTCCAAGTTTCTCAATCTCTTCATTGGTTAAATCAGTATCTTTATCAACAGGCCATAATGGTGGTCTTTGTGGGGGACACACCAAAGACTTATCCGGAAACCATGTGCATTCAACAGTACTGGGACAAAACCACATCATTTGTGATACCCGTTGTCCCCGGAATTCCCTTAACCCATAAAAGCAAGGAGCAGCTGTAGGTTGTATACCTACGTTGATTGGATTGTTACATTTTCTGACTTCTGCCCTTGGCACCGGACCTTACCGCCTGCATCTGTTCTTCGAATGGCCCAAAGAGACCTGTGCACTGACTTCTCTTCTAAAGAATTATTAAAAAGAGTCCTCACCACAGGATCATCCTTACATACTCTACTAACATTAGTTGCATGTTTGTCTGGACGATGAGTTCCTGATTCTACTGTGAGATCAACTGTGTCTATGGAACGTTGCCTTTTGTATATAGTCTTCAAGTTACCTCCTGCACCACTATCATGCTCTTCAAAGCCTGCCATTTCAGTCTCCAAATTTATAACATTGGTTACTTCCTTAGCCTTAGCACCACTGCTTTGTCTGCCAGTTCTGTTTATTGACCATAAACCTACCCCATCTGCTAACTCTATGATGCCACCATGATAGCCAAGAACTCAAAACTTTAATATGGTTATCCGAAGTCTTGCCTACCCACCAATCCATGATTGAGTGGTATATTTTATCTGCTTCCTCCTCAGTTGCAGATTGATGCCATTTTCTACACAAATCTTTATGGGCATCCCAATATTCCTTTGGCAAGTGTGTTTCTGTATGTCGATGCATGCACTGCTCGAAATGGAAGTAACAAGAACGCTCTTTCTCAGGTCTAATCTCCCCATTGAAGAAAACTTCCCGAACTGCAATCCAATTTGGTTGAGCTTCGTCTGCCATAAACCCAAAAAACTCAGCTTTGGAAAAGCCTTTTGATATCATAACCTTATTAAGCTTCCTCCAAAACTTTTTCTGTGCCTCGACATCTTCTGTCTTCATGTCACAAACTGCAATTGTCAATAGGGCTTTAATTCTGCACTTAAATCAAGCATGTTAGAAACTTAATAATGATCTTATTTCTTTTGATTATCACAATCCGCTTACTTATGATCATACACATGACAAGCTAAGGTTGTCCACCCTTGAATCCGTTTGACATGATCAAAATGTACCCAACTGTTCTTAAGATCACCATTAGGTCTTATCCTGTTGACCAAATCAACTCCTGATCCAGGACCAGTTGTAGACATTTTGAAAATGTAACAGCGTTCATTAAGTGGATCATGAAGCTGGTAAGGGAACTTAGATCCATGGAAATATTCATATTTGCTTCTTTTCTTTAACTCCAACAATCCTGAAATATCATCTGAACACTGCCTATTTCTTCCCCTCGCATCATCAATCCATCTCTTCAACCTAGACACGCAAGATTCTTCATGTCAAATAACTTGTTAATATAATTTCTTACATAGTGTCAATATCATACCTTCTTTGATTGCATAATAGTTCCAACCTTGTCAATAACTCGTTTATTTGATCCGTATACATCTTCTCAACACTATCTCCCTCCGATGATCCCATAATTGAACGAACAATTTCATCCATAGCTAATTCATTCTGTTTATGTCTTGGCCCACCAAGATGTAAGGTTGTGTCTGAATGAACTAAGTCCCTCATCCGCTTCACTTGACTTCTGCATTCTGTTTTTTTAATGGGATGTGTGTGCTCCCCAGTATGGACAGCTAGTCTTGTTTCTGTAATTCTGTTAGGCAAACAATAGTACATGGACACCAAACATCGTGCCACACAAGTTGGTGCCAGATGACAATATTCACAGCTTATAGAATGAAGTTAATTTACCAATCTCAGGTCTTCTCTGCAATGCACCTCTCCAGTGCAACTCATTGTGGTTGCTTTTAGTCAATAAATGATCACAAGACATATTTTTACATTGCAAGTGACCACCACAATATGATAGCCTGACTGTCCCATCAAAACTTGGTATGTCAGTCCTATTGGCATGCGTCCATACATGGGGATCAACCGAATGTTGCATGCCATCCATTGGTGTTTTACTCATGGACTGACCTGACAACTCAAAACCAATATTTCCATTATAATATTGTGGCAGACACTCCACCTACCTAGGTTTCCTAATCTCCAATAACAATTTCTTAAGTTTGCTATTTATGGGACATGATGTTATCTTTAAGTACGTAGAAGTGCATTGGGATGTAGTTGCTCCATTAGAAGAATGGGGGGAATCAAGGACAACTGGACAGAGAGGATATTTGCCTTAAGTAGGAATACCATGCACCTCTACTACCGTGCCATTTTTTTCATCAACCCTGAAAATTCCTAGTCCAGAAGCACTAACAGATTCAACAACCACAGTGCTAGCTACATTAGATTCCACATCTGTCGAACTTTGAATCATACATAAATTGCTAGGAAGTACATTGAAAGTTCTAGACAAATATGCTATACTAACCTCACATACTCCATTTTGGAAAGGAAGCAACAATATTTGTTGTAGACCAGAGGCTTTCACTGTGAGGTAAGATGCCATATGGCATGGTAAAGTTTGTATTCCCCCTTAAACTCGTTTTAATAGTATAGACTCAACGGTTAATTAGAAATTATGATTGCGTAATTCACGGGTGCACTACTTTCAGTTACATTACCAACGGCTAGTGACTTTCAATCCAACTAACCAAGCAATAATGTATGTTAGTGTTCTCACCTAAATATAAAAAGTGGGTATTTTCATTAAAACATTTGAATCGGTTGAACAGTAAATCTTATATCCGAAGCGGATGATGTGCTCTTCGATTTCTTGAACGGTGTCGTTCGAGTTTTCATGCTAAACTTTTCATGTTCGCATTTTTAATCTATCGAAATTATCTTGAACGGTGCCGTTCGAGTTTTCGAGCTAAAGTTTTCATGCTCGAATTATCATATTTAATCTATCCACATGTTCTTGAACGGTGCCGTTCGAGTTTTGAATGCTATAGTTTTCATGTTCGAATTAGCATATTCAATCCATACACATTTTCTTGAACGGTGCCGTTCAATATTTCTTGGTTTAGATTCTGGTCTTCAGTAAGTATTCTTCTGCTTTTCTGAGGTACATTTTTTTTTTCTAATGATTTTAATGTTGCTGCAGATCAAGGTCAACAACATCAAACTCAGGAGACAGTTCTCAATCTTTGATTATCGCCCAGTCAAAATCTATCATTACTGACCGAAAGATGATCTCAGAGGCTACTGATGTTGGCACAGACATGGCGTCACATAGTACTAATTATGATGCATCAGATGCTAATGAACCTCATCTTGATATGGCTACTCCAAATAATTGTAGAAATCAGGAGGATGATAATGTAGTAAACTCGGATGAAGGGAAAGGAGAAACCATAGATGTCATGCAACAACAAGGAGGAAATAGTGTTGGGGCCATACAACAATGTGAGGGAGATAATGACGAGCTGCCCGCTTCATTCATTGTGAATCAAGTATCACAAACATTAAAGTAGTTAGAGATAAACAGGGAATCTCCTCCACCCCTCATTCCATTATGCAGAATACAAATACACGAGGCTGTGAGAATGGTTACATCAAACTGCCAGCAGTTGCGTGATACTCTAAGAAGAGACGGTTATATTATGCAAAAAGAACAATTCATATTGTCCATAAAGGGACCCAAGGGTAAAGAGACTCCAGTTACAGATGAAATGATCAGTTCTTGGGATGATAATTGGCAAGTGGAGAACGAAAACTTTGAACAGGAACTGTCCACTAATCCACATTGGTCTGATCTATCAAGTAAGATGTTTTTGTGCTGGGATGGGAACTATCGTACCAATGCATGGATGGAGGAAATTTCAGAAAGATACACATATGCCCTGAACATGCACATTAGAGTGCAAGCAACCTTTGTCGAGGTTGATAGAAAAAGAGAAGCTGAACTCATAACTGCAATGAGAAGAATTAATGAGTGAGATCAGAAGTTGAACTTCTCATAAATTGTTCGCCAGTATTTGTACTAATTCAATGCTTTTTCCGTGTAGACTGAACGAGAAAGGAGTTGTAAGGGAGACACTCAAGGACATTTTGTATGTAGTGCATAAAGTGGCAACCAGAGACTTAAGAATGTTTACCAAAGACGTGACAGAATAAGAGATAGCAAAGGCTAAAGCTAAAGAAGTGAAAGTGCTTGGAGAGGAACCTTGGTACTCTCTAACTAGATTCATGCTAGCTCAGATCTTATACAAGGTACGTTAAATGTGGCAAGCAAATAATATTTTACTTGTAGTGTGAGCTAACAACAAGTATGTGCAGGCCAATATTGATAATGACATTGAGGTGTTGCCGAAGATCCACACACAAAAAATGCCAGAGTTAAAAGCACGAGAAAAATCTGAGAAAGAAGTCAGAAGAAGATGGACAAATAAGCTACATAAATACTTAGCAATTGTTTGCCCAAGCTTGGGACCAACATGGCTAAAGCAGTGACCTCTAAAGATGTGAGCACAAAAGATTTTAAATTGACACTTGAAAAGTTATATGATATGGCCAAGGCAACGGTAGGCAATGATGTCAGAAACAATTGGATATTGCTTATCACTACTGAGTCAAACCTCATGAATAGTTACAGAATGGCAGGTAATGACAAGGATTTTCATGAATGGATCAAAAAAGAAACTTGGTTGGAGCATGTATTAAAAAAAAGCAAGGAGCTTCTAAATGCCATACAAGAGGATGAGCCTGAATTTGTTCATTTAGAGAACACTACAGAAACAGTACATACTTGGTTTCGTTACATGAAAATGGAGTACAGGAAGAAGATATTCGTCAACAACGAGAAACACATGTCCCACACCGTTTCTTACGATAAAGCACATGATCTTCTCAATTGTGCCAAAAGAACAGTCTTCAGGTACTCCAACATAGAATCTTATTGATCTAAATTCAATACTTATTACTTCACTAAAAATTATTCTTTCATGCCATCTCCAGGTACATCAAGCATGCTATTCATAAGAAGTACGTGGACAAACTACCAAGTTCTGTCCTACCAGGGAAGCAAACAGATGATCAAGGATGGATGTACTTAGATAATCTGAATAAGAGATTCAATTCAAGGTTAGTAGAATTTGAAATTGAAGAGTGTCCTTGGTGGTTAGATTTTCTAGAAAGTGAGTATCCAAAGGAAGAGAAGGATACATGGGCAGCCTGTTCCCAAACAGATATAGACTCAATTAATCCATCAAATTCGTAGGATATGTCAAGTCCAGAGGTGGATAAAACCAAGAGAAAGCGCAAGGACAAGTTAAAACAAAAAAAAGTAGACGTGACATTGTGATATCAGATGAAGAGAATGATGAAAACGAATTGGCTCATATGCATGATAGCCAAGATGTCATCGATAATAGGTTTAGTAAGGATTCACAAATATCAGGCCGTGGTAATCGTGCTGAAAATGATCTAAAAAAATATGGTAGTTGCTCTATAGGTTATGTATGGGCCAGTGCATCTGCTTTGACTGCCAGTTTCACTTCAGAATTAGACACATCCATTTTCAAAGTACTTCGAGATTTTGGAAAACAGAATAAGCTAGCTGATCACGCTTATAAAAGGAATGGGAAGAACAGGGATTGGGGCTGCCACATCGTTTTCTGTGATCTTCCTACAAATCAATACCCAACATTTGGTCATTCTACAAATCCACAATGGAATTCATGCGACTCCACATTCATTGAGAACATCACTGGCATTGCAAATTTATGTATGGATGACAATGATTTTTTCATAGTCATATGCACGGATGATCAGCTACCTAATATTGATTTCAATGCAAAGAAAAGAAATTTGCAGAGAAGGAGACTGTACCATATATACAGTTCCACACCCTTTGGCGTTACTATAGATGAGCTTGGTACCATTAACAATAATCACCTTTGCTTATCAGTGTATTCTAGAGCAGGGTTGAAAACACCAAGGATCTCCAAGAATGTGTTCAGCAGTGCAGACCTTAATCAGCATGCATCGACAATTGTGCATTACTTGCCAGATGAAGAGAAGTTATTTGTGTCCAAGAGAGAGAGAGAACAAGTCTAATCTTGAGAAATCAGTCTGTTTCATGGAGTTCATTATATCTAGCTTTTCACCGACAAATTCATTGGTGTTGGATCTAATGCCGGGTGTTAGTTCACTTATGGAGGCATGTACAATTCGTGGTAGACATTATTATGGCCTAGAGCAAGATCGAGACATGTATGAAGATGTTAAAGACAATCAGTTGTCGTACAAACACACAAACATTGATGATAGAATTGTTAAAAAACATGCCATTGAAGACATTTCTGCAAATGTTGATGAGGCAGACATTATGGTCGAGGATGTGGATGAACCAGATGACTAGTTGGTATTTGATTTTTAAAAATTTTATGTCCTCTCATTCTTTTTGCAGCTATTTAACTAACTGATTTGCCCTTGCCAACAGTATGCTGCCACCTTATGCAGCCCAAGCAGCCTATCTTATGGAGCTCATTGAGTCACCAATTTTGTTACCAGCAAAAAAGAGGATAAGATGGTATATTTATATAGATGATGAGGCAGATGAGGAATGTCATGGATTGATAATTGTCATTATAAGTTGATATTTGTTATGCATGGAAGTTTTGATTGCAAATACTTTTGATCTTAGTGGTTTATGACCTGTTAAACCATAGTATCTACAAAAAACTTACAGGCTTGATTTAACAAGAACATTGGTTCTTATCTTGCAGTTTTGCTCAATGAGGTTTCTCTATTTCAAGTACGTTTCTTCCTCTGCTAGATTTTGAAGTTGATAAACACGGCTAGGTTTAATGTGATGTTATAATTCAAGTAAGTTCAGCTACTTGACAATGAAGCCTGTACCCAAATTGGAATTGATCTTTGCATGTACCCCAACTTCAAATTTTTTGAAAAAAACACCCAAAACACTTCGGTAAAAAACCACATCTAAGTTTCCCCCTCGGTTATCTACCATCAAGGGCAGGAATACCTCCTATTGGAGGATATCATGTGGATTTACCATGTTGTTGCTAACCTCAAGTCCAAAGGAAGGCACAAGTGTTATACGAGCTCGTCGTGTATTGCATGGATGATTTCATCGATTTTACACCGGCCGAGCTCCCAGTTGAGGTACAACAGTTGCTCCAGTTTACTCGGGAGAACATTGAGCCCGTTGACACCCTCTTGAGGCTGCGAGGCCTTATGTTGCAAGAGGCCCCATCCCAGCCACTTGAAGAAGCTTTTGTTGCTATGGGATCCCATGTCCCAAACATTAACATGGTGGATATTCCTTCGAAGTCTGATGAAGAAGAAGAAGAGCTTTACAACAACGGGGATCATCTAAAGGAAAGAAGTAGGAAATTAAAGAAGAATGAAAATGAGAATGATTTTTTATCGTCCACTGAGGCCAATCGGCCTATGGGACCCATAAGGAGCGCAGCAAACTTATTACTGTCCGAGTTAAACCCCCCTCCCCCCCCTCCCCCCGAAGGGTTTTCGAGGGAAAAACCGTGACAGTAATAAGAATGCTGTCAAACTATACAAGTATACATCAGTGTATATATACATGTCAAGTGTGTGCCCAAGGACGTAGCTGATCTCGCATGTCCATAACCTCCTGAAGGTATGATCCCAAAGACCGCACGGATCGCTTGTGCTCAATGTCACATGTAACGGTTGGCCAGGCCTGACCAACTCAGCATAGCGCGTCCGAATTTGATCATATGCTGGACAACTTTGAAGGGTATGAGATTCATCCTCAATGACTCCCATTTGGCAAATTTGACAGAGCCTCGCCCCGGCGTGGCTCACCAATCCATCCGCCTGCCTCAATTCAAGATGATGTGCCCCTGTGCGAATGGAGGCAATGAGTCTGCGCCTTTTCATGGGCAAGTGGGTACGCAGGTAGCATTGCGGGCCTCATTCCAATGTGGGATTTATGTGGCGCTGGTAGTGTGCTGTCTTGACATGTTTAAGGGCATTGGCATCCCAAAGCTTGCTGAGGAAGCAAGCGTCAAGATATTGCCTCAAGCTATGGCGATCTGCCTCTGTTTGCACATGTATGCACCTGTGCTCCTGCACATTCCATCTAGCCAACCATTGAGCTCTCTTTTCCCTCCAGCAGGCCTTGAGGCGCTGTGGCCCCATTGCCATGATATAAGCTAGTTTAGGAAGACGAGCATCGTCCATATTGACCACCTTCTAAAAATAGACAATGTGGCGATCAAGGGCCGCCCTCTGAAGAGACAAGAATCCTGTCTCCTGCAGTAGAATTTGATATGGGACTGTGGACTCCAGGGTAGCCCTTAAGCTCGAAATATCGCCAAAGGCTATTTTTTTGGACATTTGCATTTTTTTTTCACTATTGTTGCGTAGGATCAATTAGGAGTGGTGCCAATAAAATATCGCCACCTTGTCTACGAAATTTTCTCCCTCCACTCATAAGTTAGCCTACATTACTAAATGATGGATTCTTGGATTCGCCCCCATGTGAATTTTATTCTTGGTAATTATTCTAAAATCGCCCCTTAACCCCCTAAAATCATGTAAAATTAGTACGAATTCTATTCTTGGTGAGTTTTCTAGAATTGCCGTTTACCTCCAAGAAAAAAAAAGGGAAAGGGAAAAAACCATGCATGTTATATGGATTTCATGATCCAGTTCCAACATCCAGGTATGTAATACTGGAGTATTTTTGCTTTTGGTCTGTTGTTTATCCAATCTTAAAAAGATGACTGAAATCAAATCGGTTTGTGCTTGCCCACCATAATATGCAATCATGCCTCAGCTAAGTTTGTGTACTTGTTGTTGTTTAGCCCTTAGTATGGAGCTATTGAGATTTACAATCATATGCCAATATGGTAACATGTATATGCATTATGCGAGCATTACGTTTACAACTATATACGGACATAACAAATATATATTGTAGACCCAAATTTTACTTGAGAAAAAAGTATATATTCCATCGCTTGATGGATGAAAGATTCGCCAAGGTTGCTACAACTCATATTGAAGCCGGAAACAAAATCGCCAACATAACTAATCGAAAAAAGCTAAGATTCGCCTCACATTCTAAATTACACCTATAAAAATTTGGGCTTAAGGGCTACCCTGGACTTCACCCCTAGTGCTCGTACTAAGAAGGCTTTCTGGACCTGCTCCAAGTCATTCCAAGTAGCAAGTGATACTACTGGGCCCCATACTTCCACCCCGTATAAAAGGACAGGCTCCACTAAGACCTTGAACAGGTGTGACTGATGGGCCCAATCATACAACTCTGCTCTATGACTATTGTTTTGCATTGCATATAGTGCCTTCCAACTGCGCCGTCACTTTCGTGAGTCGTATGGATGTGTCCCAAAGCATAGTAGAAGGAAACTCCACTCCCAAATATTTGTATGTGGATGCAACTTCCACATTCCGCCTTGGTAACTGAAGGAGGGACCCTCGGTGATGTGAAGATGATATGAAAACCACCTTAGTCTTGGCCGGTTGACGCCAAGATATCGGTCGCTTGGCGAGAATGTGTCCGGGGCATCGAGATGTCGTTGCATGTCTGCTGGTGTGTAAGCTAGGAGGTCCACATCATCGGCATATATTAACCGCCCCGATGATCGATAGAGAAGGTGAGCTCCATCGCCCCCATTATCGCGGCAAGCCAACTCTCCAATTGATCGTAAAGCCCAAACAATGTTGGGGAGAGAGGGCATCCCCGACGAACTCGATCTTTGCTATCAAATGGTTGGCTTGTCGCCGCAACCCCACCCGAGCATCTTTCATATAGCTTTGGCACCGCATTCCGCAAATCTACAGAACCCCGGTATTCCGCGATCTTACCCATAGTTTTTCTCGAGGCAATAAAGTCAAACGCCGCCAAAATCCACAAAGTAATAATATAGATCCCGACGGGCGGTTCCCGCTTCTTCAATCGAGTTCGCGAACGTGAAGATGTAGTCAATGGTTGAGTGCCGGGGTCTGAATCCTGCCTGGGTGAGGGCCCGCACCTCTGCTGCCTCTGCCCAGCCCGTCAACTGCTGCTCAAGAATCCCAGCAGTTTTGCAAACACCGAACTGACCATGATTGTTCGGTAATTGGCTGGGCAGTGTGGGTCACCTGCCTTATAGATGAGAACAACTCTGCTATTGGTCCATTGCAGCGGGAAGCCTTCCTGTAATGCCTTGTTGAACAAGGCGGTCAAGATCGGTATTATGGGCCGCCCCGCCCACTTAAGCAATTCTGCCTGCATACCATCCAAGTCTGGGGCTTTCCCATTGGCAAGACGCTGTAAGCCTTGTTCCACATCCGAATCTATGATTTCCAGCACTGGGCCTTCTTGCAAGGGTAATGCTGCATGTGCACCCTGAGGGTCGTATAGCTGTTGCAAGTATTGCCTCCACTGCTGGGGAGTGATATTCCCTGTGGGCTGTACTAGCTTTCTAAGAACCCTTCGCCAGAAGGTCCTGGGAAGAGGAGGTTGCTATGGATCTCGACAAGGAAGTAGCTACCTCTGTCATCCCAGAGGTTAGTGCTCTGGGAAATCACATTACGCACTTCTTCCTTTCAGCTAGGTCCTCTTTGTGGCGCGGGATCTAGCCCCAAAGGCAGAAGCATCATGGTGGGCACTCCGCACGTTATCCACCTTGGCCGGCCATAAGAAGTTCCAATATCGCGCACTCACATATATGCTCGTGCGATGGGACTTCGTTTTGGGACATTTTTGGATTCATCAAGGGGCTCATGGCTGTTGAATCTTGGCAGAATTTTGTAAAATTGCTCCTCATCAAATAGCACATCTCTGCCTATTATTATTTTTCTTTTGCTCGGATCATATAGTCTATAGGCTTTGGATTGTTGATCATAACCAACCATGTAAGTTATGTAGGCCCTGTCATCAAGCTTTTTTCTGAGTTCTTTTGGGACATGAGCATAAGCTAAACAACCATATGCCTTAAGTCTTACATAGTCTAGAACCTTTGAAGACCATAGTGTTATAGGAATCTCCCCTTTAATGCTGATAGATGGTAACAAGTTCTGCACATATACTGCTGCTTTGACAGCCTCTTTCCAGAGGAAATTTGGTAATCCTGAATATTTGAGCATACTTCTTACTGCATTAAGTATGGTTCTGTTTCTTCTTTCAGCAAGTCCATTCTGCTGTGGAGAGAACCTACAGGTTAACTGCCTTTTGATGCCAAGTTTGTTACAGTAATGCTTGAATTCGTCTGACAAAAATTCACCTCCTCTGTCAGTACGAAGACATCTGACTTTTCTGCCAGTTTCCAACTGTACCTCATTTACAAACTGTTTAAATGCTTGAAGAGCAAGATCTTTAGTGCTTAGACAATATACTTTGGCCAACCTGCTATAGTCATCAACAAAAGTAATAAAGTATTTTTTCCCTGATATGCCAGTCACATTCAAAGGTCCACATAAGTCAAAGTGGATTAGATCTAATGTTCCTTTTGCCCTTTTCAAAGATTTCTTGAATGGGAGTCTTGTATGCTTGCCTAAGATGCAGCCTGCACATTTGAAGTTTTCATTTCTACTTTCAGATTCTTCAATCAGACCCTTTTTAATCAAGAGTTCTATTGTTTTAGAGTTTACATGGCACATTCTTTCATGCCATAACTTGATATTTGAGCAGGTCACAAGATTAATACTTTGAACAAAATGATCAGAATTCAGACCAAATAGGTTTCCAACTCTCTTCCCAACAAACTTGAGTTTATTATCAAAAAACACCTTACATTGCAATCTTTCAAATAGGACCTTGTATCCAAGGTCTACTAATTGGCACACTGAAATTAAATTCCTAACCAACCCTGGTACACAAAGTACTTCTCCTAATCTGACAGTTTTTCCTTCTAAGTCAAATAATTCTAGTATTCCAGTATCTTTGATTTCTTGCAGTTCACCATTTTCTGCACATGACCTCCTTTGACTCCTTTGCAATCCTTTAGCATGCGTGAAGAAGAGGTCACTGTCCTTTCATCTCCTGAATCTATAATCATCATATCATGGTTATTTTCATCATGCATTAAGTGACACGGTTTAGGACACATTGCCTCATCATCTTCATTTTGTTCATCTTCATCCCCTCGAGTTTCCTGAGCCAGATTTAGTGATGGATTATTTTTGGTTGCTCCCTTTCCTCTGATAGCAGACCCCCCTCGATTTCCTCTTCCTCTGCCTCTCCCTTTGAAGTTCAAACCCTTAGGACTAGAGCAGTTAGAGGCAAGATGTCCTTTCCCCTCACAATTATAGCATATAATGTCCTTTCTTGTTTAAGGGCAGTCAGCCTTCAAGTGTCCATAATTATTGCAGTTATAGCATGGACCAATCCTATCCTTGTCATTTTTCTTACCTTTGTATTTTCCAGCATATAAAACTTCAGTGGCTTGCTCATCATCTTCCTGCCCCATTTGTTTTTGTTCAAACTCTGTCCTGATCATTTGAATAGCATGCTCTTTGGATTTTGCAATATTTCTTAGCAATGTAGCAAGATAGGCATTATGTGACACTGCTTTAGAGATAGCTAAAAGCTGATATTGTTCATTTAATATTACACCTGCCCCTTCTAAATCAGCAATAATGGAATCAAATTTCTCTAGAAATTCTGTTATATTTTCCTTGTCATGCAACTTCAACTTCCTTGATTGTTTTTCTAGAACATCTATTTGTGAAGATGTTTTAGCTTCATAATTTTTGATCATATATAACCACATCTCTCTAGGACGTAATCCTCTTAGCTTAAGCTTAATCACTGGACCAACCTTGCAGCAAATAATTGCTTGTGCTTCCATGATCTTTAGCTGTTCATCCGCTTCAACACTTGTTGCAGATGTTATTTGTGCAGTATTGTTGCTTCCTTCAGCAGGTCCTGCACCACCACCAACAGTAGAACCTTCTCCACTTGAGATGGAACTAGTTCCCCTGCACTTAATGTCCCTATGACAACATTAATACCATGACGCCTGCTTGTACTTGGTTCAATCAAGTACCATAAATTTTCAAATTCTAGAACTTCTCTGATGCTTTGCTTCCAGATTTGAAAGCCACTTTCACCTTTAAACACTTCTATAGCATTAAGCAAATTTGCACCAAACCGGTTTGACATTTTAACCTTGCTCTGATACCAATGAAGAGAATTATGCTATAGAACAACAATGCCTAAGCAACTTAGGTTTAATTTTCGATCACACAAAGTACTCACAACCTTGGCTATTCAAGAACCTTTATTATTTGATTCAAATGCACTTATCACATATAAATAACCTTAAGATAAACCTTATACATGCTACAGTAAATTCACTGTAGCTAAGGTATTGACCCGTTCACTGTAGCAGAGTTGACCTTCCTTTCGATAGCCCAAGTTGCATTTGAATCCGTCTTCCAATCACCTGCAAGCCATTTCCGATCATACCGCAAATCAAAATACTTCTTCAATTATTTGTAGATCGAGATCCGGCCGCTATGGCGGAGCAATCGATCCACACAATATCAATGAAGCAACTTTCTTTTTCTGTTAACGGTTATCATCAATATGGGATATATATCCCATAATAACTGAACCCTTCGAATGGCATGTTATAGCCTTTAATAATATATGATTACGGCTTCATAAAACCTTTAACCTAGATTATAAACTCTACAGACTTTGTCATCATTTTCTTCGATGATGTCCTCATATATAGCAAAACTTTAGAGGACCATGAACGTCATCTTCGATTGGCCTTGCAAAAATTAAGATGCCGGCAACTTTATGCCAAATTCTCCAAGTGTAGATTTGCAACCACCAAGGTTGACTACCTGGGACATATTGTTTTTACAGAGGGAATAGCCACAGATCAAGCCAAGATAGAAGCAGCAAAAGATTGGCCGATCCCAACAAATGTGTCAGAGGTCCGCGGCTTTCTAGGGTTGGCGGGATATTACTGCAAGTTTGTTAAAGACTTTGCTAAGCTTTTCGCACCTCTTACGGACCTTACAAAACATGAGTAGGTTAGGGATTGGATGGCACATTGGAAGGAGAAGGTCCAAGTCGGATTTCAATCATTGAAAAATGCCTTGACAACTGCTCCAGTTCCAGATCCTCAGAAGGATAAGTGGGTTGCCACAGATGCCAGTAAAATTGCTACAGGTGGAGTATTAATGCAAGAAGTTAGGGTAATCGCCTATGATTCTAGGAAGATGAATGATGCAGAATAACGTTACTCCATGCAACCAAGAATTGCTTGCCATCGTACGTGCCTTGCGTATTTGGAGGCGTTACTTCGTTGGGAAACGATTCCAGTTGGATACAGATCACCAAAGCCTCCAATAGATTTTCATGCAACCCCACCTTAATCTCAGACAGTGACGATGGATATATAGGAGTTTCTGGAAGAGTATGATTTTGAAGTGGTCTATAAGTCGGGCAAGCATAATGTGGTTGCTGATGTGCTTTTCAGGCATCCATTGGTCACCCGAATGCGTTATAATGCTATTTCCACTCTCTCCAGCGAGTTTGATAAGCAAATACAGCAAACTCTTCCAACAGATCCTGATCAATTTCAGGAAATATGGCAAAGCCTATCCCAGAAAGCTAGAACTAATAAAGAAAGGGAGGCTTTCTGCCATTATAGAAGGGAACATGATCTTCTTTATTACAAGCATAAGTTATGTGTCTCCGAGACGTCAGGAGTTCGCAAGCTCATTCTCCATGACACACATAATAGTCCTATAGCGGGGCATGCAGGATTTATGAAGATATATTTTAAGATCCGCTCCAGCTATTTTTGGCCAGGGATGAAGAAACACATTGCTCGATATATTAAGCAGTGTCAGATATGTCAGCAAACAAAGGCAGAGCAGTTACGCATCCCAGAGGAATTGCAACCCTTAGATGTTCCTAATGCAAAATGGGAAGTTATTACTATGGATTTCATCATGGAGCTTCCAGATGCCTTAAGGGGCTTTGATGGGTCGACAAGCTTTCCAAGATGGCGCACTTTTTGCTATGTCGGACCACGGATACTGCATTAGATACCGCCTTGTTCTTTACGAAGGATGTGTTTCGCCTTCATGGGATGCCCCGTACTATTGTATCAGACTGGGATCCTAAGTTGTTTGTGCATTTTGGAAAGATTTCATTAGCACTATTCAAACTAGCTTGCTATAAGCACAGCTTACCACCCGCAGATGGATGGCCAAACAGAGCGTGTCAATCGCATAATCGAAGATATGCTATGTAACTATGTCTGGAACAAGCAATCCCAATCGGCAGATTATATCCATTTGGTAGAGTTTGCCTATAACAGTATTAGGCATGAGTCTTCAAGGATGTCCTTTTATGATCACTTACGGCTATCAATGCCTTACCCCAGACACGTGGCATAATCCGGTTTCCAAGGTGGAAGTCTCTCAACAATTGCTTACAGATATGCAGGCTCTAGTTGAAGAAGTTCGAGGGTATTTGTTAGCTGCCAGATCCTGACATAAGAGCCTTGCCGATCGGCATCGGACACATGGGAATCTCAAGTTGGTGAGTCTTTATGGCTAAAGATCAAAGTGAAGCAAGCCAAACTCAAAATTGGCAATTGTAAAAAGCTTGCACCTAGATGGGCGGGACCTTTTGAGATAACAGAAAGGATAAGTTCTCAAGCCTACCGGTTGAATCTCCCCGCGCATTTGAAGGTTCATAAAGTCTTCCATGTGGGCCTTCTCAAGAAGCATAACTCGGATCCAAAAGAGATCAGACACACCAACACTTCTGGAGATAACGGAACATCAATTGGTAAAGCTCTTTTTGATAATGTATATAAGCAAACCTGCTGAACTCAAATCTTGTAGTATTTGATTAAGTGGAAACACTTACCGACAGAGGACGCAACATGGGTTCTTAAAGCGAATTTGGACAAGACTTACCCAGACTTCATGCGAGAATGCCAAGACCGAACCATTCAGGATGCGATCAACTCCAACCCTGTAACGTTCCTAACCGACATGCCCTTAACCAACTGGGCAAAACCGTCTAGACGTTTATGAGTAGTCGCTTCTACCCATTTATGTCGGTGTCTCGGGAACGCCCCACAGGCACATTCAAGGTTCAAATACTCGAGCAGTCTATCATGGGCCCGTTACAGTCTCTCCCACTAGAACTATGCTCGTCCTCGAGCATCCAATGCTATACCATGTCTATGTCATACTGTGTCACAGTGATTACCAAGTCTTTGCAAATTACCCATGCATATAGGCACCCATGGAGACTCGAACTCGACACCTGCTCTGATACCAACTGTAACGTTCCTAACCGACATGCCCTTAACCAACTGGGCAAAACCGTCTAGACGTTTATGAGTAGTCGCTTCTACCCATTTATGCCGGTGTCTCGGGAACGCCCCACAGGCACATTCAAGGTTCAAATACTCGAGCAGTCTACCATGGGCCCGTTACAAACCCTAATGGTAAACATTGTGTTATGGGGCCGGCAGGGATCATATGAGAGTTGATCCAACATGGATCATTTCAGGGATCGGGTTATATGCAACGTAGATGGGGAATTGAGCATGTAGGCATTCATGATAGGACGCACCCGTCTACAGCTATAATGGGAATATGGCCATTCCTTATGCCGAGACGACATGCAAGCCTTAGACATGATAGGATTTCCTTCATTTATATTTCTTTTTTCTTAAGGAGGTGGTCCCTTCAACCACACTACTTAAATTATTCTATGAGTACTGATGCCTTTGTAATTACGCAAGCCAAGGCGATATCTTGGCATCTTGCGAAAGATTCTAGGCCTCGATGCAGGGCCATCTCTTGTTAACTTGGGCTAACCTAAAAGGGTTTTTATTAGCTATGCTAAAAATATTAATGAGTAAATAACCTAATTAGGCTAATTAGGTTACTAATTAGTTAAAGTCAACCAATAGGGCAGTGCCACCTGGCCCAAATCGATTGGCCATGGGGAATTTGTCAAGTTTGGAGGGCAAATTGGGGCCCTATCCCCAATTCTGCCCCAAATCGATTTGCGGGAGTTGGAGGAAGGAGGAGCTACCAGCTGTTGAGACCAGACTTGAGGAATGGAAACACTTCGTGACAATGGCTCTAGCCAAGATACCGGTTAGTCCCTAGATAGTCTGTGCTCAGCTAATACTTCTCTAATTAGATGGAATGTTTAATTTCTCTTTTATGTGTTACTAAGTTGATGATGGATACTTTGATTGTGATTGTCTTCTCTCTTTTTATTTCTACTGTGTGTCTAGGGTTAAGGGAGGGTAGAGACTTGAAAGCTTCCTAGAAGTAGAGATGAAACTTAGTTCTGGGGTGGAGGTCAAGTGATGGGCAAAGATACCACATGAGTTGAGATGCTGCAAGGTCTGTGGATGAAATGTAGTTGGCTTTTTGAAAATAAGGAGGTTGAGGAGCAAACTTTGATGGACTTCTTCAGTGACATCCCCCAGAATATGGAAAAAATTAATGAAGAGGAAATCTTGGCTGTCCCACAGGAAAAAGAGATTTTAGAAACTCTAAAATCAATGGCCAAAGGGAAAAGCCCTGGCCCAGATGGTCTGCAGCCAGAATTTTATCTGGAATTTTGGGACATAATGAAGGAGGATTTGATTACATTTTTTCAGGGGCATGGAGAGCCTCAAGGTTACATCCAGCAATCAATGCTGGTCACATCACTATGATCCCAAAGGTAGATACTCCACAAGTTTTGGGAGATTGGAGACCAATTACCTTAACCAAGTAGCTACAAGATATTAGCTAAAATTATGGCTAACAGGTTGAAATGTGTCTTGTATAAGCTGATCGGCCCATGTCAGTCTGCTTTTCTACCCCAAAGAAACATCCCAGATAATTATCTGAAGGCGTGCATTGGAATAAATTGTCTGGACAGCAATGCATGCTTCTAAAACTAGATTTCCAAAGGGCATATGATACTATAAACTGGCAATTTCTGAAGAAGGCAATGGCACACCTTGGCTTTCCTGAAAGTATATATAACAAGATTTGGAGTTTTAATGTAAATGCCTCTTCTGCCATCATTATTAATGGCACACCTTTAAAACCTTTGCAGTGTAAAAGAGGAGTGAGACAGGGGTGTCCATTTAGCTCCATACCTTTTCTTAATCGTTGCTGAAATGGTGACCAGAATGGCAGTAAGTCTGCAACAAAGGAAATTAATTGATTGCTTGAAGATGCCACAAGGTACCGTAATGCAATATGTTGATGACACTTCTGTGTTCCTCAAGCATAGGGATGACAGTCTACAAAACTTTTTGGAGGCCATAGATAAATTTGGAGCAGCTGCTGGGGTTATTTTCAATAAAACAAAGAGTGCAATAATCTTTGATACTCAGGAGTCAACCATTCAAAGTATCAAAGTCCTGGATAATAAGACAGCCACAAAGACCTTGGGGATCCCATTAGCCCTTAGTTGCTCTCTGCATGGATTATGGGAACCCATTGTTTCCAGGATTAAGAAAAAACTGAATATGTACCCTTCCACTCTATCCCTAGCAGGACGAGTAGAGATTGCAAATGCTGTTATTGGAAGTACACATGTATATTTCTCCTCAGTAATTGTTGGAGACAAGGCTTTATATAAGCAAATAGAAATGGCTATCAGGAAATTTACATGGCAAGGCTCCCATAAAGTGGCTTGGTCAGACCTGGTCAAATCTAGAAAAGATGGTGGACTTGGATGTAAAGATCTGTTTACACAAGCCCAAGCTTTGGCAGCAAAAATGGTATGGAGAGCCTTGTATATTGACAGGCCTTCACCAGCTCTCAAGCTTATTAGATACTGGTTACAGAATTCTCATCCAGTTGGAAGTGCCACAATTAAATATTGCCTACCTAACTCAGCTTTTTTCCAGATAACCTCATGCTCAGGAACATCAAATACTATGAGAAGAATTCTTGATGTTTGGAACAATGCTGCCTTATGTTACAGACCACCCTGTTTAGATGTTAGATGTAAAGATATTAGTTTTTTCTGGCATCCTGCCTTAGCTCCAGATGGCATTGGATGTTTGGCTTTTCAACACCCACAAAAATACATGCAATGGTATAATGCAGGCATCAGGAGAATTGAGGATTTAAGGGATTCAAATGGATGGCTGCCATGAGATGAGATCAGTAATAAAACCAAGGGTTCTGAACTAGATAAGAAGATTTACCACTCGTTATGGAATATGTGGACAAGTATCAAGAGCTCAGTCAGAATACTAACCAGTGGCAGTTAAACAATAAGGAGGTATACTCGGTCAAAGATATATACAGAGCTTTAATTGAAAAGAAACCATTTAAGGCTAGTTATTTATGGAATTGTGATGAAGATAAACTGACCTCGGTTTGTGCTAAAGGTTGGAAGATTTATACTGCATGCAGAATTAAGACATTCAAGTGGATTGCAGTGCACCAGAGTCTAGCCACCAACCTCAATAGATCCAGATATGACCAGAATGTGTCTAATTAGTGTAAATTCTGTGATGAAGTGGAAAGTTCAAACCATGTCTTCATTTGTTCATGGCTGCTTGGTCATCACAAATCAATAAGGGAGCTCCAACTATGAACAATCTACTTGATTTCTGGGATGTTGGAAATAAGTTGGTTAATACTACCCGAACTTTGAGCTGCTGGCCCATCTGGTTACACAGAAACAGAGTGGTGATTGGGAATTATGCCCCATCTTATGGCTGAAAAAAACTTTCTTGGACCTTGTTCAAATATCAGCCATTGCACATAAAATCCTTAAAGGGGCCACATGAATTTTATGTTCTAAAACTAACCAACTGTGATGATGTGTTATACAGGTGCCATGAGGAGACTCAATAGCAACCAGGGGGATGGGTTTAGCAGAGAATTCAGACGAGGAAGAGGCTATATTATCCAATAGTGAACTAGAAAGTCTCCTCATTCAACTGAAACAGGAGATGATACATGCTCTTGCTATCAAAAAGTTGCTGAAAAGAAAAGAAGTCTGGAGGTACAATGGGCTTAGGCCATACTTTTTAAATCTGTTTCATAAGTGGCAGTAGAAAAGGGAGGCACACGTCCTTCTCTTACTGGACTTCACCAATTTCTCATGTGACGATCTGGACTTAATGCTGAACATCTTTGGGGGACAGAAGGTGGCTGATCTTACTATCCAGGACCTCATTAATGCTGCATAAAGGGAGACACATATTTGTTTTTGAGCTTAATCTAAACCTCCTATCTATGTATGTTTATATTCCTCTGTACACCTCAACAACAAATAGGAAGTTGTCAAAGATATTGTGAGATGCTTTGGAATATTTAGAGAGTTGGCTGATATATCAATGGAGCATTCAAAGACGTTGTGCGACCAACCAAGCAAGGCGTGACATTGGAGGGCCATTCTCCATTACCATTTCTGAAGGCAAATAACATCTCAATATTGGCTAGAACAGAAAAGGAATTAGGTTTAGAAGAAGTTAAGGCACATCTTGCATAGATTTGTAGGATTATTATACAAAAACTATTGCCGGAGGCAAGAATCGGAAATCATCAAGCCCTAATGGAATCACCACACCCAAACTAGAATTGAGTGTGACCGAAGTGAAGGATGTCATTTAACCTCGCTTTGGCAAAATCGTTAAGATCCGCAAGACAGAACAGAATGCAGCCGGTGGCCATGGCAGGACATTTCTCTGCCATCTCCATTCAAGTGAAATCCGGCATCTCCAACATCCATTTGCCCAGAAACAACATGTGTCATGCAGTGGATGCACCACACGTGTTCGGTAACATGCAAACAAATCAAAGTAGTGAAAACCCCTCTCAAAATCATACAACAAAAAACATTTTAAAATTTGGATAATCCGAAAAAGATTTCAGCCTCAAAAATTCCCACCACCATAGAAAAGTGGCCTGGAAAAAACATCTAAAAAGTTTCGGAAAAACCAAATTTAAACAATAAATTTAAACAATAGATATCTTTTGCCTAGATGTCGGATTAATCCAACCCATTAGGCCTAATACAATTTAAAAAATATTGTTTGGATGTATCGATAAACCCTAAACCGGTCGGAATGGGCCGGAAGGAAAAGAAGAAGCCGATCAAGAGTAGGGACGACGACGACGGAGATGGCAAAAGTTCTCTCAGGGAAGAGAGAAACGAAGATGGCGTGGAAAATCAAGCAGAAATTGCACGTGAAATGGCAGACCCAAGAAATTGTGAGCTGAGAGGATTGAAAAGTACGCTTTTCTTCCCAAACCTTTACTCCTCATTACCAGCTTAACCTGTGCAGGTATATTTCAATCACATTACATAGAGACGCATAAGTTGAAAGTAATAAAACATATCATGCAGTAAGAACAAAGTATATGGCAGACAGTTTTTTTGTTGTTCGGTGTATTCATTCATTTCTGATGTTAAATTTATTTTCTTCTTTTATGTGGTCGTAGAATGGTTAGCGACTTACTATGCCAAAAGACCAGGCATCGCTGTATTACAACAGCAAGTGGATAAATTTATTGCAGATTATGAAGCCCGCGTTGATCAGGTAGGGAATTCAAGGTTGTTATTGAAATTTTATTCATGCGATAACCTAGGATCGATCTTTAGGAAAAGAGCGAGAAAATGGCTGCAGCTGCGGATGATGGTTGGACTGTTGTGGAGCATAAAGGGGGCAGGAAGAAAACTACGGATGTGTTAAGTGGTATTAAAGTTGGTGGTGTAGCTGCTGCAGCTGCCCAAGCTAGTGCTTCAAGAAAGGAAAAGCAACATGTTACCCTTGACTTCTACCGTTTTCAAAGGCGAGAAGCTCGCCGAAATGGTAAGCTGCTGTTTGTTTGATTTGGATGGATTATAGATATAGCTTGTAACTATAGCACAATTTATGCGTATTGGAGCTTGCCAGTCCTGTTCCATTTTCCAATATGTAAAATCTTTAGAGTTTCAGAGCTAGTTGAGTTTTAGGAAAGCTTTATTTATTCTTATCGTGGTCCCTGCAGATGTGCTTGAGCTACAGAAAAGGTTTGAAGATGACAAGAAAAGAATAACGAAAATGAGAGCTTCAAGAAAATTTCGCCCATATTGATATTTCCAGTTGCCATATTACCACCGGTTAGTGTTGATATGATGCTGGTATCCTTACATAACAAAGCTCTTGGTACAACTTGTGGTCCATAACATAGGACAGTTGTGGCCTTCACACATTCTTTGGATTTACATCTGAATTATTCATGACACCATGGCCCTTTATTTTGGAAGCACAAAACTTCCATTGGCTTGAACCTGTATTTCATTTGATGTGCTTAAAAGCATCCAAGTGCAATGATTTCTACAATTTTTTTGGAAAGTGCTATTGTCATATTTTGGAGGACATAATCTCCTTGAACAAGCAAGCCTTTTCATGTAACTCTTTGTAGCTCTCAATATCACTGGTGGCGGCATTGCCTAGGCTTGACAATTGTGACGGTAGAACTTTACGGCCATATTTTTCTACCCTAATGTAAAATAATCCATGTGCTATGATCTTTTAATGATTCTGAAATTAAAAGAAGATATTTCCCAAAGGTGCTACTTGACTGGGCAGTCGCATTTATGGTGTGTGTCTTGATTCAGGAATGATCTAATTTTTAACAAACCATGCTTCTCTAAGAATAATCAGGTTATTATTTTGCCAAGAATGTTGTATCTTAATTATGATGCTGATTGTGAATGCTGTAGCCATAGCTAAATTCCCCTTATCTTTGCCTTCATCACTGTTGCATGCGGAGAATCGAGAATGTTTGTAGTGGCCCGAATGGATCTCTTTGGAGTTGATCGTGGGCTTGGCTGCATTGGAAGATTGAACATTGCCTGTGCTGAACTCATCAGCTAGAACTTTAACCAATCAGCTGTTGTGAAAACTACGTGCTTTTGATTACAGTGCTTGCACACGTTTGATCGAAGCTATGCAATTTGTAGGAATTAGGTGGGACTGCCTTTGATCTCGGGATAAGCATATCCATGAGAAGAGAAGGCGGAGCACCAAAGTAGTTGCTGAGCTAATATCATGCCTTGATGGAACAGTCAAGGCTAGTCAAAAGCTGAAAAAGCTGATATGTGGTTCCACGAATAATCCAAGTGAAGGGCAAGGTGACCACACAAAGCTCTTACAACTTGATACAGATGAAAGTGTCCATTTGTTTGTTCATCTTCTCCCAAGTACATCAGCATATGTGAAGCCGACGGAAATATAGGCACCGGATTTGGGCCTCGATTCCAGTAAATTACGAGCCGAATACCCTAGCGTGGTATTCGGCCTGCATCTTCGGTTTCGTTTGCCGGCAGAAATAACCGGCATCAGGGGGTATTCGACCTGCCTATTCAGCCCTTCACAAACTGTGAGCCGAATACGTCCCTCGAAATTCCTAAGTCGAATACTGTCAGGAGAAACTACAAGTCGAATATTGCTGCAGGCGAAACTCCAAGCCGAATACCTGCATGCAAGTCTGTTTTCTCAAAACGATTCCGGCAAGAATAAAGGAGTATTCGGCTTACCAAATCCACCTCTGAATTCTGCAGGTCGAATACGCCAGTTGAGTGAACTGTAACCCAATCGCACGGCTTAGTTTCCCGCCGGCAATAGCGGGCAAGCTCAGAGGTATTTTTTTTTCTCAATCTTCCATTCTGCTTCTGATTTGCTTCCATTCTTCTCGAGCAATAGTCTTTAGGAATCTCTGTTTGCAGGAATGTAGGATCAGCTTCTTTTTGAAGTCTTTATTTATCTCGGCAAGCTCAACAGAGGTATGGTTTTTTTTGCTCAATCTTCCCTCATTTGCTTCGATTCTTCTTCGATTCTTCTAGTTGCCCCACATAGGAGCTTACTCTTATGATTTTGGCGCCAGACCTCTTAAAAAACATTCAAAATGAGGTGAGACCTCATTGCCCCTGCCGATTTCCATTACAGCCAGACCAGCCCGTAGCCGATCTCTCAAAAAGCCAAGGCCCTCATGCGAGGTGCCGAAAGTGGGTGTTCCGTAGTAATCTTTGGATCAATTCTGGAGCTACTGCGAGAAAGGTTTCAGATACGCTTGTGCTAGGTAAATTCATTCTACCATATTTTCCGAAGTAGGATGCAAGACATCTGATTTATGTGCAAATATATCCAATAATACAGTTAAGCTTCATAAAGGACGACTTTAGTTCATCCAGGATTCTTGCATTCTGCAATTGTGTAGGAGCAGTGCATGTACAGATTCGAGCAGAGCAATTCGTGAATTGTAGCCTGAGAATACTGTAGCTAATCTACATCATACCCAGTAATAGAACAAATTCCTTATATGAGTTGTTCTTTAATGAGTTGGAAATCTAGTGATGATAGTTGTGAGATGCCATCACGTTTATGGGGCTTTGCTTAAGATTGCATGGCTTCATTACAGTTTGAATATCATTGTCTGCAATAAACAACGATGTGAACTGCATATGCAAGCAGTTTGGAAGGGGCTTTTGGGAGGGCTGAATTTTTCCTCCTAAAACTCTAGTATGCTATAGCAACATTGTTCACCTAAAAGAGAACTGCTAGGATTATCATTCGTCATATATGGAGTTCTTACAGAAAAACAGAAATGCATAAACAACTCTAGTAATTAAATGCATAATGAACTAGAGGTAATTCCTGCTTCTTCAAATGAATCATTGTTGCTGATTTTGGTGCATGCTATTAAAAGACATATGAATATTGGATCCTGTCTGAAATTTTGTTCATCTTTTGGCATTCAGACATGGCAGATCAGGACGCACAAGGGGATGGGGATGCTGAGGTGGAGGAGCACGAGCTGGTGTTGGGTATGGTCTTGAGCACGTGAGTGATAACTTAGATTTTATTTTTTATTTTCATTCTCGTGTTTCTTTTTTCTTAGTACTGCTGGAATAGTATCGTATATAGGATTCTAGGTACGCTTTTGTAGAGGTAATTATAGTTCGCTAAACAGTAGGTGTTAATGATAGGGAGGTTGCCTCGTACTGGCGAGTTGATGTCCGTGTCATCGCCATAGTAGATGTTGCTAGACGTAGGGTTCGCACCCAGCGTCGTTGGTGGTGCATGGCTCCTAGCTGCACCCATTCAGCGACTCGACTACCGACTTGGTTGGGGTTGACGCATTCAGGTGCACGTGGGCACCATGATAGACATCATGCTAGTGAGGGCCTAGAGTGGCCACAGAGGGCAGTTGGTAGGCCACGTGCACCAGAGTCGAGGAGGACAGAGGCACGTCGTGCTAGAGACAGAGCCAGGTATGAGCAGAGGCGAGAGGATCCAAATTTATCTTGCACGCTTGGGTCGAGACACGCTTGTAGGCACCAGAGGCGTAGCTAGGGTGATCACAGATGCGATCTCTATAGTCGCTGCCATGACTATAGAGGAACAAAGTTACGCGATTTCCTCGTGGTGTGGAGGCTTACATGTTGTCTGACCAGTTGGACACTATCATGGCTAGGAGGGCAGCTGAGCGGGAGATACGTTTAGCTGAGACACGGATCAGGATGGGGCGACGCGGCAACACAGAGCACACGTGAGAGAGACCCCTAGATCCCGATGAGGTGATGCCGCCACAGCATTTGCTGACACTTCAGCATGCACGCCAGAGCTGAGCCCTATGATCAGAGGAGACCGCGGGCTGCAATGCATGCATACTGGCATGGAGTGGGAGGCGCATGATACCGATACCGCGAATGCGGCGATGACCATGATGGGGCCGAGAGGTTGAGGAGGCAGGAGTATGATGCTTACAGGAGGCAGCGGGACGAGGATATAGAGAGAGAGAGAGAGAGAGGGAGTATGAGATGTGGAGGAGGCAGAGAGAGGAGGAGGCTCGAGATAGAGAGAGAGTGAGCAGGACAGATACACTGGACCATGACGAGGAGGCACACATGAGGGTTGATATGGAGGAGGAGGCTAGGAGGAGGGGGGAAGAGGAGGAGGCTAGGAGGAGGAGGGAGGAGGAGGAGGCTAGGAGGATGAGGGAGGAGGCTAGGAGGACGAGGGAGGAGGAGGAGGCTAGGAGGATGAGGGAGGAGTCTCAAAGATGGAGATTTGCACACCCACCTCCTATTGTGGTGGATGGTCGAGGAGGCGGTCGTCGATGATGCATTACGCGGGCGATGATTTGGAGTCCATCTTGTCAGATGGTGTGGATGGCCTTGGACCTGGATTCGTATCGCCTTTCCCTCCGGCACATGATCAGGGAGGTGACTCAGACTGGCACAGGAGTCGTGCACGGGGTTTCTTCACATATCAGCTTGGTGAGCATGGGCGAGAGGAGTTGTTTACCCAGCTCATTGCACAACCGCTTCGAGGTTGGGCTTCTGAGCATCGGAGAGAGGAGACATATCCATTGGACATACTAGTGCCAGAGGAGCTAGTAGTACAGACATATTTTTGGGTTGAGGTGCAGCTTTTTTGGAGGAGCTATCATGAGCCTATTAGACGCCACTTTGGTGATTTGACTTCACGAGCGAGTGCCTTGACTTCCCGACCACATGTTAGGAGCACTTTGGCTCCCTCTGAGTTAGCGAGCGAGGTACGGGACTTTCGTGTGTCGAGGTACGTGTACGAGTTCGAGTATGAGTACGTGTCACATATAATTATTCCTCTTCACGGGACTTTCGTGTGTCGAGGTACGTGTACGAGTTCGAGTACGAGTACGTGTCACATATAATTATTCCTCTTCACGGGACTTTCGTGTGTCGAGGTACGTGTACGAGTTCGAGTACGAGTACGTGTCACATATAATTATTCCTCTTCACGGGACTTTCGTGTGTCGAGGTAATGCGGTAATGAAGTTCGAAAGTAATGAAGTACGTGTCACATATAATTATTCCTCTTCACGGGATACCGAGAAATTCTATATATAGTGGTGTGTGATTACCATCTAGAAGCTGCATTGCCCCATGGATCATGAATCAGATGAGTCGTTGAGTGATGTATCTGATGTTGTCTCGAGTGGCTTATCTGATGTGTGGTTTACAGATTCAGATGGAGATTCATCCATTGAAACTTTTGAAACGGATGAAGGAGTTGTTTCTCATTCTCGTCCCTCCTCAACTTTTGCTTCTAACTCTCAAACCCCAGGTTCTATGCCGTCAATAGAGGATTGGTTAAGGGGGAGCTCTCAAACTGGGTACGCTTTCACGATAGGATCCTTCCATTTGATGTTAGAATGCTTGAGAAGCATGCGGTATCCAAGGGTTACTGAGATAATGGCATCAGATCCTCAGTTTCCTCCTCTCTCCGCTAAAAATGATAGGTCTCCTGCAACACGAGATTCAAGGATCTTAGGGCGTTGGGAGGCCATGCAGCAGAAGCTTACAATTGACCCTTCTGGACATTATCTCATGCGTCAAGGGGCCAGTCCACAACGTCTCATCACTCACAGTGATCTTTGGATCCAGATTATCATGCAAAATCACATGCAAGATGGTATCCATTGCGGCCTAACATCAACGACAAGTAAGATAAGTTCATCATGGCAAATAGGGATCCATTATAATGGTATACCTCTCGAATATGTGCGATGTTGCATCGAGGGTTGCACTTGCAAGCGTGATCCATATATGCATGATGATGATTTTCCTTTGTCAGATGAGCTTCCACCAGGCGAAGATATACACGAAAGAATCGCAACTTTGCAAGTGCGATTTAGGGTTCGTCTCGTGCACACTCAGTCCAGAGTAAGGGGAGGCTCTTTGATCTGTAATGATTATAGGTGCCATAGATATAAGGCTCCACGTCGACGAGGAATTCGTGAGGATAGACTGATTAGGAAGAGTTGCGTACAGTACATCCTGTCGAAGAAGATGGAGAAACTCCTGCAATGATTTATGTATCTGAGAATCATACAGGGCATGATCCATTCTCTGAGATAGAAGATTGGTCAATGCCTATCCACTCTGAAGTTTTGAATGTAGCTCGTGGAGTGTTACAAGAGTCAGCAGATCCCCGAATTGCCTGGGGTATAGTAAATGAAAGAGGCAAAGATATCGAAATGCAATGCAGTCTTGTCGACAAAGTCCAATACCGTTTTCACATGTCACGGGAGGATATTTGGCGACTGAACTACCAGTTAAGGATTGTTGGTAAGGGCAATTCAATTTCTTAGTTTCCAGTTTAATACATCAAAATCAATCATGACTATGTCCCTATTCATAGGTGGAAGATTAGGTACTGATTGGGATAGTGTCGAGGATGGGATGGATGATTGGAAGCATCTTGGGAAGGTCATATATCATCAGCCATACAACACATCTAGTCCTGACCAAATAGGCGTCCCTGGATATGTGTGACTCAGGATGATGCAATGCTTCAAGCAGCGATTAGATATAGTGGTAATGGCGGGTGGGCGATGGACTCAACATTTAAAACTAACATGTATAATTGCCCTCTGTATGCAGCTATTGTTCCTGTAGTAGGTGGTGTAGGTCATCCTGTCTTCTACGTGCTCTGCACAAAATCACCTCCAGGTGCTAAATATGAGCATCTAGCTTTGCGTATTGCCTTGCTATTGACCTTTCAAAGGATGGGAAATGTTAGACCAAAATCTATCACCATCGACCTCGATGGAGTCGAGCGTGTAGTCATTGCAGAGGTGGTCGCCGGGGATGCCCACTGTCATAACAACCGTGGTGAACAGGTTGCATGTCACATTTTAGCATGTTGGTTTCATGCTAAGCGTGCATGGTTGCGCACCTTGATTCCCAAGATTGCGGGAGCATATCAAAAAAGGGATGTGTTCCATAGATTGAGCAAGATGATGAGGGCATCCTCCATGGTTGAGTACAACGGGTTATTGCATAACTTCTATGGCGTGTATGGCGAAAATGAAGCAATCATCAGGTACATGCTAATTGACCTTCTTGAATGAGGTTGCATTATGTATACTAATACAAGCATAGAAATTATTATCATCTAGTTACTTGGAGCAGGGTTGGGTGGCTGGCGCAGTATGGGACGGCAAGTGGCAAAGGTTCGGGCGACTATTTGAACACTCGAATGTAGATACGACCAATCATGTTGAGTCGCATTGGCAGGTCCTGAAAGTCCATGTTCTAGATCGAATGACCAATATTCGTATGTATACTTTGTTATCACATATAATGGGCCATCCTGATGGCCATAGCCCAGCTTCAGGCTCTCTTCTCGAGCATTGCTTTGAGAGAATGTCTCTTGGTAAGATTAATCCATTTCGACGCTATCATTTCATTTGTAGTCATACTTACATTGACTGTTTATAACTCGTAGCTGAGTTTGGTAGATACAGCCCACGTGCATATAAGAAACGCTCTGTTGCTGCCCAGAGGTTACTAAGAATATATGGGGAGGATTCTTCAACCATGGTTTTGGAGGATAGAGGACTCATGACCCTATCGATGGCTAGTGAGACCTATACTGGAATAAGGTATACTCAACAAATGATGTCCCATTACTGTGACTGCCCCTCATTTCATATTACATGCAAGCATTTAATTGCTGGAGTTCAGTTTCTTGGCCAAAATTATCCAGACCTCCTTGATATCCTAGCACCAGGTCGTGAAGTTCATGTCTATCCAATCGCAACACCTCCTGCTCCAATAGTAGATGGAGTAGTTTATGCTCGACTGATCACTGAATGGTTAACAATGCTGGAAGCGGAATCCATACACAGAAATGAAGAGCTGCAAATTGTCAATTCCACTATTCATTCTGATTATAAGGAGGAGATTGAGAAACTTAGGAGACAAATGCGCTACTTTCGAGATGCCATAGGGCCATCTGCCCGTGTTGAGCGTGGCAGCTATGCGCAACAACAACAACATGCTCGTGCAGGATTATATCCACAACGCATCTCGCCATCAGTTCCAAGGGAGCATCCACCCGCTTACTCAGGTAGACGGGCTGGGACATCTACGCGTGTCCGATTGAACTTTTAGCAGCACTACGGATAATCAATGTGTATTATGGTAATGTGTACTAGGTAGACTTTATATTGGGTGGTGATCTCAACTAGTCTTTTTACTTATATGTAAGAAATATTCGAAAGAATTAGTTACATTGGAAAACATGAAGCATTATACGTTGGGAGTTATTTGCACTCTTGATGCTTTAACGAAAGAAGAAAAAAAAAATCTATGCCTCATAATGTAAAAACAATATATCGCTTACATATGAATCGAATATGAATCCTACATACTAACACTGAACCTTGAGACTTATTAGACTTGTTATGCAATAAATCTATGCTAAAAAAAAAAAAAAAAAAAAAGGGGGTATTCGACTTGTGCAATAAGGCAAGGGGTATTCGACTTGTGGTATGAGCAAGGGGTATTCGACTTGCAAAATAGTGGCCTTAGTTTAGACGAGCCTAATACCCCAAGGCTTGGAAAAAAAAAAAAAATATAGGGGTATTCGACTTGTGCAATAAGCAAGGGGGGTATTCGACTTGTGGTATGTGAAGGGGGTATTCGACTTGCAAAATAGTGGCCTTAGTTTAGACGAGTCTAATACCCCCTGGGTATTCCACAAGTCTAATACCCCCTTTTTTGGGACTTTTTCGGATAGGGGGTCCGGCCAAGGAGGAATGGGTGGTATTTGACCTGCCTAATATCAACCCAAAATTGGGGGTATTCGACTTGTGGAATAAGTGTGCATGTTGAAACCACGAGTCTAATACCCCCTATTCTACGAGTCAAATACCCCCCTGGAATCGAGGTCCAAATGGGGTGCCAATAAATGCACCGATGTGAAGCACTGCAATGCTGCCCTTTTTGTTGACAAAAATTAAGTAGCTCACAACCCATCTACATGCGCATACTGAAGTTGATTTTCCTTGTAAATGTGCTAGCAAATACATAATATAATAGTTGTGCACCACAAAATAATTAAGACAATGGGCGCACACTACCAACATGAAAAATGCATTTGACAAAAGTGCACCAAGTTCTATCCATCTACATATGCACTTCAAATATAAGAATAGAAACATCTCGTTGATTATAAGCCAACTTCTCCAAAGTCGGTACTCCTCCAAATATTGCACGAAAGAAAACGAAAACACGTTATGCTAATTTTGAATGGTATTAAAAACATCAATATTTTTCTAAGGATCTTTAAACACAAAAGGCCCTTTTGTAATTATAGCATTTTTGTAAGGTGTGTGGGCAAAGTCGATTGGGTTGTTGGTTGCAAAAAAATTGAACACTCCGTATCCCCTGCCCAGGCAACGTGTATAAAAAAATAAACCTTAGATATGACCATCGGAAATACTGTAGACCAGGGATTGATGAAAACACTGTAGCTCAGGCATCGGCGAAAACATTGTAGCAAGGGGAAACTGGCAATAGACACATCAAATAGCATATGATATTTTCAGATCCACCTGTAGCTAACTGTAAACAAAAGTTTTATTCTCTATCATGGATGATTCACCTGATGCTTCGCTTAGAACAATCTCCCAGATAAACATGTTATCAATAACTAATTTTCTGACCTTATCCATATGCAAATAATGACAAAACTATTGTCCAAGTTTCTCTTCTTAATATCTGTATGTCATGATATCATGCAAATACTATTCTCCAAGGTACTATTCTCAATACTTCATGATCATGCAGATCTGTAGAACATTAGAATAGGAAACAATACCTGATTTATTGATGTACATGGAAGAAAATGTCCCAGTAAAACTCCTTCTGCAAAATGCACTTCCATTCTTAAATTAGAATCGATATATCCACAATATACAGAGATAGTAAAGTAGTGTTAACTAACGAAGTATTTACTCATATATTGACCTGCCAAAAGGTCACATCTGGTTGATTTGTGCTTATAGTAGGTACTTCAATAGACTTTGCCTTATGCACACTACAAACTCCTCTTTTATCAGTTGCCTCTTTCCATCTTCTGAAGGCCAAATCATATGCAAAAGGTTCCAACGAGTGTTCACACTTGTAGAGTCTTAAGGTAACATCAAGGTTAATGTCTAGCTGGTTTCGCAATTTATTTTTATGAAGCTCAATGAACTAAAAGCTTTTTCATCCTCTACACTTCCAAGAATCATTGTCATACAAAGATTTGCTAGCTTGATATATTCACTTAGAGCATCTTTGAAATAATCATACTGGGTCAGCTTATTCCACAATCTTGTTACAACCCCTTGCTCCAATGGCTGCAAGAGAGGAAATTGAGCATACATCGTTGTGCCAAATAATCCAGATTGCATTTTTAATGCATCTAAATCTAAAACCCCATTTATTTCCTTGCCATCAACTACATGTTTCTCACAAAAATGGCTAAATAGAACCTTCAGCAAGCAATCTTTCGGGCCCATTAGCATTGTTCCAAAAATTTGGGAAAACAATTGCCATTGCATCAAGCAGTTCATCACGAGGAAAGCGTGATCGCAGTTCTGCAACTAAACTTCTCCCAACATCCTTCATATTATTTTTCATGGACTGGATAAGTAAATCAAATTCATTTGTCCTCACCTCAGTTTTTCACAAATGGTTATTGCGTCCAGATTTCATGAAGCAATGTAAAGGTAGAAAATGGTTCTTAACATGTATACACAAGCGACCAGATTCGTCATACTCCAAAAAGCTCTTCCCACTTTCCAAAGATACAAGAATCTGCCACCTATAGAACGATCTGTCTTCTTCAGAATTGCCTTCTCTTTCATATAACTGTTCCAATCATGTGCATGCCATTTTTCTGGTTATAGAGTATTCCGAAATGAATATTGTTCGATCTTGCGCTTGTTGGATCAAAAAGACGAGTTCCTTAAGCAAAGGGAGAAGAGCATACAATGTTAGCAATGTCTCTGCATCTGTAAATAGTGTAAGCAATTCAATGGCTTTCTCTTTATCAAACAAATCAGCACATGCACCTGCGACAGAAACATATTCATCACACAACCTACGAATTGGTAAAGCAATTGAAATCCACCGTGTATCTACATCTTTCAATAGTTTCAACCCTTTGGTCAAACCTATGCAAACTGCTGAAAATGTGCAAGTCTCTACAGGCTGCGACAGTAGAACATGTTCACATTCTTAACCAGATTTTCTACCTTCTCTACGCATCTGAAATTATTCACAATCTTGAATACAAGATTTGTCCTGTGTGCCATGCAATGAACAGATAATATATATGGTGCAAAGCTTGTTTGAAGTCGTACTCCTAGTCCTGTTCTATAACCCGACATCACTGATGCACGGTCTGCACCAAAGCATACCAGTTTCCTTGCACGATCATACATACTCAACCATGCATCAGCTAATTGTTTACCTACCATGCATACAAACTTTCAGCAGTAGCATCTCCATTCATTTTTGTTATGCTCAAGAAATATGGCTTTCTAGAAAACTTCTCTACATTGTACATATGCATGCACAACCATGAAGAGTCATCCTTCGCGGTAACTCCATCCAAAGATAAGGATAAAAATACTGAACCTACATATAGAAAATCAAAATCCATGCTTAAATACAAAAGATTATGAAGCCAAAACTAGGATATTTAATGCAGATCCAACAATGGGTGGATTTAATGCATATGTGTATATGCTTAACAGAAATGCCTTGCTATATGCTTAATAGAAATGCCTTGTTGTTGTCAATGTAATGGTCATAGTCTAGATTCAACATATAAGCTATATTTTTAGAGTACTCTATACGGGGGCACTAAACATGTTAGGCATCTCTACGTGTTAGATCACTCTACTCCCTAATGCAACAGGTTGCCAGCCCAAGGTATTTTGAGCCATATGGAAAGCTTGTCCGTGTCCAGATATGCAAGAACTTTGCATTTGTACAATATGAGACCCAAGAAGAAGCAACAAAAGCTTTAGAGTCGTTCTACATGAGGTTGGTTCAACCTTACTAGTCAGTTCTCATTTGGACGTGTTTGTCCTTGTATAGGAATAATTCCATGCTTTCTACTAGGAAGATATGTTCAGTGCAGAATGAGCTTCACTTTTATGTAGAAAAGCTGTGTTTTAGTCTAGAAAACTAGCAGCTTTCATATTGGAATATGTGCTTCAAATTATCCTTGCAGGGATTCATGCATAATTATTTTTAATGATGGACAGAGTAATCACTGTAGAGCATTCTACACGTGATGATGGTTTATAGGGGAAGGGGTGGCCCTCGAAGGAGTGCCAGTCCTGTATATGAGTATGCTTCAACCTTAGTTGGGATTTATCACTTTGAAGGTGCTTCAATTGCTATCATTACTCATTTTGATGACGCTTGCAATCTTCATTCCAATAATAAGGCCCAAGCTTCAAGTTCAGATGGGAACAACCAGAATGTGTACAACATGAAGGATATCTGACAACAGTAAGGTACAAAATGCATACAAGATGAAAAAAGATGCAATTATATTATGGTGGCCACCATTTTCTATTGATTTTGGATTCTAATAACTTGAAGATAACAAGTAACTATTATACTGTCAACTAAAGAGCTGAAACAAATTCTACATGTGCTACAGATCAGTGACTAGTGCCTCTTACACTAACCTCATAGGGCTAGCCATCAGGCCCAAATGGGTGGTTTGTTAGCTTGCATGAATTCTCCAGATTATGGCTATGGTGGTTATCGGAGGTATAGCTAATCTTTCAATAATTTGGAGAATTTACTGATGCTTAACAGAAATGCCTTGTTGTTGTTAATGTAGCTCTGTAGCACCTCTGCAACTCTGTAGCACCTCTGCCCTATGCACAAAATGATGTGGTAGAGTGCAAGAATCCAGCCAAAAGATAGTTTTGGGGCTCTGTAGCTATCACTTCTTTATGCATGAGATTGAAAGGTAACGGCAATAATGTTCTTTAGATATGCAGGCTGGTACTTTGAATGCCCAGAACATGATAGAGGTGGACATCTAACAAGAGACGTTTCCAAGTTAAGAAACATATGCTGAGTGAAGAAATGAGCTGGAAGATTGATATGACATATGTGTCTCACAAACTATATTACCAGACCAGTTAGAACGAATAACCATTACAGACTATAATAACTTGATAGAATCCGATAGAATCCAACTGAACTATCTTTTCTAGGTTATTCATGACACTTAAGCACTGGCTTATCCAACAGTTTGGTTTTTTATGCAAGCAAAATTTAGATGACTCTACAACAACACTAAAAGTTAGCAAAGGAGTTCTTGCGGTATTTGCAACTTGCGGGTTAGACTATGAAGTCAAGCTCTGATATCTTCTATGCAAGAATCATACCTCCTTTTATAATGTATCGACCTTCTCCTCAAAGGTCTGGCTTCTAAAATAATCTGCCTAATAGGACCAGATTTGATACTAGTTTTTGAGGCTTCTCTACCCTAAAGGGAAGATAAATTCATGATTCATCTGGATAATATTTATGGGACTCTATTGGATAGGAAAGAATCCAAGTATTGTGCCAGAAGAGGAAAGATAGAATAGTAAAAGCAAAGAAATTATACCTTCAATCAGATTCCGCAGCTACCTATGAATTGTGAAACGCATATGTAACATTATAATTATGGTAAGTGGCGAATTTGAAGGCCTTAGTAAACCCCCTTGGGATGTGGCCAAACTCGTATTCTCATAAGAGTATATTTTATTCAAAATTTTAGTGTGCCCCAGGTTGCCAAATGATGAATTGGCGATTTCAATCCCTTGACTAACAATGAACTGCTAGGAAATGGCAAATCCGCGGCCCCATAGAGCCAACTCATCTTACTCAAGTCGGCCAGCGCATTTTGCTAAAATAGCTAATTCGGGGCCACTAAAATTTTCGCTCAGTTCCTGCTCTGGAGTAAGACGACTAGGTTGCACCGGTGTCACCCCAAGGGGGATTCACTCGTGTATAAGGGGGATATGCCATCTGCGTGCATGGGGTGGCAAAAAACCCCCCTGTATACGAATCTTTAAAAGTAAATTTTGACCCCTTTCGAATAAAAATTACCTAGGATAGTGCAAAAAATACCAGAAAAAGGACCCCCTGCCGACCGTATATGTACGAAAATGGGTCCAAAAAACCCCCTCCCCGTGCATGCAGATGGGTTATACGCCCAAAACTGTGAACCCCCCTTGTGTCACCCACGGAGGGGAACGTGCACCGTCTAAAATATAAATGAAATCGAGATAAACACAACATGTCACAGCATTATCATAAGACCATTAATACAAAATTGTTTGATATTAAGATAGACGTAAGGTTACGTTTGACATAATGCCCAACGGACAACAGAGATGAACTTCACTTATACAAGATGGTTATAGCGAAGCATGAACTATGGTGCTGTGAGTGGGTTCAGGACCGAATGAAAAATACCCTCCCTTACACAGCGCACTAGATTATATTTGTGCCCAACCTGGATAATGAGATCCTGGTATTCTAAGGTCGGGTTTATAATTAAGAGGTTGAACAAGTTGTTCATCTCGTGATAAAGTTCCCATAAATGATCATCCGCATCCAGGAATGCTCGCTCATTGGTGCAGTCCCAGTAGGACCAACCTCGTTGCATGGTGCGTCGCAGATTTTGGGCAGCTTGGTCACGGAGGAGCGTGACAATTTCCCACCCTTTAGTGGTGTAATATGGCGTCTCTGGCCCTGCAACAGACCCCGTAATAGATGTACAATCAATAAGTCATTTCGTATACTCAGAATTCATCAAGAAAAGAGATAAGTAATATAGAAAGAGCCAAAATTTGTATTAGAGAGGGCATAAAAATGCCTATACAATAGTACATGTATTGTAATGGCCAAAGGCCATACTCTATAATCCCACAGAGGGAACTAGGTCACGCGTCCTGATCCATTGGCGTAGGAGGTGGTGGTGGTGGCGGCTGAGGGTGGCGCAGCAGAGTGGCCCCGAGGCTGACGGTGCCTGCTGCAAGAGAAGCAATCTCCAGTGGATAGGCAGTGGCCAAAGGAGCGGCCACAAGGAGCTTCATGCTCATCCACGATGCTATATCTTGCCCTAAGGCAGTCAGAGCGAAGTCCCGATGCACGAACACGTAGGTGAAAGTGCGATAGGGGAGCTTCTTATGGCATGCCAAGGTAGACAATGCATCGAGGGTCCACCATGATGCTTCGGCCTCTGGGGCTAGGTCTCGTGCCACAAAAAGGACATGTCCCTGCCGAAAAGTTGAAAGGAAGAAGCGAGTAAGGTGATTTCCCAATGCTTTAACCTCTGCTATTACGGAGGTAGCAACTTTCTTATCGAGGTCCGTGGTGACCTCTTCCTCCTTGAGCTCCTGCTTTTCTTCCGTCAGGTGGCCCTGGTTCTTCCCCTTCGTCTGATTCTGAAGGAATATCCACCATATTAATATTCGGGACGTGAGGTCATATGGCAGTAAAAGCTTCATGAGGGGGCTGAGATGGAGGGTCTTGGAGCATAAGATCTCTCAGCCTGAGGAGTGTGTCGGCTGGCTCGATGGTTTCCTGATGAAACTGGAGGAGCTGCTACACTTCAATAGGGAGCTCAACTGGCGTGAAGTCGATGAAATCGTCCATGCAGTACTTGGCGAGCTCATAAAGCACTTGCGCTTTCTTCTTAGTCCTAAGGTCAGCCACTACATGGTAAGTCCACATAACATCCTCCAATAAGAGGTGTTCCTGACCCTGGTGATGGATAACTGGGAGGGGGTCCAACCCAGTCAGTCATGCTCCTTAGTCTCGGTGTAGAGGCATCTGCTCTGCTAATTGCCTCCACCGGACGAAGTCATCCTCTCGGATGTACTCATCGTCCTCGTCATCAGAGGGTTCGGGCGCTTTGCCCTTCTCTGCTGGCAAAGCGTCGTCTTCTACATACTGATCCATGAGTATGGCCAACGCAAAAGTCACCTCAATGCATCACTACGGCGAGTTTTTCACCCCATCCGAGCTTCCTCTTTAGAACATCATAGGCATGAGTGTCACCCCCAACATCTCCCTCACAATAGCTCTCTCTAAGTAGAGCTGGGGAGGATCCCCTGGGGTGGTACAGAGAGGGAGCATCTCTTGAGTATAGAACTTAAGAAAAGCTGCGTAATCATGGTGGGCCTGCATGTTGGTGATAAGGTCAACCTTCTGGTGCAAAAAGGGTTGCAGGAGGTCAAATGGGACTTGAGGATCCCAATGTTCTCTGTCTTGATACCATTGAAGGATGCTGGGGGTCGCCGTTGCAACTGCAAGTCGGGGGGAGGAAAAAAAAACAAGGAAAGTAAGAAAAGAATTGAAATCCTAAAGGCTATTAAGTGTACTTTATCTTTAACTTTTTATGCTGGCGTCAGTGTCAGTCCTTTATAATAATTAAATAATTACATTATTATTATTATTATTTTCCAAAAGAAATTAGACAGTCAAAATTGTTCTTATATACCTTAAAAGCCCCATGTACTCTTTTATACTATGTAATATTAATACTGCCATCAATTAAAAAAAAATAAAATTGTTCTTATATTTACATAGAAAATAAGTAGAAAAAGATGCTTGACAGGCAAGCTAGTTGTGATCTCCCCAAATCTTTCGGGCAAGAGCCAGATCCTTAGTCATAATAGTGACCCTTTTGGCATGGATGCCACAAAGATTGGCATCCCCAAAAAGGGCTACCAAGTAGTCTTCAGCGGCCTCCTGAAGCGCAAGCATGGCAAAAGTCTGGAACCGCAGGTCGGTCTGGAAGACTTGAGCTATTTCTCGGACCAGGTGCTGGAAAGGAAGCTTCCACAGCAGCAGCTCGATCGTCTTCTGGTACTTCTGAATTTCTCGTAAGGCCACAGTGTCAGGCCTATACCAATGCGGCTTCTTTGGTTGCGCCGGTCTCTGGCGCTGCGTCGGCTTCTTGGGCAGGGTCTTGCCCCCTGTCACTGGGCGAGGCCGGGCTGAATCCACTCGGTCTTGCCGGTGGGCAGAACTTATGGGCGGTGGACTTCCGCCGTCGCTTCACTGTGGGGGTCTCGGTCTGGTCGGGAGCGTGCTGGGCATTCTACTCTGGGTTGGGATGGGGTTGCTGCAGTTGGTCCTGATTCTGCTTGGCAAGCTCCTCTGCTTGCCATTGCTGCTCGGCCCTGTCGGCCTCTTGTTGCGCTGCATGGGCAGCTGCCATGCGCTCCTCCACCTCAGCGAGGCATCGGGCAGTAATCCTCCATAGCAGCTCTGCAGGATAGCGGTCCGGCCTGACTTGCATGTCCAGCTGGATAGCTATCAGGTGGTCCACCGTAAGGTTGGACGGAACCTCACCCCAAGTAAAGCTTTGGGTGGCCTCGTCGTACGGGTAGGGAGGGAGGTCAAAGGGGTTGCCCGCTATGATGGCTCTCCCATCACCCAGATAGACATATTCGAACCCTCGAACCTTTGGGTCTCCTCTCTCCATCTCCTGGGCATCATCTTCGGGGGCAAACTCTCTGATTCTGTCAGCCTCCATCCGAATGGCTTCTTCCTCGGGGACTTCTACGCACGAGGGCGGATAGAACTTGACTAGCATTAGAACTTGGTCGGGCTGTTTGACCAAGATGTAAGGTTTCCGTAAGAAGTTAAGTTTCAACAGGAAGCGCTCAGACAAGTGGAAGATGGGATAAGGAATTCTATGCCCGGCAAAGAAGCGTTGCACGAGCTCAATCAAAAGTAGCTCTACTTTATCGGGGTCGGTAGCGAGTTGCTCCCCAAGTTCGGCAAATATTTTAGGCACCTGAGGTTGTTGTAGCTTAGGGTACCGGGAACACGAGCCATATTCATGGAGGAAAAGAAAAGAACAGTGGGAGAGGAGGCGCTTGTAGGCGGTAATGGTGCAGGGCGCTCAAGCTTTCTCTCTGGCGGCTATGGCGGTCGGACGAGGCGGGGCACTAGGCGGGAAGGTGAGGCAAAAGAAAAGTAACCGTCACTTTACTAAATATTTAATTTTTTTTTTTCAGAACTTGTCTTTTTTTTAACAAAAAAATTTATACGGCGGGAATACACATTTCTATACGCAGGCGCCGCTGGATTTATACGGCTTTCTTTTCAAATTCTAAGGCACTGAAAGTATAGCGGCGCCCGATTAGGTTTTGGGCCCTGCTGTGATTTCGGGTGTTGACGCCCCTAAGGTAAATGGATGTGCCCGACACGATGGTGCAAAAATCTCGTCCATCCGAGCTACCTGGAGAAAGTTATAGCGCTTAGAACACACGAACTCTTTACTTCACAACCTAACATACTTACCCTCCTATCTTACACTCTCCTACCCAACTATTCAATCCTACCACTAACTGGTCAACCCACGTACTAACTACAGAGTTGGGATGGTTTAACCTATGACAAAGTCCTGCCAACTAACGAGTTAGACTATGGCCAATGTAATGATTTGGTCTACCCAAAATCATGCTCTGATACCACTCTGACGCTCCCAGAATCTATACGATGCTCCCATCGTACAAATATGGGAATTCCCCTCCCGTGGCAACTACATCACCATGGTAGGGCCCTCCGTCATACTCGGACCACTTGGGATGGCCAAGTGTCCGGGCGAGGAACACGGAGGTGTCATTCGTCCCACGTCCTCTATGGGAATCCTATATGGCGGAAGCATACATGTTAGCATACAACAATCATGCTCAAATAATATACCACCACGAAGAGTGGCCCATCCATCACCATCAATTGGATGACAATACAAGCACATAATAACATCAGTAACTCATCAAAATAAGGGCACTACCCTGGGCTCAGACTCCATGGGATCAATTGACGATCATGGCCTCAAGATATCAGCAGACAGAAGTATAACATGGCTTTGGCTGGCATAGGACAATGGCTAGGGTAATCCACTTTATCCGCCCCTCCTGTGCACACTTTGCAAATAGGCTGAAACATGCTATGGCGGGATTGTAGCCCTCGGGAGACGCAATCCCAAGGAATCACCCTATAAGACTACTCCGGGTTACATCACCGATGAGGCAGGTTAGAGAAGCGTCCCCTCCCGGATCACAATGCTTCCATGGATGTGCTAGAGGATACCTGCCACACCTGCAGCACCCGTATACCTCCCTAAATCTACGCAAAGTCCAGGACGTCCATATAGGCCATATCCTGCGACCCAGAGGGTGTCAGACCCATACCTAGCCCAACGCAGTGACTGACTATAAGCTAGCACATTGTAGGAGCCCCAGTAGCCACGCTCAGCAAGGCTCCGCCCCCACTTCGAACCACATCATAGTATCCACGGCCAGTGGGCTCTTGTGCACAGGCCGCAATTACTGGGTTTTAAGGGTTCTATCTAGAAACATCTCTAGTTCTAGGAAGCTTTTAGGTCTCTACCCTTCCCTTAATCCCCAACACACGGAAGGAGCAGAAAGAAAGAATGTAAACACCAGCAAAGTGTCCATCATCATCGTAATAACATATAAAAGAGAATTTAACAATTCCATCTACTCAAAGAAGTGTTAGCGGGAATATAAACTATATAGAAACTAACCAGTCTCTGGATGAAGCCATTATCACGAAAGGCCTCCATTCTTTAGGTCTGTTTACAGCAATTGGTGGCTGCTATTCCTCTTCTCTTCCCCAAATCGAATTTCTGGTAGAAATGGGGGTGGGACTCCAATTTTTCCTCCCAATTTGGCAAGTCCCACTTGGTGGCACTTCCCTATTGATTCCCTTTAGCTAATTATAACGTAATTAGTCTAATTAGGTTATTTATTCACTAATAATTTTAGCATAGCTAATAAAATCCCTTTTAGTTAACCCAAGTTATCACTTATTGACCCTTAGGGGTCTAGTTAGATACTTGTGAAGTGTCACAGTATGTAGACATATACTGTATAAATACCTGGAACGTCATGCTTGATACGAAGATAAGTGAGAGAAATAGAGTCTATATGCGTTGCTTCTACTTTCGTGGAAGAAAAGGAACTGAAAGAGCAGTTAATGGGATGTGAATGATTAGGTAGCAATCAAATCGATTTCTACTTTGATTTAATGAGAATCTCTAATGCCATCCTACTTGCCCTCCTTTCCACAAGTTCTAACAAGCTTTCATGTCAAAACTACTTCTTAAGGACTTAGACTAGTATGACTTGCATGCTTTATCATTATTAATGAAAGAAGAAGCAATTTTCACATCATGCCACATTGGCAGCATTCGATTGGTAACACCTGATTGGACATATAATGCAGACACACACCAACAATGTTTTATCATAAAGGAGGAGGAGGTGGAGGAGGCGGCAACAATTTTTACATTATGCCACATTGGCAGCATTCGATTGAACATAACTCCAGCATTGCTTTGTTGGGTTTTGCCATCAACCTTTATATTAAATGTGACATTGGGCGACTAGTGTGTTACCACTAAAACAAAGCAGATTTCACAACAAAGCTTGTTAGGACTTGCTAAAAGAAAGATAGTGATACGATGTTAGAGATTCTCATCAATCCAAAGTATAAATTTCTGGTCACTACTTGACCATTCATATCCCACCAGATGCTTGTCAATTCCTCATTTCAAGGAATTCATTTCAAGGAATCTATCTATCTATGATGAAGAAATGCAAGGGTTTCTTTTCTCTTCTTCTTAATCTTCTTTTCTCCGGAATATGACTTTCTATTATTTCATCCATTGTACCACATACTGATGGATTAGCTCCCCATGATCCACAAAGTTTTTGTTACTTTTAACAATCACATAAGCTCATCATCTTAGAACTGGTTTAAGAAATCTAAATTTCAAATCCAGAACATAGTTAAAGCATTCACCCACCTAGCATATGGACTCCATGTTTCTCGCTTGTCTTCAAATCAAGCCCGCACAATAGCTTGTGTGTTTAGGCACCACTAAGCTTCGTAGTAGGATGCCTTATACTTAAAGTTCATTTCATCTCTCATAGTGCCCTTGGTTCATTTCTTTGACCTCATGCATGGAAGGGGCTTTTTCCTACGTGGGTTGACCTTTCTTGGCATTTTTTTCCCTATTCTCTGGCCTTTTCTATCTTGGTTTTTTTTTTTTTTTTGAAAACTTGTAGTTCAAACTAATATATATATTAGATTACCTTGTTTGTATCTTATGTAATCATTAACATTATGTTCCACATTTTTGCAAAATCTGTGCATGACTTTGAAAAGCACATCCTTGAGGTGCTAGGTGCGCATCTTTAATTGCAAAGCCAGCAGCAATTACCATGATCTTCATGGTACAGACTCATCTATTATTGACTATCTAGTACCATCATTATTGCAAAGGTTTTTCCCGTGAAAACCTTTTGAGGCGGGGTCCCATGGCCTATTGGTCTTCGTGTCGTTAAACCTATTCTATTCCATTCCATTCTATTCTATTCTATTCTATTATTCCTGTTGCAGTTATAATTGTCTGTTTTATGTCCTGTGTAATCATAGAGCATGTGTATGTTATAGTTGTGTTGTTGATCTTCATGATATGATCATATCTCATGACCGTGGAAATGTTTTATCTATGATCTTTAAATGTTATTGGAGGTTGTTTTATTATGTGTATGTCATTCCCAATGTTCTTCATCTCTGAGTCTAACCCCTTATATCCCTTTCTTAAGGGTTGGAGATCAGTGTAATCGGCTTTGTTAGGAGTTGGATAAAGAGGCTACTAGGAATGCTAGTTGGGAATGTTGTATATTGATTCTACTAGAACATATTATTCGCTTATTATATTGAGATTTGATTATTATTATAACATTGAAGTTTATTTACTAGTAGGAGCTAGATCCACCTCCATCCTTTTACCCTTCTAGCTTTTGCGTATCAGGCTTTCATGGTTTTGCCATTATATGTCGAATATTTATGCATGTGTGTATTAGGCCAGGATACATGGTCAACATTTTCTTTTTTGTTTGCATTGATCATGTCGGCATGGTAGTCATAAGCCTCGTTGCCATTGTCTAATCAAGACGTTATTGATAGTCATTCAATTTCTTCTAGGTCGTGAATGCGCACTTTGTAGTTTTCAACAACCTAGAATCAACTTTACATCCCTCCATTGTTTCAAATGACAACCAATATCTAACATGTGGTTGGACTTGCATCCCTTCAATTGCACAAAATGTGTATGGTAAGCTTAGCTTTGGCACCTTCTACTCCTTGACAGAGTAGTCCACATCGTAGGTCCAACACACAAACACTTTCCTGGCATCACATAAACCTTTGCGGCGAAGAAGACGCCGTGCCAAATGTCTTGTAGTACATTATGAATATATAAGTAGATTTGGGGCAAGCAAGTTCAAATTCCTTAAATGCAAAGGTTGTGGTGAAACCAAAAAGTTAATGCGTTTTTAACCATGTGTTGGCAATTAGTCATTTGCGTCGTACATGCAAATCCAAAAGGAGTGATAGGAGCAAAACTTTATGTCATGCCACATTGGCAGTATTCGATTGGATATATGAGGCGGGCACACACTAGCATGGCTTTGTTGATTTCTGCCCTCAACCTTTATATTAAATGCGTCTCCGGGCAACCACAAGCCCGAGATATATATATTCTAGGGCTAGTGTGTTATCACTAAAACAAAAGCATCCACTTCATACTATTCTTTGCTCTTATAGCAGATTTCACAACAAAACTTGTTAGAACTTGCTAAGAAAGAGTGAATGGTGTGATGTTAAAGATTTTCATTAACCCAAAGTATAGGTATTTGATCACTACTTGACCATTCATGTCCCACCAGTAGCTCGTCAATTCCTTGTATCAATAAATTCATTTCGAGAGGAAGCAATGTAATGGTTTCTTCTCTCTTCTTCTTAATCTTCTTTCCCTCCGATATACCTTTCTATTATTTCAACCATTGTGTCACCTACTGATGGATTATCTCCCAACAATCCATAAAGCTTTTGTTACTTTGAATAATCTCATCAGCTTGGGACTAGTTTAAGAAATCTAAATTTAAGATATAGAACATATTGAGAGCATTCACCTGCCCAGAAAAATAACTTGTGTGCCTAGATGCCACTAAGCTTCGTAGTGGGATGCCTTAGGATGCATTATACTTCAGGTTCATCTCATCTCTCATAGTACCCTTGGTTCATTTCTTTGACCTCATGCATGAAAGTGGTTTTTTCCTACATGGGTTGACCTTTCTTTGGCTTTTTGTTTTTCCTATTCTCTAGCCTTTTCTATCTTAGTTTTTTGGGAATCATGTAGTTCAAACTAATGTGTATTGTATTACCTTCTTTGTATCTTGTGTAATCATTAGCATTACGTTCCACGCTTCCACAACTTCTCAGAACACCATCTGTGCATGGCTTTGCGTAGTACATCCTTAAGGTGCTAGGTGTGCGACTTTAATTGCTGAGCCAACAGCAGTTACTGTGATCTTCTTTGTACAAACTGATTTATTATTGGTTATCTAGTACCATTGTGATTGCAAAGGTTTTCTTGTGAAAACCTTATGAGGCACCCATAACCTATTGGTCTTCATGGCGTTAAGAAATTTATTCTATTCTATTCTACTTTATTCCACTCTATTATATTGTTCATTGTTGCGTTATGGCTGTCTCTTTTTACATCTTGTGTAATCATAGAACATGCATCTGTTATAGTTGTGCTGTTGATCTTCATAATGTGAATATGCTATATGATTGTGGGAATATCTTATCTGTCTTCCAGATCTCGTTGTGATCTTTAAATGTTATTGGAGGTTGTTTAATAATGTATGTGTCCTCCCTACTATTTTCCCCACTTCATCTCTGAGTCTAACCCCCATATATGAGGAACACTAGGTGGGAATGTTCTAGATGGCATCAAGTCATTTCATTATTAGGTGTCTCAGTTTTGAGGAGTTAAGGTTTGATAGCTTGGAGTTAGATGTGCCAAAACTTTGTATATTGATTCTATTAGAACATATTACATTGAGATTTAATTATTATTATGACGTTGAAGTTTATTTACTAGTCAGATTTTTCTACTACTCCCTTGTCTGACTGACTACCTTAAGGGTCAGCTCCGTCCTTTTACCCTTCTGAGCTTTGCTTATCAGGCTTTCATGGTTTTGCCATTATATGCCAAATATTTATGCATGTCTGTATTAGGCCAAAATACATGGTCAATATTTCCCCTTTTGTTTGCGTCAATCATGCCGGCATGGTAGTCACACATGAGCCTCGCTATCTTTGCCATTGTCCAATTAAGACGTTATTGATAGTCATTCAATTTCTTCTAGGTTGTGCATGCGCACTCTGTAGTTTTCAACAACCGAGACTACCTCATCAAGTTACATCCCTCCATTGTTTAACCAAGATCTAACGTGAGGTTGGACTTGCTTCCCTTCAATTGCACAAAATGCATATGGTAAGCTTAGCTTTGGCACCTTCTACCCCTTGACAGAGTAGTCCACATCCCTAGGTCCAACACACAAACACTTTCCTGGCATCACAAAAACCCTTGTCGCGAAGAAGAAGACGTCGTGCCAAATGTCTTGTAGTACATTATGAATATACAAATAGATTTGGGCAAGCAAGTTCAAATTCCTTAAATGCAAAGTTTGTGGTGAATCCAAAAAGTTGGTGCATTGTTAACCATATGTTGGCAAGTAGTCATTCGCATAGTACATGCGAATCCAAAAGGGGTGATAGGAGCAATGCATAGCATTTTTGCCTTGGAATTGCAGTGGCAGAGGTATAAATGTGAAAGAGGAAACATACAATCTGTACATGAATGGACAAAAAAGAAAATGATCATTTGGGAATAAATATATATATGCCTTCAGGTCGACCACATGAATGAAGGTGCATGGGCCACAATGACACGACAACAATACGAACAATGTTGACATTCAAACCACTATTTACTTCCACAACAACATCAGACAAAAGGCACAACGTGATATGATAATATATAAAAAGAGCTAGGGCCAAACTTTAGACCTTTGGACAAGACGTGCAAATGGTATAAGATAATGGAAGCAAACAGGAGTGATACAAATGACACGTTAAAGTCAAGGACATAAATTCTACCTGGACCTTTTCATTTGCAGCACTAGTAGTGACATTTTATACTTTCAACTTTTTAAGTGACACCTCCACCACTTTGGCGGTCACGATCTCACTCAACATTCTCAGTGGACTGTTCAAATAAAAACCCCATCTGTGAAAACAAAATACCTAAAAGCAAACCTTCCAACAGACGAAGATTAACTAGAAAATCGATGCGCAGATCCATTTTAACTCACATAGGACAAAACTTGGGCATATCTTCATTCCTTTTACGAGTTACACTTGACATTAGCTCAACCTGGTTTTTCTCAATCTCTATTTTTTGTTGCTTCCTGTTGTTTTCAACAGAACTTTTGCTGCTTCAACTGGCCAGCAGGGGTAGAAGAACGCAAATACAGAACTATATGAGACATGTCTGCCTCATACCTTCGTCCTGGTAATACTGTACAACACACTTAGCTTGAAGGCTACCCAACTCCTAAGCAACTTTGATAACGTGATAGAGACTTTTTAGATGCCAAAATTGTTCAAAAAATTCATTTCTATCGGATGATCTGCTGCTGTCACAGACCAGACCATGCCATGATACGTTAAAAGGCTATGATCCTGATCCACTATTACTAGAAGTGGAGTCAGACAAAATCATCAATCTGCGAACATTTTCCATGAAGTTCCTGCAGTCAGTGAAACCCAGATTAAAGCTCCATTAACACTCTTCTTAAACAAATAACTCAAGTATGAAACTACAATGGATATACCTGTAAGGTTCTCCACCAAGATGGATTGTAGATCCCTCACTGTCCTTATAAACAACACGGCCACATAATCTAGACTTCTCCATCCCAAACATGGTTGCAAGCTTATCATACAATTCCTCATATGATCTGGATAATGAAAGATCAAGAGATTGACCAAGTTCTTCTGTTTCGAGAAATATCTTACAGAAGCCTTTCTCATCATCAGACTGTGAGCCATTAACTGTTTCACGGACGCCTCTGTTTTCTGAAGTTAGCAAGCTGGCCATTTCTTTTGACCATTTCAGACTTCCAATTTCCTCTGCTGTGCTAGACTCCAAGGTTTCAAATTCATTTAACATTCTTTTCAAATGTTTTTGTACTGGATGGACATCAACTTGGTTATTCTGAAATGGAGGAGAACCATCATGAGTTGTTGGCTGTGAGGTGCCTTCTGATGAGCTTCCACCTGAAAGCTGCTCTTGAGATTGTGCCGTATCAATAGCTTTACCAAACAAAACCAAAGTGGTACCCTTGTTGCTGGAATTTTCTGTACAACCCAATGTGTCCTTACAAAGAGACACAGGTTGTGCATTAACTGCTGGGGATACAAAGGACCGAAAACTGCTTGATGGCATGAGTGTAGCTAGATCAGTTTGCCCACCAAGGAAAGGATACCTAGAAAAGCCACCTAGCTTGGACTCTGAGGCTCCAGGAATAAATAGCCCTGGTTGGTCTTGAGGGAAAAAGTTGTCTTTGGAAAAACTTGAAGGGGGGTTGTGAGAAAAGAGATCAGCAAAATTGAGGCCATAAACTTTCTCTTGCCTGGCTCCCTGCATGCCTGCAGGAATATTGTCCGAAAGTCCATGTCCATGCCAAGGATTGATTTGCCCCAAGACATTACCACCACCAACTGTGCCCATAGGGATTCCTAAAATGCTATGAGCATCACCCGTACCTAGGTCAGGAGGCTGAGAAATACGAAATTTCTTCTTCGGCAATGAAAACGGTGGAAGCTGCATTGGTAAAGTGGACACCAATTCCACCTGCCAAGGACTAACACGGCTGACGCCTTGCAAAAGATCCGGTTCATCCCAGCCTACCTGTTACCAATAAACAAACATTACTTGAATGAGTTGACAAAACAATTGGCAAAACAGGAAAGAAACATTCAACATTCATAAACAAAAACAAGGTCACAAAATAAAATCTTTTGGCATATTCAACAAAATCAAAGTACCTTTTACATAAGAAACAAGATTGAGAGTAGTACCTGCAAAATACGCCATGGAGAATTAGGCCATAGAATAGGGTCCGTTGCTTGCACTGCAGAGATTGTACCCATGAACCAACTAATCCGCGAAGAGTCTTCTGTTTCAAATGCCATCTTGAACCTCATGCCAGGGTACCAAGGATGATCCAGAGAGGCCTTCACGGATTGTGCCCTCACACAGAATTCGGCAGTGCTTGCTCTTGGATAGTATACGACTTCAAATGCCTGACCAGATGCAGCTTGCATTGCAGCATCCAGAACGGATTTAACAGAAACCCTTGCTCGATTTCGTGCAAAACTACCACTGCCAGAACCGGAAGCCCCAATTACTCCGCTGGAAGAACTTCCTCGTTCTGTGCCCAAATAGTCCGACCCATTACTTTCTGATGGGTTTGCGTCCCAACGCAGGGGCCTCGGCTGCTGGACTTGAGAAGAAGCTAAGGGATTGCCCGAATGCCAAGATAAAGAATCGCCGCTCCCTGTACCCTTCATCGATCGACGAACTCCAACACACAGATCCCCTGTCGCGCTGCGAAGAAAAACAATTGCATCTCCGGCAACCAGTTTCTTGTGATTCACAAAAGTGCTCCACCCTGTAGTCAGCAGATGCCTTCGAGGTGTGCCTCGATATATATGCCGGAACTTCCATACCTCTCCATGGACATCCTTCGCCAAAACTGTCTGTACCGGAGGGTCTACTGAATAATCCAATCGAGGAAAAATCGTCTCTGCACAATATCTTGGAACGGAAAAACCCCCTCCATTGTTTGCATCGCTCTGTGTTAGAGTCTTGGCAAAGGAAGCTGGTTTTTCTACCGGAGGTGAACTCTGTTCATCATCTTCGATGTTATTTAATCCAGGCAGAGAAGTTCTTTCTGGTTGAAGCCTAATCCTAGCATAAACCTCATCCGTTTCTGAATCCGCCAAGAATTTGACAGAAATAACTCTGCAAGGCACAGTTCCTGTTGGGCCTAAAGAACGGGGAAAATCTGGCGGGGTAGCTGCTTGCTCGCCGTGTCCTTGAGGAAAATATATTACCTTAGAACCTACGGCAGGCATTTGAACCATACCTCCGGCACAGGCGTGCCATAACTGAGGATCGAGACCTTTGCTTCCATCTCCGTTTGTAAGGCCAGAACTAGGATTTTGATTTGGAGACGATCCATCTTCGCTTATGCTGCGCATGTTTTTCATCGATTCAAAAGACAAGAATTCGTGCCCGGGACTTTGCCCGGGCATTCCAGAAAGCAGATTCTTGTGAAGAAGCTTCTGAAAGACAGAAATTATAACAGAGTAGGTGTTATTTTGAGCTCAGAAAGAGGGTAGTTTTGCAAAGGATCTTAAAAGACGACAAGATTTTTTATGGCAAATTGCGAAGAGAAATTAAGGTCAAATTTGTCAGAAAGCAGCTCCGGGAATATCCCCCTGTCAATATTTTGATCCGCAAAATGCGCTTTTGTCGAAGGACCCGCGATCTAGACAAAATATGAATGCAAGCAGATTCCAAACCTCTTCCGCGAATCGATTTGAATCCAAAAACTGCATCGAAATCGCTGGAACTAGCTCCAAAATCGTCGATTCGCAAGCGACGTCTGAATACTCCAGAGGGAAAGGATCCGGCAACCATTTGCATTGAAAGGAGCAAGAATCATGAGTATTCGGGCATAAGAAATGGGGAAAAAACCGCGGCTAGGCCATGAGCTAAAACCTGGCGGATCTGCGTGGAATTGGAAGGAAAATTTGGAGCAGAAGAGGCCAAATTTTTGAGCAAGGGGACCAGAATAGAAACCCTGGTCTCCGGCGAGGAAGGATTAAAGGGGCCGAGGTCTACGGCTATGGTAGATGCAGCACGTTGTGGAGGAAAAATGGGAAGGATTTTAAATGCAAGGGCAAAAATATACACTCTTACATGGCGGCAGGATTAGGGTCGGTTTAGACGGCGCCTGTAGCGGGGTTTAGAACAGAGCGTGTCCCTGCCACTGTTGGGTGTAAAACAGACCTTACTCGGTACGCGGAATTCCTACTGGCTCCTGTTTCTTCGGGACTCGAGAAGCGTACCTACTGAATGCGTCGGTCGTTATTTTTGTTATTTACTGGCAAATGCCGGTCATCGGAATGCACGACGATTAACTGACTCGTGCGACCAACCCGTTTCTCGTCTCTAGTTCGGCCGTGTCGATGACGTTGATATTTGATGTTTATTTATTTTGCTTTTTTCTTTTGATATTTTTAAAAACAAAATGTCGCCTAATTTCGTAAAAGACACGGAAATTTGAGATGTAAGCAGGGTTCGAAAAAAAAAATTCTTACAACTAGAAATTTGCCTTATATTATCGGATTTTACAAAATCGAGCTGGAAATTCCAGTTTCATCAAAAAACTAGTGGAAATTTGCCTGTTACAGTTAACTCTCACAGGCTGGTCCACTTATATAGACTTAACAACAGTTTAAATAGAAACATGTATTATAGAATATCAGATCAAATGTTGACTTGGCTGCCTATTGTAAACATGTCGATTTGCCTTCGCTTTCCAGATCTTAATACTATTTGTGAAGTCGAAGTCTCTAGCACACGCAGGGCCATTTACTGTTATGTTAATACATGCATCTAAGCTTTCCACACCAAGCCGTGAACGCCACTTATTCTTTATGCTGGTCCTGCTACTGAATACGCTCTCACATATTGCGTTGCTTGCACATTGGACCAAAGCAACTTGAAGCAAAATTAAAATGTTCTTGAACCTTGAAGCATTCAATGGATTTAAAGCAATAAGTAAACTTACATTCTCAAGATCTTTATGTTGCCAATTTGCTGCAGCATGCATTTTAAAATCAGAATATTCTCTTCTCAATACAGCCGAGTCGACCAAAGGATGTACTTGCTGCTGTGAACCTCTCAAAGTTTTTGGTGTACCATAGAAGTTGATGAGTTCTTCCAAACTGCCCTCACCATACTTTCTTGCAGAAGTAGCATTTCTTGGTATATTTAAGGGTGAGAGAATGCTAAGGCCACTGCTTCGCCTGCTATAGCCGCGCGCCCTGCTCAAGTTGCCTCACCTTCTGTTGCTCGCACATCTCAGGCTGCTCAAGTTGCCTTTAACCTTTGCTTTCGCACATCTTAGGTGCTTCCATACGCCACCCCCTCTGCTGCCGCCATCTTGAATCCCCACCACTGCCCCGCCAACAAATAGGAATTGTGCCTCGCGCATGGTCTCACGGAATTGTCGGGGCTTCCCATGGCGAAAAGGAGATAGTCTCAACTTCGGTTACCCTTGAGACATGGATCTCATCTTCCTCATGGAAACATGGGAGCATGCAGTCACAGGATACCCGACTTTGCCGGGGATACCAACACTACTCAATCTTCAATGATTGCACAGAAAGCGGGGGCATGGGGGTTGCACGCTACTACCGAACAACCTTGGCACAGTCAATCTCCTTGTTCAAGACGGACAAAGCACGGTAGGTACACTGTGGGTGCGTGTGCAAAACTGCGATAGCGGAGACCCTCTTTGTGGCGACTGCGCTACTTTCCACATCGCGTAAAGCAACTTCTATCACACCCCCTTTCCGGATGTGGATAGGCTTTGACCCCTATGTCGATCTATATGATGACATCTGGCCCGCCTAAGCGGTTAGGCAGTGTCATACTCCTTGGAGACTTCAATGCAAACACCGGGGTAGAACAACCCATGAGATTTGATCCCTTGACTGATGATATATTGCAGTTGCGTCTTGCAGAAGGAGCTTTGCCACGGACATCAGATGACAATCGTCCGCGCGCTATGGTCGACAGTTGCTTTTGCTCTGCGCGGTATCTTTGACACAGTAATCCGCAATGGGTAGCACGCACGGTGGCCTTCCACCCATAAAAGCACTTGTAAGCGGGGAAACCGGGGGGGCGGATCTAGTGTGGTGGACTATGTGTTGGTGCCTAAGTAGGATATGCATGTCATCAAGCACTTTCAGGTGGGAACAACTAATAGGGATGAAGAGATCGACTCAGACCACTTACCACTTTACTTGAAGTTGGCTTGGCAGGTTGTGCGAACCTCCGGTGCAACAACTCCTCACATGCCTCAGCTGCGGCTGGATTATGAACATGCAGGGGCTTATGCCCAGATGCTTATAGATGACCTGACAGAAATTTTGCAATATCCTACACTAGAGCAACAGCATGGCCGGGCCGGTACCGATGTGCTTAGGATTTGCTGGCGGAGAGATGCTTTGGGATAAGCCGCCCGCGACAGACCCCCAGAAACACAACCTTCCCACGTAATCAATGGTTTGATGCAGAGCAGACCCTGCTTTACGCCCACATGCAGTCAGATAGTACCGCATCTTCCTTAAAGCTAAGAAAGCCAGGTACATTGCAGCGCATCAAAGGGAAATGTTTTACCTCACGGCGTCACCCGGGACCTTACGGCGAAGGGTTCTTAGAAAGCCGTACAACCCACGGGGGAATATCACTCCCGGCGTGGAGGCAATACTTGCAACGACTATCGACCCTCGGGGTGCACATGCGGCATTACCCTTGCAAGAAGGCCCGGTCTGGAAATCACAGATTCGGACGTGGAACAAGCAAGGCTTACAGCGTCTTGCCAATGGGAAAGCCCCAGACTTGGATGGTATGCAGGCATAATTGCTTAAGTTGGCAGGGACGTCCATAATACCAGTGCTGACCGCCTTGTTCAACAAGGCATTACAGAAGGCTTCCCATTGCGGTGGACCAATAGCGAGTTGTTCCCATCTATAAAGGCGGTGACCCACACCGCCCCGACCAATTACCAAACAATCATGGTCGGGCCGGTGTTTGCAAAACGCTTCTTTGGGATTCTCGAGGAGCGGTTGGCCGGGCTGGGCAAGGGCAAATCGAGCCCTCACCCGTGCAGGATTGAGACCGACACTCAACCATTGACCACATCTTCACGTTCGCGAACTCTGATTGAAGATAGCCGAACCGCCCGTCGGGATCTATATTGTTGCTTTGTGGATTTTTCGAAGGCATTTGACATTTGTGCCTCGGGGAAAAACTATGGGGAAGACGCAGCGGTAGGGGTTCCTATAGATTTGCGAGAATGCGATTAATGTCTGACTATATGAAAGATGCTCGAATTCGGTTCGCGGCGGACAAGCCAACCATTTGATAGTAGTATCGGGGGTTCGTCGGGGATGCCCTCTCTCCCCAACATTGTTTGGGCTTTACATTGATCAATTGGAGAACCGGCTTTGGCGATAATGGGGCGATGGAGCTCACCTTCTCTATCGGATCATCGATTTGTTAATATATCTTTGATGATGTGGACCTCTAACTTACACACCAGCGGACATGCAACGACATCTCGATGCCACGGACACGATACGCCAAGTGATCGATATCTTGGCGTCAACCTGGCCAAGACTAAGGTGGTTTTCATATCATCTTCCGCGTCGGTAGGGGTCCCCTCCTTCGATTACCAAGGCGAGCGTGGAAGTTGCATCCACATACAAGTATTTGGGAGTGGAGTTTCCTTCTATTATGCACCGGGACACATCCATGCGACTCTGGGTGGCGGCAGGCTGGAAGGCACTATATGCAATGCAAAAACAATAGTCATAGAGCGGAGTTGTATGATTGGACCCATCGATCACACCTGTTCAAGGTCTTAGTAGTGCCTGTCCTTTTATACGGGGGTGAAAGTATGGGGCCCAATGGTATCACTTGCTACTTGGAATGACTTGGAGCAGGTCCGAGAAAGTCACGAGCACTAGGGGTGAAGTCCACAGTCCCATATCAAATTCTACTGCCAGAGAGGCGGGATTCTTGCCTCTTGAGAGGGCCCCTTGATCGCCACATTGTCTATTTTCGGAGGTGGTCAATATGGGCGATGCTCGTCTCCCTAAACTAAAGCTTATATCATGGCAATGGGGCATAGCGCCTCAAGGCTGTTTGGAGGGAAAAAGAGCTCAATGGTTGGCTAGATGGAATGTGCGAGAACACGAGGTGCATACATGTGCAAGCAGGGCGGTCGCCATAGCTTGAGGCAATATCTTGACGCTTGCTTCCTCAGCAAGCTTTGGGATGCCAATGCCCTAAAACATGTCAAGACAGCACACTACCAGTGCCACATAAATCCCACATTGGAACGAGGCCTGCAATGCTACCTGCGTATCCACTTGCCCATGAAAAGGCGCAGACTCATTGCCGCCATTCGCCGCGAGGGCACATCATCTTCGGTTGAGGCGAGGCGGATGGATTGGTGAGCCACGCCCGGGGCGAGCTCTGTCAATCTTTGCCAAATGTGAGTCATTGAGGATGAATCTCATACCCTTCAAAGTTGCCCAGCATATGATCAAATTCGGACGCGCTATGCTGAGTTGGTCAGGTCTGGCCAGCCGTTACATGTAACATTGAGCACAGCATCCGTACGGGTGCTTGGATCATACCTTCAGGAGGTTATGGATATGCGAGATCAGCTATGTCCTCGGGCACACACTTGACATGTATATATACATTGATGTATACTTGTACAGTTTGACATCATTCTTATTACTGCCACGGTTTTTCCCTCGAAAACCCTTCGGGGCGGGGGTTTTTTTAACCCGTACAGTAATAAGTTTGCTGCGCTCCTTATGGGTCCCATAGGCCGATTGGCCTCAGTGGACGATAAAAAATCATTCTCATTCTCATTAAGGTTATTTATGTGAATAAGTTAAAGTTGAAATGAAATCGTGAAGTCTTGGAAATTACTAGATTGAACCATGGTGTGATTTTAATAGATTGTTCTACGATATTTGTATTGCATTGGAATATACAACAAGTGTATTGCAAAGAGAAGCTATACTTGTTATATGAAAGTTGTGTATGCACTAATATATTATTTTGAGTGCATAAGTGTTTTCTATCATTGGTATCAGAACAAGGTGCAGACAAGATGTCTAACAGGTTTGGAGCAGGATTTGTGAGTGCTATAGAAGTGTTCAAAGGAGATTCTAGTTTACAAGTTTGGAAAGAGAAGGTGAAGCATGTTTTGCAGATAGGACATCTCTTATTGATTCCACTGAACGAGAAGTTAGATTAAGAAATTCTAGGAGTAGAGTTGCTGAAGGGAATTCAAGCTCATCAAACAATAAAGCAATTGTTGAAGTTCAACTTGGAAAAATAAGTATGACTTTGGCAAGGGGAGGTACATTAAGAAAATGCCTGAATTAGGCCCAAGGCATCATTATAGACAAAGTAAGTTCCAGCATTGTGCTTAAATTGAGAGGTATGAGTCTTAAGCAAATGTGGAATTACATGTTGTTAAACTATGAGGAAAAGACATCTTCACAAATTGACTTATTGGGGAATGAATCGAGGAGACTTGAATTTCATGAAAATGATGATGTGAATGAGTTTTTGCGGAACTTTGATAATGTGATTGCAGACTTAGAAGATGCAAGTATACTTTACACCCAATAATAGCAAGTATTGGCAATGTCTCGAGCATGCTCAAGTCTTAGGAGCGTTGCTATCTTCATGAGAACAATTGGTAAAACAAAGGTGGAAGCTGAGAGAATGCTCAAGAGTGAGCTTGAACAGTGAAAGGTGCTTCAAGATGATGGTGCCGTTCAAATACTATATGTGAAGGGAAAAGGAGAGAGTGCATGCAAAGGTAAAAGTGAGGTGCGCCAAGGAGGTAACATGGGTCATATCTTAACTATAATAAATATGGGCATTTAAAAATTAAGGCTTTCAAAAGAATGAGAATGAGAATGATTTTTTATCGTCTACTGAGGCCAATCGGCCTATGGGACCCACAAGGAGCGCAGCAAACTTATTACTGTCCGGGTTAAAAAAACCCCCGCCCCGAAGGGTTTTCGAGGGAAAAACCGTGGCAGTAATAAGAATGTTGTCAAACTGTGCAAGTATACATCAATGTATATATACATGTCAAGTGTGTGCCCGAGGACATAGCTGATCTCGCATGTCCATAACCTCCTGAAGGTATGATCCCAGCACCCGTACGGATGCTGTGCTCAATGTCACATGTAATGGCTGGCGGGGCGACCAACTTCGGCATAAGCGTCGTCGAATTTGATCATATGCTGGGCAACTTTGAAGGGTATGAGATTCATCCTCAATGACTCCCATTTGGCAGCATTGACAGAGCCTGTCCTGGCGTGGCTCACCAATCCATCTGCCCGTCTCAATTCGAAGATGATGTGCCCCTGTGCGAATGGAGGCAATGAGTCTGCGCCTTTTCATGGGCAAGTGGGTGCAGCGAGGTAGCATTGCGGGCCTCGTTCCAATGTGGGATTTATGTGGCGATAGTGTGCTTTGTCTTGACATGTTCAAGGGCATTGGCATCCCAAAGCTTGCTGAGGAAGCAAGCGTCAAGATATTGCCTCAAGCTATGACGATCTGCCTCTGTTTGCATATGTATGCACATTGCTCTGCACATTCCATCTAGCCAACCATTGAGCTCTCTTTTCCCTCCAAAGAGGCCTTGGGCCCCAGCGGCCCATTGCCATGATATAAGCTAGTTTAGAGGCGAGCATCGTCCATATTGACCACCTTCTGAAAATAGACAATGTGGCGATCAAGGGCAGCCTCTCTGAAGAGGCAAGAATCTGTCTCTAGGTAGAATTTGATATGGGACTGTGGACTTCACCCCTAGTGCTTTCATTACTAAGAAGGCTTTACGGACTGCTCCAAGTCATTCAAGTAGCAAGTGATACTCTTTGGGCCCTATACTTCCACCCCGTATAAAAGGGCCGGGCTCTACTAAGACCTTGAGCAGGTGTGATGATGGGCCCAATCATACAACTCCGCTCTATGACTATTGTTTTGCATTGCATATAGTGCCTTCCAACTGCCGTCCACTTTCGTAGCCCGTATGGATGTGTCCCGGTGCATAGTAGAAGGAAACTCCACTCCCAAATACTTGTATGTGGATGCAACTTCCACATTCGCCTTGGTAATCGAAGGAGGGGACCCTCGGTGGCGTGAAGATGATATGAAAACCACCTTAGTCTTGGCGGGTTGACGCCAAGCATATCGATTAAGCTTGGCGGGGAATGTGTCCAAATGCATCGAGATGTCGTTGCATGTCTGCTGGTGTGTAAGCTAGGAGGTCCACATCATCACCATATATTAAGCGTGTGGATGATCGATAGAGAAGGTGAGCTCCATCGCCCCATTATCGCCAAACCCGACTCTCCAATTGATCAATGTAAAGCCCAAACAATGTTGGGGAGAGGGGCATCCCTGACGAACCCCGATACTACTATCAAATGGTTGGCTTGTCTGCTGCAACCGACCGAGCATCTTTCATATAGCACGTACCTGCTTTGCATTACGCAAATCTACAGGAACCCCGGTATTTAAGTTGCCCATAGTTTTTCCCCGAGGCCGCGATTAATCGAGCGCCCGCCAAAATCCACAAAGCAACAATATAGATCCCGGCGGTTCCTGCTTGTCTTCAATCGAGAGTTCGCAACGTGAAGATGTGGTCAATGGTTGAGTGTCGGTCTCGAATCACGCTTTGGTGAGGGCCCGCACCTCTGCTGCCTCTGCCCAGCCCGTCAACTGCTGCTCGAGAATCCCAGCAAGCAGTTTTGCAAACACCGAACTGACCATGATTGTTCGGTAATTGGGTCGGGCGGTGTGGGTCGCCTGCCTTATAGATGGGAACAACTCTATTGGTCCCTTTGCGGTGGGGAAGCCTTCTGTAATGCCTTGTTGAACAAAGGCGGTCAAGACGGGTATTATGGGCGACCACCCCACTTAAGCAATTCTTCACGTATACCATCCAAGTCCGGGGCTTTCCCATTGGCAAGGCGTTGTAAACCTTGTTCCACGTCCGAATCTGTGATTTCCAACCTTTGGGCCTTCTTGCAAGGGTAATCTTTGCATGTGCACCACGAGGGTCGATATAGGCTGTTGCAAGTATTGCCTCCACCGCTTTCGGGAGTGATATTCCCTGTGGGCTATCTTGGCTTTCTAAGAACCCTTCGCCCGAGAAGGTCACGGGGTGGCGTTCGGGGAGGTAAAATATTTCCCTTTGATGCTTGCTGCAATGTACGGCTTTCTTAGCTTTAAGGAAGATGCGGTCTTGTCGTTGCATGTGGGCGTAAAAGCGGTTCGTGACTTGGCGGGAGCCGGCGTTTGTGTTCCTTGCACTCGCATCAAACCATTGATTATGTGTGAAGGTTGTGTTCTTGGAGGTCCGTCGGGCGGCTTATCCCAAAAGCACCTCTCTGCCGTGATCCCTAAGCACATCGGTCGGCGGCTTTGTCTGTTGCTCTAGTGTAGGATATTGCAAAATTTCGCCATGTCATCTATAAGCATCACGGGCATAAGCCCCCCGCATGTTCATAATCCAATCGCGGTGAGGCATGTGAGGAGTTGTTGCACCGGGGGTTCGCACAAGCTGCCAAGCCAACTTCAAGTAAAGTGGTAAGTGGTCTGAGTCGATCTCTTCATCCCGATTAGTTGTTCCCACCTGAAAGTGCTTGATGACATGCATATCCTGCTCAGGCACCAACACATAGTCCACCACACTAGATCCGCCCCCCTGGTTTTCCTGCCTACAAGTGCTCTTTTGGGGTGGAAGGCCAGCGTGCCCGATCCATTGCAGATTACCAGGTCAAAGATACTGCAGAGCAAAAGCAACTGTTGACCATAGCGCGTGACCTGATTGTCATCTGATGTCGTGGCCAAGCTCCTTCTGCAGGACGCAACTGCAATATATCATCAGTCAAGGGATCAAATCTCATGGGTTGTTCTACCCCGGTGCGCGCATTGAAGTCTCCAAGGAGTATGACACTGCCCAACTGCTTATGCTGTTGTATGTCATCATATAGATCGACATAGGGGTCCAGCCTATCCACATCCGAGTGGGTGTGATAGAAGTTGCTTTCTGCATGTGGAAAGTAGCAGGCTGCTACAAAGAGGGGTCTGCTACTGCAGTTTTGCACACGCATAAGCTATTACAATCGGGGGAGAAGGAGACATATTGCTTCTACTTATTCAACTCTTAAGGATAACACTAATTATAGAGAAAGAGGAAGAGGAACAAGAGGTTCAGGACTGGATTCAGAGGCATAGGAAGAGGCAGGGGAAGAAATGCAAGCTATGAAACCAATATGGCAGAAGAAGCCAGTTGAAAAGAAGATACAACTGAAGACAATGATAGAATAGAATAGAGTTTTTATTGTCCACGGAGATAATAACCCTACAGGACCCAAAAGAGAGTGCATCAGACTTATTACTGCCCCTGTTAACCCCATCCCCCAAAGGTTTTCGAGGGAAAAACCATAGCAGTAATGAGAGCACTGTCAAACTATATAAATGTACATATCAAGTAACACATATACAAGTCATATCAACGGCTCTCATCTCAGAGATGGTGTGCACTCCTACGGATGGAGGCAATGAGTTTGCGCCTTTTCATATATAGATGGGTACGTAGGTAGCATTGCGACCCGAAATTACATGGCGCTGGTAATATGTTGTCCTGATATGTTCAAGAGCACTGGATCCCAGAGCTTGATGAGGAAGCAAGCATCAAGATACTGCCTCAGATTATGAGAATTTGCCTCTGTTTGCATCTATATGTACCTATGCTCTTGCACCATTCCATCTGGCGAGCCACTGAGCTCACTTTTCCTTCCAACAGGCCTCGGGGCACTATGGTCCCATTGCCACGGCATAAGCCAGACTAGGGGGGCAAGCATCTTCCAGAGTGACTACCTTCTAAAAGTAGACAATGTGCCGATCCAGGGCCTCCCTCTGAAGGGGTAAAAAACCTGACGCCTATAATATGATCTGATGTGGGACCTTGGACTTCACCTCTAGTGCCCGGGCCAAGAGGACTTTCTGTATATGCTCCAAGTCATTCCAGGTAGTGAGGGACACCACGGGGTCCTAGACGTCGACCCTATATAAAAGGACAAGCTCCACCAGAACCCTAAATAGGTGCGATTGATTGGCTGAATCATGTAACTCTGCTTTATGATTGTTGTTCTGCATTGTATATAGTGCCTTCTAGCCCGTTGTGGCTTGTAGACGGATGGAAGCATCCCACTATATATTACAGAGAACTCCACTCCCAATACTTATAGGTGGGTGCCACTTCCACATTTTCCCCCCGGTAACGGAAGAAGCGGGCCCTTGGCTGGCGTGAGAATGATATGAGAACCAGCTTAGTCTTGATCAAGTTGACGTGCACGTTAGTTGCCTGGCAGAGTGTGTCCAGAACGTCAAGATGGCGCTACATGTCGGTCGGAGTGTAAGCTAAGAGGTCCACATCAGTATATATCAGCTGCATGGTAATTTGCTGTAACGGGTGAGCTCCATCGCCCCCATTTTCAGCAAGCCAGCTCTCCAACGGATCAATGTACATTCCAAACAATGTAGGAGAGACACGATATCCTTGGCGGACCCCGATACTGCTATGGGATGGATGGCTTGTCGGCTGCAACTGGCCTGAGCATGTCTCATACAACTTGTAGACTACATTCTGCAGATTTGCAGGGACCCTTAGTTCTTGCAATCTTGCCCACAACTTTTCCCCAGGCACTGTGTCAAAAGCCTTGACGAAGTCCACAAAGCAGCAATACAGGTCCCGCTGTCATTTCCTGCTGTCTTCCACCAGGATCCGCAGTGTGAAGATGTGATCAAGAGTTGAGTGTCGCGGTCTGAACCCTGCTTGCGTGAGGGCCCACACATCTGCTGCCTCTATCCAGGCCATCAACTACTGCTCGACAATTCAGGCAAGCAGTTTTACAAACACCGAACTGACCATCATTGTTCAGTAATTGGCTAGGCAGTGTAGGTTACCCGACCTCTATATGGGGACAACTTGTACTGTCTTGTTGAATATGGCGGTCAGCATCGGTACTATGGATGGTCTTGCCCATTTGAGCAACTCCGCCTGCATACCATTCAGGTCTGGGACTTTTTCATTGGCGAGATGTTGTAAGCCATGGTCTACATCTGCCTCTATGATTTCCAGGCCCTGCTATGAGGGTAATGCTGCTTATGCTCTCTGAAGGTCGTATAGCTGTTGAAGGTATTGCCTCCACTATTCGGGAGTGATTCCTTATAGGATGCACTAGCTTTTTGAGCACCCTTCGCCAAAAGGTCCTGGAATGATGGTCTAGGAGGAAGAACATTTTCTGTTGATGGGCCGCGATATATGTGGCCTTCTTAGCCTTAAGGAAAAGGCGGTATTGTCTGACCTCATGTGGGCGTAGAGTAGGGTCTATGACCTGACAGAGCCAGCATCTTTGTTCCTTGCACTTAGCATAACCAACTATTACACGAGAACATTGTGGCTTCATGGTCCATCGAGGTGGCTTCTTCCAAAGTATATTTCTACAGTAGTCCCGAGGATGTCAATCAACTTGTGCACCTGTTGTTTTAGTGAAGAGGATTACAAAGTGTCTGTCAAATCATCTGTGAGCATCCAAATGTTAGCCTATACATATTCATAGTCCAGTCGCGGCTGAGGTATGCGAGGACTATCGCACAGAAGGTTGGAACAACCTGTTGAGACAATTGCAAGTAAAGTAGTAGGTGGTCCACGTCCATCTCCTCATCTCTATTATCTGTTCCCACTCGGAAATGTTTGACAACATGCTTATCGCGTTCTGCCACCAACACATGGTCCACCACACTAGATCCGCCCCCTTCGTTCTCCTGCCTGCAAGTGTGTGAGCGAGAGGACTGTCACTGTGCCAGTCCATTGCAGATTACCAGATCAAAGATAATGTACAATAGCACGAACTACCTACCATACCACGCGTGACCTAATTGTTATCTGATACCTGTGGCCAAGCTCCTTCTGAGGGGCATAGTTGCAACATATCATCAGAGCCAAGGGATCAAATCTCATGGGTTGTTCCATGCTAGTGCGTGCATGCGTGCATTGAAGTATTCGATGAGCATGACTTTACCCAACTACTTGCACTGTTGTATGTTATCATATAGATCGACATAGGGGTCTAGCCTATCCATATCCGAGTGGATGTAATAGAAGTTGCTCTCGACATTTGGGAAGGAACAGGCCGCCATAAAGAGAGGGATGTCACTGCAGTGTTGCATGCGCACCCACAAGTACCGATTATGCTTGTCTATCTTATACATGGAGACTAACTGCACCAAGGTTGTCCGGTAGTAGCAAGCAGTCGCCTCTCCCCCCCCTCCCCCTCCCCGCTCCCACGTCCCCTCTTTTCAGTGCACTCATTGAAGATGGAGTAATGCTGGTATCCTGGCAAGTTGGGTAACTTGTGTTCTGCATGCTCCCTCCCATGTTTCCATGAGAAAGATCCATATTGGCAGCAACTGAGTTGAAACTATCTCCCTTCTGCCATGGGAGGCATGGACAATTCCAGGAAACCATGCAGAGGCGCAATTCCTATTTGTCGTTAGAAGCTGCAGATTTGGTGGAGATGGCACAAAGAGGGGCAGTAGAGATGGAGGCAGCATGCAGTGTGCAGGCAACAACAGGTGAGTAACTAGAGGAGGATGTGCGCTTGTAGCAGATGTAGCAAGGCCATGGACTGTAGCGACTAGTGCCTCAACAGGAGGGCCCTGAAGGTTCGCAGCACTCGCAGTAGCGTTTGGCGGCCAAAAATTCTGCATCTTGCACTGAATCAGTCCCGCAGCTCTTCTCTATCTGCGGACACTCTTAGCTTTGTCTAACTTGTGCCGGCAGTCTTCTTGTTGTGCAGGAGTCAGATCTCGGTCAACCCTTTAGTTGCCTATCTTGGCACAAAAATGGCCGCTTGCTCTTGCGCATCTCTGAACGTGAATATGGATATCTGAGGGCGGTCAGAATGCTGGACTCCATGTTGGCTCGCCCTAAAAATGTATATGGGCATATGGAATGGCATCCAGACAAGGATCTATATTTGGGGCCGATGGATGAGGTTCTCCTCTGCTTCTTCGGTCAGACCGCGCTCTACCAAATTGTGGCTCCTGCATCTCTGCTCCTGGAGCTCTCCAATAGTCAGGTCGATGCTGGCTGCTGTGACAGGTGTTGGTTGCAATTGGCGGGGCATGGGCTATGGCCTGTACTCAGGCCTGCACTCGGGCGGTGTCGGTATGGGGCAGCTTGGTGGTGCAGCAGTGTGTGGCCTTTACTGACATCGTGCACGCTATTGAGCATATGGAAATGTCGTGGCCTGTGCTGTGGTCTCTCCTTTCTGAAGATGGGAGGTCATCTCCTGCTGGAATTGCTGCTGCTTTGCCAGTTCATGCATGCATGCTGCAATTTCTCATGAGCCTTTGCATGGAGACCCTTGTCTTGCTCTGCCCCCAGCTCTTGCACCTCCCGAACTTAAGCAGCGAGGCTATGCTCGAGCTACAAGCGGATGTCCAGCGAAGGGTTCATCTCTAGTGAGGGCACTTCCCTTGTCTCGACCCTATTCTGAAGAGCTCTCAGTTGTGATTGGCTTTCCTGGAAGTAGTCTGGATGCTTCGCATCATAGTGGCGGCGTCCCCAGCCTCTAATAAAAGGCATGAGATGGTTACCAGTGTCTCCTTCTCAACATGATGTCATTCCTGTGTCATGGCTTCTATGGTGGTGGACATGGTGTACCAAGCAGATGCTATCTTCCATCTGTTGTGTGCGGGTCTCCATCTCTGCAATCCCTTATTTTGCCATTGCCAACTGTTTTCTGAGCACTTTGATCTGCTTTGCTCCATTTTACCTTGCTGAGCCTGTTTTGCCGTTGCCAACTCAATGTCCTAATAAAACCACTTTGACCAATATAATCAATAGCTAATGTGATCATGTTTTATTTTAAATCTATGTTTTTTTTTTTTGTTATGACAACCTACCCAATTATTTTAGGGATATGGTCTATGGTTTTACGAATTGTAATTTTTACATCCATATCAAATCCCCCTAGAACCCCGTGTTATTGTGCTACATATTTATTTAAATTTACAAAAAGTTAATAAGTCTGTTATCAATGCTAAAATTCTTATACCTTGATGAATTTTGAGTATCATGGCATTTCTCATGCATGTTGCTTAGTTAGTTAAATGCAAAAATGAAATAAACCATGAATATGTGTCATTTTCAATCTGAACATCCTTTCACAAAGTCAAAGCTGTGGAAGGGGAGACTGTCTGGAGCAGGCTATTTCAGGATGTACGGTTTTGGCGAGGCGGTTAGGATGAGCAAGGGTCGAGCATCCTGAAATGACCTGCTCCAGACCATTCCATAATGTAAACTTCAAGAATAGGTTGTTTCAGATGGATCTTTGGGAGTTCCATCCAAGACCAAAACAAAAATAGACAAAATCATTAGGTGGAACCAAGATCGGGACATTTCATGTTATAATGGTGACCTGAAATTGGCTAAAACAGCCTGGTGTTGGAAGTTTACGTTATTTGCTTACCTTAACAAAGATTTATATGCAAATTAAGTTTTCAATAGACTGAAAACAATTGCAATGAGCATCTTGCGGACATCTTACAAGTTGAACATGATGGATAAGTATGCAATGTGGAAAGCATCAATAGGAAAATTTAAATTGAAACAACTATCATACAACACATGCATACACCCAATCTCAAGTAACAATTTTTCAAAAAAAAAAAGGGAGAGAACATCGTATACAAAATTTCATTAGTAAATACATACATATGCCTAAAATCCTAAAGTGTGATATTCTACAAGAATTGATTTATCATTTACAGGTTTTTAACTTATGGCAAGCAATGCCTGGGCATTGTTTCTATAAGATTAAGGAGTTTTTCAAATGTCAAACATGCTTCGTGTACTCTATCTAACTTCAAGTGCTATGACCTTATCGGAACCACTCTAATGATTGTAAAGTTGTCTAAACAATGGTATTGGAAGCAAGTTCAAATTCCATGAATGTAAGATTAGATCGTAATGCTCCAGGTCAATGTATATGCATACCTAATAGGTTTTTTCTTTTTCTTTTTTCCTTTTTCTTTTTAATATCAAACTTTATTGGAAGTCCAAGCCTAAAGACAGATACAACTGCACATGCGGGATGAGGATAATCATGATCCACCGAGTAGGACCACTAGCTTATGCATAAAACAACACACTCAAAACACTATTGCGTATTAAACGGGAGAAAATCATCTAAACGGGAGCAAAAAGAATATTCTATAAAGATCCCCCCCCCAAAAAAAAAACCCAAATAGCTCAATTTTTTGTGCGACGAGAGAATTCACCGCGTCAAAGTGACGTTTTTTCAATCAATTAGAATTTTCTTGAAGTATATTTTTAAAGAGAACTCCTATTTTAAGAGAACATAACCTTTAACCGAAAATAGAGGTAAAATAGTAACTGAAATTGTAGTATATTCTTTTTTCTCTAAAATATCGAGATACTGGCGAAAAGAGGATTCGGAGTGGTAGAACACTTCTTTGTCCTGGATTACACTTTCTACTCCAGACTAGCGAAAGGAAACAAAAAACAATGATTAGAGTTCGTCGATCTAAAAGTGCCACTAAATATCCGATTTTCCATGCGTCGTAGAAAATAACAAATTTCTTTTATTTAAATTGTGAAGATAGTAGCAAACAAGGGATACTGTGTTCGAACAATAGAAACCCTTTTTGTATTCTAGAATACACTTATTGTTCCGGAATAGCAAAACGAAAGAAAAAATATCAAACCCCTTCTGTATTCTGGAATACACTTCCTATTCTGGAATAGCAAAATTATAGGAAAAAATAAAGCAACATCAACTAGGCTTTTCGGCCCATAGGGTTACCTGATTGAGTGCGTTCTTGGCCCTTGTGGTGAATTTCCATGAACATTTCATGAACTATAAAACAGTAAAAAAAAAAGTGTAAGGTCATTAAAATAAATAGAGAATGCCTAATTCGTGGAAACACATAAAAAAATGTCTAGGATGCAGGACGAATAAGAAATATGGAAGGGGATATTGGTCATGGTTCCAAAAAAAAAAAAAAAGGAAAATTTATTTCAGTTCTTACACAAACATATATACTGCTCCAAGTTTACAGAAAACATGGTACATAGGTATTGCATTTTTTTGTTTTTCTCAATTTTAGATTGAAGAGTAATCTGACGTTTCCTTGCAGTGCTGGGAAATCGTGACTTTATGGGAGATGCATTGGCTCAATTAAATGTAGCCATGGTTAACCGCGATCCTAGATGCATATGCCATCGTGAGTTTCAGTTAATGAGACTGTTTTGCTCATCTTTCCACAGTGGTATTTTCTCTATCTTTTTTATCATTATTTGCTGCTGGAGGGTTAGCAAGAATCGTAGCAGCATTCGGCGGCCTGAAAATTTGCATCTTGCCCCGAATCAGTCCTGCAGCTCTTCCCTGTCTGTGAATGCTTTTAACTTTGGCCAACTCGTGCCTGCGGTCTTCTTGTTGGGCCGGGGTCAGGTCTCGGTCAACATCTGAGGCGGTTCCCTTTAGTCGCCTACCACGGCGCGGGATGGCTGCTTTCACTTGCACATCTCGTCTGCGTGAGCGTGACCACCCGCGGTGATGCGGTCTTTGGTCTTTGGGCGCCATGGCGATTGCTCATGAGCGTCTGCATTGAGGCCCTTGCCTTGTTCAGCAATGGTTGCCCCCAGCTCCTGCATCTTCCGATCTTGGGCTGCGGAGCTATGCTCCAGTTTCTGCAAGCGAGAGTCCAACATAGGGTTCATTGCAGATGAGGCGACTTCTTGTGTCTCGACCCTACTTTGAAGGGCTCTCAATTGTGATTGGCTCTCTTCAAAAGCGACCTGGACTTTTCCGATTTCATGCATCCAACATAGGGTTCATTGCATGCCTCCTTGACCTCGATCGGGCTCTCAATTGGCGGGATGGTTACCATTGTCTCCCTCGCTCAACGTTACCATTGTCTCTGCTTGTCCTGTGTCATGGTTTCAATGGCGGTGTACAAGGAATCTATGCGGGCCTTGAAATTAAACATCAAATACCATCATTATTGTAGCAAATCCATTGTTCATTTGGGATTTGATCATATTCTTGCAGCAGTGTTGACAAACATTTAGCTGTGTGCTCAAATCAATCCTTTCAATCTACCTCAGTGTATATTATGTATCTATACATTTTAGTTTTATTTACATGAATCTGATGGTTTTGGAAACCACCGAATTACTCAAAATGATCTCTAGCCAAAGATTATTTGACCGGCTTTTTCAAATGTGAATTGGCTCCAATCTATTCAACCGAGAACATTAGTTGCACTTAACATTTATAGACATTGGAATAACTAACCTAGGTCACTTCATATTTCCTTGAGGCCCAATATGATGGACATGTATTTTTTATCAAGATGCATCATTGCACCTTAGAACCTTAGGTTAATAATTCAACCTAATTTGTTTGGCTTTTTATTCTCAATCTACATAACCTGTTCATAAGCATTTCCTTCCCTTTGTGTATAAACATTTTCTTAACCATATCTTATGTCTATCTTTCAACTGTTAAATTATGCAATGAACCAATTCTTACAACATCTAATCCAAGGTCGTCCAGCACACAGAGAGATATGGGAGAAATATAGTAAGATAAATTGGCGACAGTCTATTAAAGTCATCATCTGTAATGAAAACACAATAAGGAAATTAGCCAAGGTTGTAGGGGAGACATTGAAAAATCACCACTGTCTGTGAAGATTGGAAGGGGCCCCGGGGGGGGGGGGGTCATAATCTGAGGAAAGAGCCAAGAGGCCGTCTTAAAGAATGCCACAAGACACAGATCAAATATGTATGAGGAGGATAACCCTCCTCTTGAGATGATTATGGCAGATAACCCTCGAGGCCGGCAGGCGAGAGGGTTATCTGCCATAATCATCGAGAGGGGAGGGTTGGCCTCCCTTAAACTTCTGGTGGAGGGGATTATCACCATGGATTTGATAATCTCCTCAATCTCAGCCGTGGAGTTGATAATCACTCAGGAGCAATGGATTATCAGAAATAACCTCTGCTACCAAGATGCCGATTTAAGGGTGGAGATTGTTGCGATCAGATAATGCCACGACACCAGATGTTTAAGAACCGATATGGCCTGAAGATCTTTCCTTCAAAACAGTGGAGTCTGCTTCCTCACAAGGTCTTATACATAATAATGGTTCTAGCAGGCCTACTACAATTCCAGCCCAAATAATTCTTAATTCTAATGATCACGCGTGTTGGAGTTTTTGCATCCAGACGCATTACTGCCTGTATGTATAAGTGATTGCCTCATTCCAAGATCACCACGCCAGCCTTTCAATTTTCCCTCAGAAACTGTATATACAATGCATCCAAAGGAATGCCTCAAACCCACTCCTTGTTTCCCTTTGCATACCCCACACACTAAAGTCACAAACAAATTTTGCTACTCGACCATTTGGTAAACCCTCACCTTCAGTCGGGCACGTCTAAGAAGCATTTCTTTGCCACATGATTCCTACAAATTCATACTATTCATACTACAATAACAATACCTGATCAACTGCCCGAACCTACAAGCAAAAAACTATGGGCAAGAACCAAGATAGGAGGCATCCGACTCACCTACGCGCTCCATGGTTCTGGCATTCCTGCAATCTTGGACCGCATCAACTCCACCACAATCGGCATGCAAATATCAGATCCCAGGTCATGTCTTCAGCCGATCTAAATGTCGTCCACAAAATTTCCTTCCTCGATCTTTGAAATAGGAGGGTTAAAAAACATTGAAAATAGAAAGCAAACTACCGTCAAATTAGGCTCCTGAAACACCCCATTGGTACGACTTTGCATACAATACCAAACTGAAATCTTATTTCCAACCTTTACAAGAAACTAATTGTGCAAACTTTATTGATTAAAAAACAAAAAATTACATATATTCAATATTCATTACATAATTTAATTAGGAGACTCATTTTATGAATGCGCATAGAAGTAATCGGTGGTTCATAAAAAGCTTATCCATGTTCATGTCTCTAAACTTCAATTATTTAATCCTCATATAAGAAGTTTGAAAGAGAAAAGATCTATCGTTGATTGAACTCAGCAGTACCAATTCGGATTGCAAAAATAATACATGGCTAATTGGCAAACATTCAAAGTACCCAGAAAAAAAACCATCCTCTTCTTGATTTGATAGTAGATACTACGAGAAATTAGAAGACAATTCAGTTCATTTTGTCTTTCCCAATCCAGAGTCGAGAAATTAGAAGTTTGTTCAGACACATTGTACACATAGTATTCTAATATCCACTTTCCATCTCAAAAAAGAAGCACATTAATGGCCAACATCATTCTAGAAACTTTTCAGAGAAAACAGATGCATAACCTTATTAACAACAAGATTGATGCATAACCTTATTAACAGCACGCAGAATGGTTACACTTTAAATGGAAAGGCGACTGCAAATTCTGAATCCCAGTATGGCAAAGGCTGCCAATTTCATTTCACATCACCTTTATAAGCTGTAGTTACAGGAGGTTGATTCTTACTCCAGCAGGCAGGCAGATAATCTATATTCACCAAAACATCACCAAATCCAACTTCCATCTACTCAAGGGGTGGCTGCCTAGGGTATGCATATCTATCTTTTCCAGTTGGTGCATATAACCTCTGGCCAGTGAGATCTAGAAAAGCAGAAGCAGCTGCGATAACTGCACCTGATCCCAATCCTAGAGGTAATCTTCCATCTGCAAATAACGGTTCCTGAATCTGAATTGGCATGAAAGCAAAAAACTGAACTACGTTGCTAACCTAGTGTCAATAGTGGCACAATATGAAAAAATTTCCTTCAAGGATTGAAACTGAGCATTATATTCCAGACTTCAGTAATATCAAGAGATAGGAATTCATGAAAGAGGTCTGTCTTTAGGCATGTAAGAACATAGCAAAACAAACTAATACTCTGGCATGGTGGCTATTTCTTAAAAGTTTTCTCTGATTTCCAAGATATGTTGGGGGAACCAAACATGAGATTGAAGTGTTTTGTGGCTCTGCAATGGCTAAAAGATGAACCTATAAGCGTCAAAATGGAATGTCCTAATGCAATTTCTTGTGATACTAAAAATTATCAAGTAACATTGATTAGCAGTTATTTTAAGAAAAAGCAAAAACAGATGCTTTTAAACGCATGGTGAATTGCCTGTTATTTCTCTCTCTGATATAATGCTTGTTGGTCTCATGTCACTGTAACGAATCTTTCAAAGCTCCCTTTTACTCGGCTATAAATTTATTATACCAACCCAATGATGCATCCATGTTATAACACAAAACCTAGAGATTTATGCCAGAAATAAGAAAATTACTTACATCTTAATCCGATGGCACCTCCAGCTGCAAAACTTCCAAGGACACCATTCCAGACGTCCTTTTTACCTCTTAAATGTTCAGCCATAGCATCAACGAAAGCAAACGTGCCACCAACGGCGGCAAAAGTTGCACCCCAGCTAGCAGTCATCTGCAGAGTTTTTTTGAGACCAGGCATGGGATCGTTACGGTGTACAACGGGCACATCACGCCATGTAGCAGTGATACCGCCGGCCATGGCACCAACTATCAAGCTAGAAACGGTGGCCGTGAAGGTCCTCGTAGTTATGCTATCATACTCACCCAGATGGCGCAGATCCTTCATCTCCTCCTCCATAGCCGCGGCCCGCTCCATAGCTCTGCTCTTCTGCTATGCTTTGGGGCTGTTTGTATTTTTGGATGCCATGTTGGAATTTTAAAGTCCTCGTCGACACTCCAAATGGCCTTTTCCTATAGGTCCTCGGGACTTGATCTATGTGGCGCTTTAGTAAATATTCTACGCATATTCCCCTTCAGCCAATCATATTTGTTGCTTTCGGGCGAATATGCCAAAAATATTCTAGCATAACTTTTACCGGTCGGTCAAGAAAATGTGTGCCACAATAGCTATGGCATCAATCGTATTTTGGGCTCTTAACCGGCAGGCCTTTTGATCCGGTTTATCATGGCTGTCTGTTTCAACCCCTGTGATAGGGCAGAATGGGCCAAGTCCTCCAGATTGAGGTGAGAAGCAAGCTACGATGCCTTGGATTCATCCGATAAACAAGCTGCCCTGCCTTGGTTTTAGCTTCAGAAAGTGATAAACCAGGCTAGGAAGCCAATAAACCAGGCTAGGTGCAGGAATGGAACTCAGTATTGACGGCCTGTCGGTTAAAGGGGTCAATTACCCTGCGGGAGGTATTCACGGCCGATAAATGGGGGCTTGTCCATTTATCGGTCGTAATGTTTCGCAGGGTGGTTAACCCCTTCTTAACCGGCAGTTCCTCGACTACTTTAGATCTTAACCATTAGATTAAGATTAATTATTAGCCGTAACAATTCATATTCAGCCTGTTTATCTTGATAAACCATCTGCTTGCCTGTTTATCTTGATAAACCCTCCACGAAGCATCTCAGCTCTCAAATATCTCAGCGAAGACAAAGCTTTGGCGCAGGACGTCTTGAAGGCTTTGCTTAAATCGGAGCTCTGGAGCTCTGGCCGGCCGTCTTGGAGGTCTTGGAGCTCTAGCCTTGCAATCTTGAAGGCTTCTTGAGCTTAAATCGTGCTTGAATCGCTGCTTAAATCTTGAATCGCTGCTTAAATCTTAAATCGCTGCTTGAATCGCTGCTTAAATCGCTGCTTAAATCTTAAATGGCACCCGAATCGGAGCTCCGGGATAGCATTGGAAAAGGCATCCAGCGATAGCTGATGCAGATTTTCTTTGTTGTTGCTAAAGCAGTCTCGGACCCTGCCGGTTAAAGGGGTCAAACCCCCTTTCTCGCCCATTACGGCAAAAATAAATGGGCTCGCCCTCCAAGCTCGCCCATTTATTTGCCGTAATGGGCTCTAAAGGGGGTTTAACCCCTTCTTCACGACACCTGCCATGTTGAAATTTAAACTCCTCGTCCACACTCCACGTTATCCAATCGACTTTTGCTATAACTTATCCTCAACATAAAAATACCATCTATCTATCTTTATTGGTAAATATTCTAAGAACATTTTCTTTTAGCCAATCAATTTGGTTGCCTTAGGTTGAACATGCCAAAAATACTCTAGCATAACTTTTACAGGTAAGAGGATACATTCACATTCCAACAAGAGAGTAGGAATTTTACCTGAAACTCAAGTCAAGAGAGCAGGCGACCACCATCATATCAAGAGAGCTATGGCAGCAATAGTATTTTGGGATCTTCACGACATCTGCCGTGTTGGAATTTAAAGTCCTCATCTGTAACGAACCTAGTGCCTTACTTTATTTCAGTATAAGATGGTGTAGATCATCTAACGACCTTGTTGATATGTGTCCATGGGTTATGCTAGTAGTGGCATTTAAAACTATCGAAATACATTAGCAAAGGTTATGTAAGCAGAAGGTGTTAGATTAATGCGTATTGGACTTGTAAAATATGATAAGCATGCATTAAATTGCATGCATGTACATGCACATGCGCATGCATGCATGTGATTGCATGCACAACACTTGTCTGTATGTATGCATATGCATTGAGATTTACTCATTGTATATATATATTGGATGTGAACAAATGAGAGGGTGTCTTGGTTTGGTGAAGGATCTTGTTTATTGTTCTCCTCTACCTATTCTCTAGAGAAGGAGAGGCTGGCCGGATTGTAGAACAGTAGCCAAAACCGGAAGGAGCTTGCAGATGGGAAGGCGATGAGGAAATAGAAGCAAGGAAGGCAGACCCAGTCAATAAGAAGCAGAATCAATCCGAGAAACTGAGGTGGGGATCTGATGCGTGCTTGGGGATTTGATGAGTGCTTGGTTTGTTGTATTGCTTGATGGTGCTTACGATAGAACCGGCAGCTATGGCGAACCCAATCGGCTGTTTCAGCTAGAATAGATCTTCAATTTGGTTCTATATCATCATCCAAAGGCTTCCTTATGAATTCTGGCCTGTTCTGCCTCCATCCCAGCCAGTTTTGATCTTGTTTGCCAATCTGGCAGTATCTCTGTGCGAAAGAGGGCCTCTAATAAGTCTTTTTGGTTTCAAGTCTTATTCTTTATAATTGTTTTGACCCTTAAGTTCATTGAAAGCCTTGTAGGTTAGTTAGTTAGTTAGTTAGTAGTTAGCCTTTTAGGCTATAGAGCCAGGTTCGAATCTAGACTCAAGCATATCTTTTTGCACGTATTCCTTTTTGAACTTAGGGATATAAGGGTCAGGTAAATCATCCGTTTATATTAGTTGTTATCCTAAGGTTTAGACCATACCATAATATACCTTTATGTTTTAGAATATTGACCATGCCTTAATGGAACAATAGGATCCATTCTTTAGAGTTGTAGTCTTGCATGACTTATTAGGCATAGTATGGGAATCTTACGTGAATAATGATTGACAGGTTCTAAGTTATTGAATCTAGTTGGTATTATTATCCTAGGGTCTTGAAGACCTACTTGATTCTCTATTATAACTATCGAACTTGCTTTAGGTTATAGTTAGATGGTCGCCCACGTTGTGATAGCCATTGTGTTAAGTGTCTCTAGGTGCATTGTTGCTAGCCTAGATCGTCATTACTTGAGTTGAGGATTGTTAATCCTACGCACCTTTTAAGTATTGTGATTATAATTTGGGACCCTAGAGTTTCCTTGGTAGAGTTATAATCTTGTATGTGGGACATTCCATGCAACCTTTATGAATAGGGGCCAGCTTGATACCATACCATAGAAGGATATATCGCCAGTACTTTTGATAGAGTAATGGGTGGATTCTATGATGCTGGATAGATGGACTATGAGCGTTGCATTATATTTGCTAGGATTATGCTATAGCCTATCAAGATATTACATGAAAGTTATGGTTGCTTATATGTTAAGGGAGTTCATGTTCTTGCTTTGAGATGTGGCAATGAGATGTTGTCACTTGGTTATAAAATATCTTGGTATGAACCTTGGTATGAACCTCATTCTATTGTAATGCATTGTTTTGTGGTTGTTCTTGGAAGTAAGATGCATGAGGATTCTATGATATCTCGTATTGGATCAATCTGTAAGGTTATTGGTGATATTCTATCTTGTAAAGTCATGATGGATGATGTTGCATCTTGCATTGCAAACGGACCATCTTCGGAGGGGTGGAATGGCCGTGAGACTCCGCATCCGTTCCAGATGACTAGACGGAGCATAGCAAGATACAGGACAAGCTCTCACAGGTTACATGTGGAAACAAGTAGATGGTCGAAGACCAAAAGAAGAACGACACTGCAAGGTATGTGAATTGAATACTGTGGAAGATGAAACCCATGCCTTTTTACATTGCCCAATATATGAAGAGATTCGGAATAGATTATGTGTAAAAGAGGCTGATTTTTTATCTTTGTTAGATAGAGATCCATTGGAGCTTGGTCTTTATTTGCACATGTATATTTTTGCTCCATGGCCTTCAAGGTCCAAAGTGGGCGTGATCAATTCAATTATTATTATTATTATTTATATTTCTCACGTCTACAAATAAATATTTGACAAAAATGCCCACTACAACAGAAGTGTAGCCTAAGCATCACTTTGAAAGGAGACGTGCATAATTTTGGCATATGAGATCTACACATTGAGAAGGTTCAAACAACAGGTATTTTTTGACAGACAAACTGAACAGAATGATATATCAAACGAATTGAAACACAAAGACTGAAGGAGCACTTTGAAAGGAGACGTGCATAATTTTGGCTCGTAAAGTTCACCTAGGGTTCATTCTGCTACTATCCCACATTCTGCTATGATTTTCTTTTCCAGAAATGTGATTAAGTTTTGAAGTTACTTGCAATTCCACTTTTAGTTGCATCCAGTTTCTTGAAACCCGTTGCTCTGTTCTGGCAGACCTAGAACCGTGAGGAACTATGGCGCCAGAACTGTGTTCGGGTTCTTTTTGCAAGATTTGGAGCGCATGGTTCTACGAGCAGACCTAGAACCATGAGGAACTATGGCGCCAGCAAGAACCTAGAGCAGAAAACCAGCATGCAGGCCTGGAGAAGAAACCAGCAAGAACCTCGAGCAAAACTCTTGTGAAACTCGAGCAAAACCATGAGGTCGGCTATGGCGGAAGGAAAAACAGAGCAAGAATGTGCAAAAACAGAGCAAGAGATCGTCCAAATCTTCTCAAACTTCGTCAAAGTAATGCTAACACCTAGATGGCGCCACCGGAAGCAAAAATGGTGATGGCGCCACTGCAAACACGAAAATCGGCTATGGTCCACCAAGAATAGAGGAAAAACGGAGAGAAAAAAAATACACAGAATAAACCCTAGGTGAACTTCACGTTTTAAGAATGTCCTTTTTACAGGACATTCTGATGTGTCAGCCATGCGCGTCGGCGTGGCTTCCACGCCAGAATGTCCTGTAAAAAGACATTCTTATATACATGAGGTCTACACATTGCGAAGGTTCAAACAACAGGGTATTTTTTGAATGATATATCAAACGAATTGAAACACAAAGACCTTGTGCTACAATTGAGAATGCCTCACAAATTACTCCTGCAATTCTCGCAACAGAAGTACGAGCACAAAAGAAATATCAAGAACACAAAGAAGACATCCATGGCCGCATATAAAAGATTACAATGAAAAGAAAATACATGGAAGCTTGCATATCTGTTGTTTTTGTCACAAGCAACGTCTTGCAAGAGTACCAATACAAAGGTTTAGCTTGCAAACCCTCCTCTCATAGAAGTATTCTTGCCATGTGATATTACCGAAAAGACACCCAACATCGTCAATCAATTGAATATGCAAAAAATTTATGACTGCTAAACATTTATGCGAACAGGTAAACTGCTAAGTGTATTATTTGTCTCTTGTAACTTTGATGCTTAACAAGCTTTCCCACAACATCAAGCTTTCTCACATGAAATATAGATATTCACGACGGGCGCATGGTATGGAGGTGGTAATTGTACAATTTCAGAGATTAGAGAATATGCATTGCTCATTAAGTAATCTATTTATTTGCTAGAGACAAAGGTGCACATGAATGCTATCTCATTATTTTCGGCCTGGTGACAAAACTATGCAGGTAGCCGTGTATGTCAATTTTGAAACTTGAGATACTGTACTGAAGCACAATTATACCATTATTAAGTAAGTCAATGACATGCGTTTTTGTCTCTCTTATTCAGGAAATTTATTTCTTTGCATAGATCAAATGGGATTTTAAGGTTCCAGCAATGTATGCTTACAGGCATGTGAATCTCCACGTATTAATCACAAGGAAATATTCTGATTTACACGTCCCAAGTCAGCCCCTCTTACTATCAAGCTGAAGAAAGATATTTATGCCAAGGGGTAGATATTTATGCCAAGGGTTGTGGTAATGATCATCGAAAATGTTCATGAAAGATATTGCATCCTTCTTTCATATTGAGGAATATTTTTTCAGTTGTAATATCCTTGTCGAATTTGAGTTCCAGGCCAATAACTTCTAAATCTCCTTGTTGTAGACCCGAGGTAGACTGGCTTCTTGCCCAGGGATTAAAATTGTTCCACACCTATTAAAGTTACTTAGGGTGTTTTGCAAAACCCGTTGCAATCAACACTACTGTTAAAACATGGCATGTGACTCTATTGTTAGAAATTGGCATATTTTGAGGCATTATCTGTTGTTTGCATCTTGGACTTTGTCTAGCAAGCTAATGTTCTTATTTATGGTCGTAGATCATGGTAAGGGTATAACATTCTTATCCTGACCACCTCATGGCATGCCCAATTGGCTCTCACAGCCTAGCTCTGCTAAGCTCTTTAGCAGTTATAGTAGCTCATCACACGTATTCCATAAGGTCTTGATCTTTTCATAATAATGCTTAGCCAATTTGCACAATAATGATTGACTCACAGGAGAAATGAATTGCTGTTGCACCCTTCAACAAGTTGTTTTGGAAGCACAGATGTTTGGACAAATTCTTTCACACATAGTTGATTTTGGCTTTGGGTGATTTACATATTGTGCATCATATTTGCCTTCAAAGTTCAGCTCTATGTTGGTATCTTGTAATATAGAGTACATTCGTAGTCCTGGAAACCCTTGCATCAAGGTTTGTAATACTACTATTGCAAGGCACTTTTAGATGTGGATATTTGGTATACTCGACACAGATATCAGTTCAAAGCAACATGGACATGTCATAATTTATCCTGGCTGGAACTGGTGCATACAATAGCATTGCTTGACATTAATACAAGCTTTATTGTTTACGTAAAGTTAGGGGAAGGAAATTTTAGTGTATTACAAGCCTAGATTAAAACCTATAATATTTTTGTGTGCAATGTTAAAAGGGATGGGCATCGTTTTCTTAAAGTTGTGGTCAATACAATGCCACGTCGCATGAAATTTCCTCCCCGGAATTTACGTGGGGAAATGTGCGAAGAAGGCAAGTTCGCATGGTTCGGACCTAGTGCACCCTAACGGGCTCGCCAGGCCTTACCGGACGAAATTTCCTCCTCCAGCACATTATCCCTAACGTATATGAGCTTATAGATGGTGAGGTGAAAGTTGGATAAATTTGAACTTCAGGCCGCATAACTTTGGGTACAAAAAGTTAGACAAAATAACGTTACTTTTACTTCTGGATTTTACCAGTGTTTAGTCTGTGTATTTGGACCTTTGATATATATAAAAAACACAACCAATAACGGAGTAGATCGGGCTAAGAAATGGGATATTCTCAAAGATATATATGGGACCATCTCTCAACCTATGCACTATCCTTATTAGTTATGCCTAATGAAAAGCCCAGCAACGCTGGGCACTTTTTCTAGTAAACTATAATTCTGTCTCAACTATATTATATATATTTTTGTGTCACAAGAAATTCCATAATCATCCATATCATTTATCTCAGCCACAATCTAAGCCATTAAGGCACTACAAATATGATATTCAGAATACATAGAAGCCTTGAGCAACTAAGCAAAAAATCTCATAGGTTTCTTGAAAAAATGAATATTTAGCATTTTTCAGCTACCAGCTATTCAATAAAGTTTAGAAAACACTAGAGAGTAGAGGTCATATCCAGATTAATTTCCTGTTCAGCAAAGTTTAGAGAGTACCAAAGAATAGAGGAAGAATATATATTTTTTCTGATATCACACCAACAATCTGATAAGACTTTGTTTGAGCAAACTTCTTCTGCGCAAACTCCAATTCGAAAGCTTTACACGGAGGGATAAGTCTGGTTACCTGCAGTGGAACCAAATGCAAGTTAGCCTAAAGAGGGTAAATGCATAAGCCACTAACAAGAAAGCTAAAGACCCATGCAGCGTAATGCCCTTCACCATTTATTTTAAAAAAAAGTCAGCTATAACGAACGAAATATAACACAAGACCATTTATCACAGTACTGTACTCTTAATTTAGAGACCATGTGCAGGATAGATCCATGCATTTTCTATAACTGGTTCTAGTTTCCCAAACATAAGCAAATGGCACAGTCTTACTACAAATATAGAGGAGCAATACATGAATGCAATACGTGAAGTATAAGTAATATAGATCTAGAAACTTGATTACAACATTAACGAAATAGAGTAAAGAGAAACCAAAGCAAGAATTAGGCAAGATTCCATACTGCCACAAGTTCACAGAACTTTACAACAGGAACAACATTTGATCCATAGAATTCGCTTACTTTAAATTCACAAACATATAGGCAAGCCTCTGCCCATAGCACAGTAGTTTAGGAAAGGGAATACATCTGTGCAATGTTACATCTGGGCGTTGTTACATCTGTGCAGATCAGATATGTGTGGAAATAGAGAATCTATCATATGAAGTTGAATCTATGCAGATCAGATTTGAGTGGTAATGAGCTATATTGTATAAACAAATATAACAAGCAAATAAAGATAAATGGAGCAATAGAAATTATCAGATCTGATTGGATTTAAAGCTATTTATTCACAAAATGCTATGAGAACCAATAAACCATATGTACATGCACTAGACTTGAACAATAGAACTGATTATCTTTAGCTTAGAAGTCTATAACAGAGTGGTATACAACTAAATGGTGTAGTTATAATTCAGGCCACACCATAGACCTCTATAAGTAATCTTAAGTAGTTTAGTCAAAATATCTTCTAAAATTTTTGAGACATAAACCACATTTCTCTGGTTGATCATTTCGATTTCAAGATTTGCAATAATTTAGTTTACTTCTTTGCTAAGAGAGACCACATTAAGAGGTAATCTAAGAGGAAATATGTTTCTTTATTTAGAAAGCTTTAAGCATATTTAATTTGCCTAAGTAGTTGAGATCAAAAGCTTGTCTATAGGGCAGATACATAACTATAAGCTCAGCAAATTTGTGAAGAAAAAAGGCCACGAAATTGCAAGAACCTGGCTCGTGATGTTGGCAGTCTTGCCATCGATTCCATCCATTAGTTCCACCTTGAGTATCCTCAGCATTAGCATATCCAGTCGGAATTACATTGAGAAGCACTGGTATAGTAGGGACGTTTTTTTTCCTTTGTAGCTACAAGCAAGTAAAATCTGAGCAAGATGAAGGCATGCGTTGCCAGATTTTCTTATGTGAAGACTTAACCCTAAATGAGAACTTTGGCGGATGGGTAGGAAAAATGCTGGAAAAATGCCTTAGATATAAAAACATGCTGGAAAAATGCCTTAGATATGAGTTTCATCTGAAAATCTAAAGTTGTCATCGATATTGTCATAATATGGATTGATGTACGTTCCCAATGTCTAGTGGTTGTTAGCATGATGGAGCAAAGCATCAATAGAAAAATTACATGTTGAAATATCACTAAAAAACAGCATAATGCATATTTATCATAAGAGGGTTAACCAGTTCATGGTCTATGAATTAGGACATGGTTATAGCTAAGCTTTTATTAATAATGATAAGAGTTCAAGGGTCTGGCTACCAGTTTAGAAGCTCTGATTATCAAGGTCATGGATATTCCTAAGGTTACCAATGGTCTTATCTCTATACAACTAGGATATAGGATATATGAATCAGCTATTTAGATGCAAACAAGCAAGATTGGAAACAAACCCATACGTAATTTAGGAAGCTATTGGTCAACTTAACATATCTACAAAAAAAAGGGGGGTACACTCGAATAACTCCATTTTCTTTAATGATGGCAGTTAAAAATTTGGTATAACGAAAATATACATTCACCTATTGGCCCTTCTTTTTATCAACCTAACGTGCTTTTATCCATCAGCAGTATGTTCTTGGAGCTTTTCCAAGCCAACAATATGCTTTACGTGCTCCATTCTGGGTTGCTATTGAGGATTTTCTCTAGAGCTAAATGATTATGAGTTCATTATTACCATTGCTAATCAGTTTGGACTCCATATTCAACATTATATAACCAATAGCATTAGGAATATTTGTGTGCCAAGGCCTATTCATTGTGAAGAGTGGGCCAATGTTCTTCCTTTCAAGCTCCTCTTGTTAAATCGCCAAGAGTTGGCTTTCATATTTCTGAAGGCACCTCATCACCAAGCTCTTCCATCTTATTCTACTGCACCTCACGCCCCTAGTTCAACTCCCATACAAATGTCTTCCCACTTGTTGCATCAATTCAGCCTCTTACACAAAATGATGGGTCGTAGTAGATGTCTGCTCGATTCAAGATTGATATGCTGGTGGTTGCCTGCTCTCTTCACTTGAGTTTCAGGTAAAATTCCTACTCTCTTGTTGGAATGTGACTGTATGCTACTACCTGTAAAAGTTGTGCTAGAGTATCTTTGGCATATTCACCCTAAAGCAACAAAATTGATTGGCTAAAAAGGAATATGCTTAGAATACTTACCACATAAAGATAGATAGATGGTACTTTAACGTCGAGGATAAGTCCTAAAAAACCTATAGCGAAAGCCGATTTGGATGACGTGGTGTGGATGATGAAACGGACCTAGCCCCTTGGCCTAGGCCGTTGCACCGACACGTTTAACATCTAAGTTAAACATCCAAGATACTCGTATACTTGCTCAATAAAGTATAGTCCCATTGATCGATAATTACATACAAGACCAAGCTCATCTGAGTTTGGCATGCTAACAACTCCTACTAGCTCAACAAGTCCTCCTTATAAGTCACCGAGGATGACTTTGGAAAACGCTCTTGCTGTCGCACCCTCATCCCTAGACTCTCCATCCGAATACTGCATTCTCAGCTCAGGACGTACTGTCTTAAACATACACAAACAACACAAGGGGATTATTCCACAAGGACTAAGTAGGGAGGAAACATTTCGGGAACATTCACAACATCAACTACAAAGCAATCCCACATATAACATCACCCACAAAGTAATCTAGCATATCCATCAAAGATAAGAACAACAATAATTTTACCTGCTCCACTACGCCACTACATTAGTTAGAACTCAGACTACAAGCATGTTTACATTCATATCAACCTTCTGTATGTATGCATATGCCAAGCATAATCCTTGAGTTGCGACCCCAAGGAGACCTCTCTCTCCATCTGTACGTACAGGGTTTAACTCATCCGTCAGGCCATCTGGCTCAGATGTGGAGTTACACGGCCACCCCACCCCTCCAAAGGTGGGCCGTAAATGCAACATGCCATCCGTCTAGTCATCTGGAACGGATGCGAGTCTCATGGCCATTCCACCCCTCCGAAGATGGTCCGTTTGCAATGCAAGATGCAACATCATCCATCATGACTTTACAAGATAGAATATCACCAATAACCTTACAGGTTGGTCCAATACGAGATATCATAGAATCCTCATGCATCTTACTTCCAAGAACAACCACAAAACAATGCAATACAATAAAATGAGGTTCATACCAAGATATTTCATAACCAAGTGACAACATCTCATTGCCACATCTCAAAGCAAGAACATGAACTCCCTTAACATATAAGCAACCATAACTTTCATGTAATATCTTAATCAAACTAATGTCTTAGAGGTATTCTACTTCATCTTGAGGTCTAAACTCATGAGATGGAGTACCACTCAGAATCTCTACTAGATTGGCCATAGCATAATCCTAGCAAATATAATGCAACGCTCATACTCCATCTATCTAGCATCATAGAATCCACCCATTACTCTATCAAAAGTACTGGCGATATATCCTTCTATGGTATGGTATCAAGCTGGCCCCTATTCATAAAGGTTGCATGGAATGTCCCACATACAAGATTATAACTCTACCAAGGAAACTCTAGGGTCCCAAATTATAATCACAATACTTAAAAGGTGCGTAGGATTAACAATCCTCAACTCAAGTAATGACCATCTAGGCTAGCAACAATGCACCTAGAGACACTTAACACAACGGCTATCACAACGTTCCAAGATATAACAACGTAGTTGGACGACCATCTAACTATAACCTAAAGCAAGTTTGATAGTTAGAATAGAGAATCAAGTAGGTCTTCAAGACCCTAGGATAATAATACCAACTAGATTCAATAAGTTAGAATCTGTCAATCATTATTTACGTAAGATTCCCATACTATGCCTAATAAGTCATGCAAGACTACAACTCTAAAGAATGGACTCTATTGTTCCATTAAGGCATGGTCAATATTCTAAAATATAAAGGTATATTATGGTATGGTCTAAACCTTAGGATAACAACTAATATAAATGGATGATTTACCTGACCCTTATAGTTATATCCCTAAGTTCAAAAAGGAATACTTGTGCAAAAACATATGCTTGAGTCTAGATTCGAACCTGGGTCTATAGCCTAAAAGGCTCAGGTGCTAACCAACTAACCTACAAGGCTTTCAATGAACTTAAGGGGCAAAACAATTATAAAGAATAAGACTTGGAAACCAAAAAGACATATTAGAGGCTCTCTTTCGCACAGAGATACTGCCAGATTGGCAAACAAGATCAAAACTGGTTGGGATGGAGGCACAACAGGCCAGAATTCATAAGGAAGCCTTTGGGTGGTGATATAGAACCAAATTGAAGATCTATTCTAGCTGAAACAGCCGATTGGGTTCGCCATAGCTGTCGGTTCTACTGCAAGCACCATCAAGCAATACAACAAACCAAGCACTCATCAAATCCCCAAGCACGCATCAGATCCCCACCTCAGTTTCTCGGATTGATTCTGCTTCTTATTGACTGGGTCTGCCTTCCTTGCTTCTATTTCCTCATCGCCTTCCCATCTGCAAGCTCCTTCTGGTTTTGGCTACTGTTCTACAATCTGGCCAGCCTCTCCTTCTCTAGAGAATAGGTAGAGGAGAACAATAAACAAGATCCTTCACCAAACCAAGACACCCCCTCCTTTGTTCACATCCAATATATATATACAATGAGTAAATCTCAATGCATATGCATACTAGACAAGTGTTGTGCATGCAATCACATGCATGCATGCGCATGTGCATGTACATGCATGCAATTTAATGCATGTGTATCATATTTTACAAGTCCAATACGCATTAATCTAACACCTTTTGCTTACATAACCTTTGCTAATGTATTTCGATAGTTTAAATGCCTCTACTAGCATAACCCATGGACACATATCAACAAGGTCGTTAGATGATCTACACCATCTTATACTGAAATAAAGTAAGCCACTAGGTTCGTTACATTCTCCCCTTGTAAAATTCAACTCATGTCCTCATGAGGTACTTGAGGTACACATGCTTCTCCAACCTTAATATGTGGCGTAACTCTACTCCATAAGGCACTGCTTCAATGCGATCTAACACTTCTTCTATTACTTTTAAATGCAAAAGACTAACCTTTAGCCAACTCTAGGGTTTTACATCTATTATCCACATATGGCTTTTCGTGATTTTGATCCTTCGCTATGTTCTGATGCAGTCTCCTCAATTGCACATTTCTGCCACAATAGTAACATTATACAACAACTTCGTCATTAACATATACAGGGTTTAAGCTCTACTATTTCCGTCCAAAGTGATGCAGTCCCAACTTAATCTTCCCTATCCTCAAAATACAACTAAGTACATCGACCTTGCCACTAGCATATATAAAGTTTGGAACTAAACTAATAATGAAATTCATATAAATTATTTACTACACATGTTCCAGCTGACGTAGCAAACATCTGCATCATAGGGTTAATCCACTTTTTCCTACCAAGGATAAATAGCGCACTATAAAATACTAAACCCACCATGGCAAGGGAGATACTCAGCTCGGACTAGATATGTATTCATATGACACATCTTGGGTGGCCAAATCCAAGAGTGACAAATAAAAACATAATCACATCCCCCATCTGTGTATCTTATGGCTATACAACCCGCACAAGTAAATTCAAGGGAACCTAAAAGATTATGAACATAGTTTACTGTGACTTCTCACAAAAAGAACCTACTCAACATAGCTAACAACTTCCTAAACCCTTGAGTTAAGCTTTTTAAGCAATGTTCATGGGCCCTCACAACCCTAGCACTGATTTTGCTGAAGCAGCATGGTCTGCTTTAAAATAACGCGGCAATGTGGTCCACCATTAGACAATCTACCAGTTATCGAAATTTGTAGGAACATACCTTCATAATTATCATGGCCCGCTGTTCATGCCTTGCATGAAAACATCCTTTAACATTTGATCCTATTTTTGGTAACTTTCGACCAAGTTTAGCTCCTTGATGAACTGCATTCCATTAGCTTTTCTACCTTACATAGCACAGAATAATAATCAAAACTTAAGATACTATCAATCCCTTAGACCTATGCTCGTTTCTTGTTCCTCTTAACTCATCTTGGCTGGTGCATTTACCAATTACCAAACCATTCTACTTTATAGTAGAACCTCTTGAACTCTTAGCCCCTCATTCCCACGGCCCGAAAGTGTCAGAACTTGGCTCTGATACCAACTGAAACGGACCTAGCCCCTTGGCCTAGGCCGTTGCACCGACATGTCTAACATCTAAGTTAAACATCCAAGATACTCATATTTCAAATGTCTGGGGATACTAGCTTTCAGGTAGCTTTGCTCTGAATATACCAATAATGGATTTACGTTTGAGATATAGCTGACCATTCGTGAACGCTTCTCTGCCGAAAGTTGCTCAACAACTCTAGTTTGCACTAGATCTCTGGCACCCAGATCAGTATCCGGTAGCTGATGTAGAGATATTCCCCATCTCTCTGCCCATGAAGTTACCTCTCGATACCATCCTGACATCATGGATTGGGATAAAGCCATCTTGGATAGCCGTTCATCTGGCTGTTTACGAATGCAATAAAGTTCAGGGTCTGATACAAGGCCTCGACTTCAAGAGGGAGCATGCTAGCCTCAGCCAATAAAATCGCATATGGAGTTTGGGATTTGATTCCCAATTCCTCACGAAGGAATGTTTTTAATATCATTTTTACTTGGGACCACTGTTTCATCGAGATGCCAGGTCCCCAGATTGGTGAACCATACAGGATCACACTCTGCACTAGTATAACAAACCCAATGGCTTAGACTAGCTTATAATCGCATGTTTCTAGTAGAAGAACTATAAGGTAAGGGGCGTAGTGGTTTGCCTTGCGTCAGTATCGAATTGTGTAAGATCATTGTTGATATGCTTCTATGGGGGTGTTGGGGCGGCATTTAAATCTACAAAAACACACTTTAGCTAAGGTTATTTAAAACCTTAATAGGTTAAATTCAAAAAGAGTGAGCACCGTAAAATAGGGAAGAAAAGGATCAGGTTTGTGGATATTACGGAACCGTGCTAAAATCTAGCAGAAAAGAGAAGCGGTTGGGGCTGAGCAAATTAGAGGCTGAGCAAGAACAAAGAGTCCAAAGCCAAGAATTCAGGTGGGGATTTGATCTGTGTCTTGATTTTGCGGCCTGATTGGGGTCGGATTGTGTAGAGCAGTTTTTCTGAAGCATAAATTCCATCGGCCTGTGATCCAAACCCCAGTCTAGAGATAGAATCCTTCTTGTAAATTGCTCTTTCAATCTAAAACTAATAGACCTTGATTGAATTTGGCCTTCAGAACCTGGAAATTCAAGCTTTGCATCCAATTTCTGTGAAAAACCGTTATTTTACTTGTTTACCTTCTCTGCCTTGGATTCATCTGTGGATCCACCTTCTCACCCTGATTCAAATCCTTGAGATCATTTTTGCCTTATAAATCCATTTTCGGAAGAAATCACTGGCTGGGGCGAGCTAGAAAATCCTGACGGCCAAGCCCAAAGAGGCCGCTGTGGGCAGCCGAAGTTTCTGATACAGTTTTTTGTAATTGCTCTTGAAGGGGGATATCAAGGTCCGGTATCCCCATACCTTTAAAATTTAAATTAAGGCTAAAGCTTTACAACTGTTAAGTTCTTTTACCTTTGTAAATTCTACCATCAATAAACCCAATAGGCAATATACCTTCTAAGACCCAAGATCCCAGCTAGCCGAGAAACTGGAGTTTTATCCTTGATATCCTAATCATATGACCCTATCTTAGAATTTGATAAATTGTTGCCGGCTCTTAAAAACTATCTAGGGCTTGAATGTTGTTGCCAGTCCAGTATTAGGAGAAGTATCTGCCTTACTAGTATCTGATGTGGGATGTTTATACGTACATTTGAGATTGCTTTGTAAATAGGAATAGGGTTTGGGGTCATTCTACGGAATTGCATTATATATCTGAGATGGTATTATGGGATATGATGCATTTGAATCAAATGATGTGGTGCATTTACATTCAACGACCCACCTTTGGAGGGGTGGGGTGGCCGTGTAACTCCGCATCCGTGCCAGACGGCCTGACGGATGAGTTAAATCCTGTACGTACAGATGGAGAGAGTGGTCTCCTTGGGGTCGCCACCCAAGGATTACACTTGTCATGTAGTTATGCATGGAATATGTGGTTATAGAATGTGCTAACCTATGCAGGGGGAGTATTGACGTAACAGGTAAATAATGTATTATTGTTATGAATGAATGTGAAGATCCCAATGCTCCTCCCCACTTAGTCCTTGTGGACTAACCCCGGATGTCTGTTTGTATGTAAGATGACACGTCTTGAAGCTACTATCGTGTTGGACCTGGACTCCTTCATCACCTGGTGGTTTAATGAGACGGAGGATGAACCCGCTCTGATGTCCAAAGAAAGAGTTTATGAAATGATAATGTCATTATTCACGCAGTTGTACTATGTGCAGATGCAACCTCGAATTGAGACCTAGGACCCGGAGCGTGATGGGGAATCTTCTTCCGGGGGTAGCTCTAGCAACTCCTCCTCGATCACTTCCGAGGAGGGGGAAGAAGGGGATAAGCACGAGTGACGGGGTGGCTTGGGTTATGTATATTATGTGGGTATTTTTATGTGGGTGCAATGTGAACTATTTCAATTATGTGTAGCCTTGGCCCTTATGTAAATTATTTGGTTGTAACAAAGCTTTATGAATAGAAGTTTATGATTACAGGGTTGTCTATATTCGAATTATTTAGTGCAACAGCCTAGGCCAAGGGGCTAGGTCTGTTTCAGTTGGTATCAGAGCCCAAAGTTCTGACAACCTTCGAGCCGTGGGAATTAAGGGTTAGAAACTTAAGAAGTCTACTGGAAAGTAGAGTTGTTTTATGGAAAATAACCATTGCCGTCATTTTCCAGATGGTTAGCAGGATCTCTGGAAATAATGATAATGATTCAGGAGCTGGGGGAAGCAGCACTGCTCCTACCATCAGCTATGCAGCAGCAACTTGCCACCATGCAATAGCAGCTTGCCACCAAGGATGCTGACCTTGATGAGGTCAACAAGGTTTTAAAGCAACTTAAGATGGAGACATTTAGTGGTAAAGTTACCACAGGTGAGGATGTTGATGCTTGGTTGAAAGGGATCGAATTTTAATTTCAAGTTAAGAAAACTCCCGACTTATTAAAGGCAACCATTGCCGATATGCTATTAACTGGACCTGCCAAGATCTGGTGGGAAGAGTATAAGAAGGCTAATCAGCTTTTTCTGAGCCATATCACATGGGGTACCTTCAAGGTAACATTTAAACTCCATTATTTACCTGCTGGGTTTGAGCTAGAGCAGATGAACAAATTCCAAAATTTGGTTCAAGAAGATACAGTAGAAGTATACGCCAATGCATTTAGGGCATTGCAACCATACGGACCCACTATGACAGTGGCACAATTAGCTGACAAGTTTATACGTGGGCTCAAGCCGGAGTTGACTTTGTTGTTAGTTGGAGGAGTAACTTATCCCAGCTTAAAAGAAGCTATCCGAGTCTCCAAGTTCAAGGGTAAAAGCATGCTACGGTGTACCACTTTTGGAACCCTCAAAAGTACCTACACTGGGTACTTTTAAAACTGGTACTTTCTGTTTTTTCTTTCCATTAAAATCAATTGCAATTTTTTGAATTGAAGGTCAATAACATGTCAATCTATAGTATTAGAGGATAACAATACTATTAGAGACTAATATAAATGGATTAACTCTCAAACTTATTATTTATTGCAGCATTTATGCAAGTTCCCAGTACCCAGTGCTGGGTACTTTTCTGGGTAGTTTTGCACTCCCTAAAAAGTACTTTAGATGGTACACCCTAGCATGCTTTCACCCTCAAAGAGCAAGTCCAGAATCGGATCACTAAAAGTCGAGAGGAAACCACCCAAAAGGAATACCCTCATAAGCAGAGAGAAAGATCTTTTGCGGCTTCTGGAGGTACCAGAGGAAATGCACGTCCTACCCCAGAGAGGCGGCCAAAAGGACCAAGCCGGATGAGTTCCGAGGAACATGAACGTTGCCGCCGAGAAAGATTGTGTTACTATTGCAAAGAAGCTGGGCAAATTTCAGCTTGTTGTCCTAGAAAGTGGCAAAATAGGGACAATGCAGGACCGTAAGCTAGTAGTGGGAGTACGCCAAGTGTTAGTGGACCTCGAAATACCCATACGGAGGAGAGGCCTGCACGAGCTCAAGCGCTTACATTAGAAGAAGCAGGAGTAGCACCAGATATGCGTGCATACGCCATTGGTGGAACCTGGCGAATATATTGCTCTTGGCGTTATCCATCTACCGGGTAGCATTGAGCATAACCTTTTCATTTTCTGATTGACAGTGGTAGCACACACAATTTCATTTGGCCTAGATTGGTTGCTCAGATGGGTTTGAGTGTCATTGCACGGAATCCTAGATCTGTAGAGTTAGCAGATGGTGTGATTAAGATGTCAAATGGGTTTGTACCTCGCTTGGACTTTAAACTTTGTGGAATAAAGTTTCATACTAACTTTGAAATCCTTGATCTGAGTTTCAAAGTTAGTATGGAACTTTATTCCACAAAGTTTAAAGTCCAAGCGAGATACAGACCATTTGACATCTTAATCACACCATCTGCTAACTCTACAGATCTAGGATTCCGTGCAATGACACTCAAACCCATCTGAGAAACCAATCTAGGTGAAATGAAATTGTGTGTGCTACCACTGTCAATTAGAAAATGAAAAGGTTGCGTTCGAATGCTACCTGGTAGATGGATAACGTCAGTAGCAATATATTCAGCAGGGTCTCCACCAATGGCGTATGCACGCATATCTGGTGCTACTCATGTTTCTTCTAATGTAAGCGCTTGAGCTCGTACAGGCCTCTCCTCCGTACGGGTATTTCGAGGTCCACTAACACTTGGCGTACTTGTTACTGGCCTATTCCAGTTTCCTGGGTTCCCACTACTAGCTTACGGTCCTGCATTGTCCCTATTTTGCCACTTTCTAGGACAACGAGCTGAAATATGACCAGCTTCTTTGCAATAGTAACACAATCTTTCTCGGCGGCAACGTTCATCTCGGAACTCATCCGGCTTGGTCCATTTGGCCGCCTCTCTGGGGTAGGACGTGCATTTCCTCTGGTATCTCCAGAAGCCGTAAAAGATCTTTCTTTCTGCTTATGAGGGTATTCCTTTTGGGTGGTTTCCTCTCGACTTTTAGTGATCCGATTCTGGACTTGCTCTTTAAACTTGGAGACTCAGATAGCTTCTTCTAAGCTGGGATAGGTTACCCCTCCAACTAACAAAGTCAACTCCGGCTTGAGCCCACGTATAAACTTGTCAGCTAATTGTGCCACTGTCATAGTGGGTCCGTATGGTTGCAATGCCCTAAATGCATTGGCGTGTACTTCTGCTGTATCTTCTTGAACCAAATTTTGGAATTTGTTCATCTGCTCTAGCTTAAACCCAGCAGGTAAATAATGGAGTTTAAATGTTACCTTGAAGGTACCCCATGTGATATGGCTCAGAAAAAGCTGATTAGCCTTCTTATACTCTTCCCACCAGATCTTGGCAGGTCCAGTTAATAGCATATCGGCAATGGTTGCCTTTAATAAGTCGGAAGTTTTCTTAACTTGAAAATAAAATTCGATCCCTTTCAACCAAGCATCAGCATCCTCACCTGTGGTATCTTTACCACTAAATGTCTCCATCTTAAGTTGCTTTAAAACCTTGTTGACCTCATCAAGGTCAGCATCCTTAGTGGCAAGCTGCTATTGCATGGTGGCAAGTTGCTGCTGCATAGCTGATGGTAGGAGCAGTGTCGCTTCCCCCAGCTCCTGAATCATTATCATTATTTCCAGACATCCTGCTAACCACCTGGAAAATGACGGCAATGGTTATTTTCCATAAAACAACTCTACTTTCCAGTAGACTTCTTAAGTTTCTAACCCTTAATTCCCACGGCTCGAAAATTGTCAGATTTTTGGGCTCTGATACCAACTGAGACAGACCTAGCCCCTTGGCCTAGGCTGTTGCACTAAATAATTCGAATATAGACAACCCTATAATCATGAACTTCTATTCATAAAGCTTTGTTACAACCAAATAATTTACATAAGGGCCAAGGCCACACATAATTGAAATAGTTCACATTGCACCCACATAAAAATACCCACATAATATACATAACCCAAGCCACCCCGTCACTCGTGCTTATCCTCTTCTTCCCCCTCCTCGGAAGTGACCGAGGAGGAGTTGCTAGAGCTACTCCCGGAAGAAGATTCCCCATCATGCTCTAGGTCCTGGGCCTCAATTCGAGGTTGCGTCTGCGCATAGTACAACTGCGTGAATAATGACATTATGATTTCATAAACTCTTTCTTTGGACATCAGAGCGGGTTCATCCTCCGTCTCATTAAACCACCAGGTGACGAAGGAGTCCAGGTCCAACACGATGGTAGCTTCAGGACGTGCCATCTTACATACAAACAGACATCCGGGGTTCGTCCACAAGGACTAAATGGGGAGGAGCATTGAGATCTTCACATTCATTCATACCTGTTACGTCAATACTCCCCCTGCATAGGTTAGCACATTCTATAACCACATATTCCATGCATCATAATTACATGACAAGCGTAATCCTTGGGTGGCGACCCCAAGGAGACCACTCTCTCCATCTGTACGTCAGGATTCAACTCATCCGTCAGGCCATCTGGCACGGATGCGGCGTTACACGGCCACCCCACCCTTTCGAAGGTGGGCCGTTGAATGCAAATGCACCACATCATTTGATTCAAATGCACCATATCCCATAATATCATCTCAGATATATAATGCAATTCCGTAGAATACCCCAAACCCTATTTCTATTTACAAAGCAATCTCAAATGTACGTATAAACATCCCACATCAGATACTAGTAAGACAGATACTTCTCCTAATACTGGACTGACAACAACATTCAAACCCTAGATAGTTTTTAAGAGCCGGCAACAATTTATCAAATTCTAAGATAGGGTCATATGATTAGGATATCAAGGATAAAACTCCAATTTCTCGGCTAGCTGGGATCTTGGGTCTTAGAAGGTATATTGCCTATTGGGTTTATTGATGGTAGAATTTACAAAGGTAAAAGAACTTAACGGTTGTAAAGCTTTAGCCTTAATTTAAAATTTAAAGGTATGGGGATACCGGACCTTGGTATCCCCCTTCAAGAGCAATTACAAAAAACTGTATCAGAAACTTCGGCTGCCCACAGCGGCCTCTTTGGGCTTGGCCGTCCGGATTTTCTAGCTCGCCTCAGCCAGGGATTTCTTCCGAAAATGGATTTACAAGGCAAAAATGATCTTAAGGATTGGAATCAGAGTGAGAAGGTGGATCTACAGATGAATCCAAGGCAGAGAAGGTAAACAAGCTAAAATAACGGTTTTTTCACAGAAATTGGATGCAAAGCTTGGATTTCCAGGTTCTGAAGGCCGAATTCAATCAAGGTTTACTGGTTTTAGATTGACAGAGCAATTTACAAGAAGGATTCTATCTCTAGACTGAGGTTTGGATCACAGGCCGATGGCATCTATGCTTCAAAAAAACTGCTCTACACAATCCGACCCCAATCAGGCCGCAAAATCAAGACACAGATCAAATCCCCACCCGAATTCTTGGCTTTGGACTCTTTGTTCTTGCTCAGCCTCTAATTTGCTCAGCCCCAACCGCTTCTCTTTTCTCCTCCTTTCACCATCCGGCCAACTCCTTCTGCTTCTTATATGCTTGCTCAGGGAATCAAATCTACACCTGGTAATCCATCCCCACTGCCAGATGCCCATCCGGCATGCTGGATGCTAGATTTTAGCACGGTTCCGTAATATCCACAAACCTGATCCTTTTCTCCCCTATTTTATGGTGCTCACTCTTTTTGAATTTAACCTATTAAGGTTTTAAATAACCTTAGCTAAAGTGTGTTTTTGTAGATTTAAATGCCGCCCCAACACCCCCATAGAAGCATATCAACAATGATCTTACACAATCCGATACTGACGCAAGGCAAACCACTACGCCCCTAACCTTATAGTTCTTCTACTAGAAATATGCGATTATAAGCTAGTCTAAGCTACTGGGTTCGTTACATACTGCCAATCAGGATGGTCCGGTAGTTCCTTACATTATTTTTATCTCTGGATTTATGGATAGGGAAAACCCTGTTTGTCTTCCAATTATGAGGTAGCCCATGTCTTACAGCCTTGTTCATCAAATTTGTCATTATATCTATGGGCCCATCTCCTAGCTATTTCAGTAATTCAATGCTGAATCCTTGTAAATCTGTAGCCTTCCCATTTTGCATGTCCCTTAGTGCAGCTTTTACTTCAATCGTTATGAACAAGTCCTCGTCTACTTCTTTTACTTGCATATCTTCAGATTTGTGTGAATAAAGCTCTTTGACCATATCTAGTAATTCCGTGGGATCTAAACCCACTTGCCTGGGCATGGTTGACATTTGTTTCCAAAATGTTTTAGGATGCACACAGAACCACTCCTGCAAATTAGCTTATCTCTTTTTAAGATATGCTCTTTTTTTCCTTCTGATAAGATCCCTGTACCATTTCGGCTTACATAGGCATCTGGCAGGCAACTTAGCTCTTGCTATGCGACATTCTGTGTCCCACCATCCATTGCTGCCCAATCTTCTCTGTTTAGTGCAGCCAAAAACATCCAAGGCTGCTGCATATAGTAGCTCTGAAAATTTCTTTGTTTCTACTTCAACATTTTCAGTCCAAGTTACGCCATCGATTAGCATTTCGAGACGGCTAGCATACTGACTACTCTTCATGTAGTCTAGTTTCAGCCTGGGTGTGAAACAAGTTTGGTCTTTCTTGACAGGAACATGTCCTCTTAATTCAAAACACAATGGCGCATGATCTGATTCCGATTGCGTATCCATTACATAGAAGTTTTGCACTGAATTTTGGTCATTCGCTAGCAAATAGTCTACTGTGTTGGATCCCAGGTGGGTAAAGCATGTGTCCTTAACTGATTCTGGGAAGTTTACTGTGCCATTTAATATCTTCAAGTTACAAATCATTCCTAGTTCCAGAAAAAGATCCCCCATATAATTTTTTATGTGGTCTCTGGATCTTCTTTGAAAGCATGTATCATTATCTTCTATCAGCCGAACATCACTTAAGGGGCCAGCAAATGAGCTTGTCTGCAAGGTATATGTTCTTGCATTGAAATCACCAGCCAGGAGAACCTCTCCCAACTCACGAATTTGGAGTGTGTCCTTGCACAGATCATGAAATGGATTTGACCACCCAGATTCCAAGTGGTCATAAATAGGCATGTTCAGAGGAGCAAAATAGCATAAAGCGATACATGTATTTTGGCCAGACTATTCTATGCAGATCCACATATACTGATTATGCGTATGCTTAGAATACATGCTGATTTGATCTAGCATATGCGGCAACACCACCATAACCTCTTCCCACACCAGGGTCTTTCTCATTCCAAGCACTTCCTATCTTAAGAAATCCTGGCAGATCTGGAAGAGACCGTGCTTGATGTTCCCAGCTTTCAGATAGCAATAGTAAGTCCATATCTTGCCATATCTATTTTGAAGCTTCCATTTTTTCTTGCAACAAACCGTGAACATTCCATGCAAGCACCTTCAAGGCCCGAAGCTGCTATTCTTTTCTCCGTTTAGTGATGAACGCTTTTCCTGTGCTATCTAGAAATGCTATTATCCCATTTGCCCTTGCTTCTTTTACCTTACTCCATTCTCATTTTCTGATTTCTTGCTGTGCTGGAGTTAAGTCCAGGTCCAACCAAATTTTGTAGCCTTTTCGTGTACTACGGTTTTGTAGTACTCTAGTTTTGCTTCCTTTATCCTGAATTTCACCAAGATTGGTCTCTGGAGGCCTTTACCAATCCGTCTACAATGCACAACTTGTGGCTCATGTAAATGCATAGTGTCTTTGAAAAACTGCTCAACAATTTCAGAAATTTCCTCTCCGTCAATTTCCTCTAAGCCTGAGATCTTTAGATTCCGGGCCCTGGCCTCTTGTTCCAATATTCAGAATATATTCTATCCTGATGCAATGTCATCTGTTCTTTGGTAGTTTCAGCCACCAAATCTGGCAGTTTAGTCTACAACTCTTCAATTGTATCCTGTAGTTTAGAGTTTTGTTCTAAGGGAGGAGGTTTCAGCAGCATGGCCTTAAGTTCAAGATTCTGGGATTGCAGCTCTTTGTTTTGTGTGCCAGATTACTGACATCCTTGCGAAGTTTCTGTATTTCGTCTTTCAGTTCCATAGCACCACCAGATCCTCTACTTCTTCATGGGAGGAGGAAGCGGCCTTCCTCATCTGGCCCATTTTCGTAGAAGAGCCCTAATTACAGCTTATCGCCCATATGTATTTCATGCCGTATGGAGAGCATTTTGCTATATCATGAAATATCGGAGGTTGTGACTTGAATCTATGACTTTTAATGTGCATATCCCATGCCTTGTTTGTGGCTTCAATACATCCATGTGTGTAGCAGTAGATCATATTTCCTTGAAGCAAGTGTTCGTTTGGTAAAACATATTTGCACATACATAGTGAATGCATTAATTAATAGCATATATGGTCACCTCTGTCAGCATCTGCAGTATCAGCATCTGCAGTTTGAGGAGAAGCCTGTTTCCTCTCAAGATAAGTTGGTATAGAATGAATACAATGCTACGATTCTGAGTTAGAATCTGGTTAAGTAACAGTCACCGAGATCTGTGTAGACAGATTAGAGCACGAAGCTCAGCCTTGGGAGGAGCCTAGCGCCCCAAGAGGTATTAGTCAGGCTAATACTAAGTAGTGTACACCACTGTGCCTTGGATAGGCAGATCGTCCATAGGGACATGGCATCAGAGGAGGGTCTGATGGCCAAGCCGTATGTATTGGGAGTCATGACCTCAAACATACGCTGGTCCTTACAAGTTGCCGTTGGCCAAAAGGCAGCCAATTAAGGCCAGAGGGAAAAAGGCTAAAGGGAGAGTACAGCATATAAATAAATAGAGAAGAGGACATATAAATAGGGGAAGAACGTTGAAGAAGGGGACATGAGTTTTGGCCATTGGCTTTTGCTGTCTCTCTCTGCTCGGGGGTGAATCTGAGGATTCTATGGTTGGGTGGAGAGTTCTGCCTTTTCCCTTTCCCTGCTGTGTGCTAGGATAAGAACTTAACTGATTATTGAGTTGGATTCGTAACAATGGTGTTTTCACTGAGAGCTGGTAATTGGAAGCGAAGTCTGCACACAATCTGAGCGGAAGACATGGATTTACCTGCTGGTGAGGGGTCGAGCACTTCACGCCGACGTTTTAAGAAGTCGTTTGGACTGTCCTTGGAAGTTCAGCCGAAAAAGGATGATGGCCTTGGAAAAGGTATGCCCGATGGGTCTGGTTTACAAAAACAGAAGAAAAAGCTTGAGATGGCATTCGATGCTTCAAAGAATCAAGTTCCACTGGTAAGTGAAGGATTTCTACAAGATTCTCTGATGTTGGATGCTTGAAAGGGTCGTGGGCACACAAAGAGTGCAAGGGTTAGTAATGAGGAAGATTCGTTGGAAAGGACAGTGCGAGAATTGTTAGCTGAGGTAAAAAAGCTCAGTGATCAGAAGGTCTCTGAGCGTACAAAATTCAACAGACATGAGGTAACACGTCGACCCCGACATGATGAGCCAACCAATAGCGATGCTTCGAAGTTTCGAGATTCCTCGCCTGATGGGAGTTCTCCAGATCGAAGGGATGATTCTGATGGTTCTGACCGTCCTAGGGATAAAAAGCAAGCTGCTAAGAAGAAGTTTCCGAAAAATCCTAAGGAAATTCTTACATTCTTTAAGGGCAAACATGATGGTGTCTCGCTGTTGCAGTGGATAACCAAGATGGAGGATTTCTTTCAAGAACATGGTCATTCGGAGGAGCGGAAGTTGTATTGGGCCCGTTGTCAAATGGAGGGGAACCAGTCCTGTGGTGGTCTACTGTTTTGAAGGAAGAACGTGATGCAAGATATCCTGTTGTTACTTGAGCACGTATGCAAAAATTGCTCAAGCGGGAATTTCTTCCCGATGTTTTTGATGATGATCTTAAACATCAGTGGCAAACTTTGCGTCAGAGAGGGGATGAAACGGTGAAAGATTTTACAAGTCGGTTTAACTCCTTGCTCAGTCTTCTTCCAGGGATTTCTTCTCATGATCGGCGGATACGGTTCCTTACGGCCTTGCGAAGGGAGTTTTCTTTTATTAAGTTGCTGAGGCCCAAAACTCTACAACAAGCTCGAACAATGACTTTAGCTCATGATGCCGACAACAAGTACAAAAAGTCTGACAATACTCGAGCTCAATCTGTGTTTCGAAAGAGGTTGGCAAAGGTCACGATATAGGTCTTAGTCTCAGATGACCGCTTCAAAAGCAGAGCTTACAAAGGATTCCAGACAACAAAATTCAGTTTTCAACCGCTTGGGAAAATGGGAATCCCGATCTTTTGATTGCTATAACTGTGGTAAGCCTGGGCATTTTGCTCGAGATTGCACCCATGGTGCCAAGAAACCACGCTCAGATGGGGAACAATCGTTCACGCGTGAGTTTCAAGGAGGATAATAAGAGAGATCAGGGACTTGTTAAATCTTCAGCCATGGAGATGTCTGGTTTTGATGTTAGTAGTGATGTTAGTAGTACTGAGGTTCCTGATTTATTATTATTCGATGGGGCCATTGGCAATCACTCTCTTATTGTGCAGTTGGATAATGGGTCTACTCATGATCTCATATCTGAGGCCTTAGTCACAAAACTCAGGTTACCTATAGTTCGTTTCCGCATTCGAGCAGTTGTAGATATTTGCACAAACATGTTTGGGGCTTGTTCAGCAAAGGTTCAGCATCAGTCCTTCTCTATTGGTGCTTATGCTGCCATCAGAACATTTCAAGTTGTACCAAATTTACGAAGTGTGGGTCTTGTCTTGGGTATGCCTTGGTGGCGTGATGTGGATCCACGCATAGATTATGCCACATTAAGTATGACCATTGGCTCCATCAAGTTAGCTGGAATTCGGTCTCGAAATCCTATACTTCAAGTAGGGCATGCTGCTATCAAACGTTGTCTCCACAAGAATCCCTTACATGCACACTTTGTTTATGCCTTTCCAAAGCAACAACGTGAGATGCAACATTCTGTTCTTGAGCATCATGGTGGAGATGCCACCTGAGCGCCCTGAAGATCACCAAATTGATCTTGAGCCAGGTACTACTCCAATTGCACCGGTGCCTTACAGACTTTCCCCTGCAGGTCAGAAAGAGGTGGAATCTCAAATCCAAGAACTTCTTGAACGTGGGTTGATTCGGGAAAGCAGTTCTCCATATGGTGCTCCAATCATATTAGTCACTAAGAAGGATGATAGTTTTCGAATGTGTATTGACTACCGAGCACTCAATAAAGCGACTATGAAAAACAAGTATCCAGTCCCATGTGTTGATGATCTCTTGGATAAGTTAAAAGGGGCTACCATTTTCAGTAAAATTGATCTTAAGTCTAGTTACCATCAAGTCCGTGTTGCTGAAACAGATATTCCTAAGACAGCTTTCCGCACTACCTTTGGTCATTTTGAGTTTCTTGTTATGCCTTTTGGTCTCACTAATGCACCCGCTACTTTTTGTCGCATGATGAGCCGCATTTTAAGACCTTTTCTTGGCAAGTTTGTGGTAGTGTTTCTCGATGATATTCTCATCTTTAGTAAAAATGAGGCAGAGCATATGGCACACCTGCGTCAGGTTCTTGAAACCCTGCGCATCAACAAGCTGTTCATTAACCGGAAGAAGAGCACTTTCTTTGAGGCCAAAGTTGAATATCTTGGACATGTCGTCTCTGCTGCGGGTATTCATGTTGATCCTGCCAAGGTTCGTGTTGTACAGGAGTGGCCAGTTCCACAAAATGTATCAGAAGTGCGTTCTTTCTTGGGTTTGTGCAGTTACTATCGCCGCTTTGTTCGCAATTTTGCTCAACTTGCTTTGCCTCTTACTCATTTGTTAAAGAAAGAAACGACGACCGGCCTCAACAAGATGCTTTCCAAACGGGTCGCTTAATTTCTGCTCCTGTGTTACAATTACCAGATTTTGATGCTCAATTCTTTGTGTGTTGTACGGATGCCAGCAGATCTTCGATTGGGGCTGTGTTAGAACAAAATAAACATCACATAGCCTTTGAGAGCCGCAAATTGAATGTTGCAGAGCTGAAGTACACGGTTTATGAGAAAGAGTTATTGGCCATTGTTCATGCCCTTAAAATTTGGAAGCATTATCTTATGGGTTCTCAGTTTGAAATTAAAACTGATCAGCAAAGCATTCAATTTCTTCTGACACAAGCTGCTGCTACCCCACGCCAAATCAAGTGGGCAGAATATCTTCAAAGGTTTGGTGTTGACACAATCAAGTATCTTCCAGGTAGCACCAACAAAGTTGCCGATGCTTTAAGCCGGATGCTTTAAGCCGGATGCCAGATCCACAATCTCGGTCCATTATTCAGGTGAATAATTTTTCTTCATGGGAGGAACATACGCTTGTGGACATGAAAAGTGCATATGAGCATGATGCAGAGTTTGGGGAAGTTTGGGCGTTGTTAAAGGATAGCCAAACACGAGTGGTGGACAGTTATTACATCCGACGGGAGTACTTGTTCCACAAGGATTGTTTATGTGTGACAAAAGATTTTCGTGATCTTGTGCTGAAAGAATGTCACGAGGTACCTACTGCAGGTCATAGGGGAATATTCAACACCTTAGACTTGGTGTCAAGGTATTTTTATTGGGTAACTCTTAGAAGTGATGTAGTCACGTTTGTGGAAAATTGCGTGTCTTGTCAAAAGACAAAAGGATTCACATGCAAAGACTCCAGGGTTACTCATGGCATTGTGTATACCAGAAAGGCCTTTTCAACACTTGACAATGGACTTTGTTTCTGTACCTCGCATTGTGCAAGGTAATGATCAGGTATGGACCATTGTGGATAGATTAAGCAAGTATGCAATTTTTATACCTTGCAAGAAATCACTGAAGGCCACAGCAGCTGCTCAACTTTTCTTGAGAGAGGTGTTCAAAAATCATGGACTTCCAGAAGTAATCATATCAGATCGTGATTCTAAATTTTGTAGTAAATTTTGGCGTGCTCTATTCACTAGTCTGGGAAGTAAGTTGAAATCATGTTGCCATGTGACATGCATGGCTTGTAAGATCTTTAACACACTGCTGCAACACTTTCTACCTTAAGTGCGCAGCCAATGGACACCCTCCCCTAAAGCAGGGCTTGCCTGCCGCTTCAAGTTCAACTGTTCCGTTTATTTTTTTGATTTAATGTGATGATCTCCTCACGGTTCTAGGTCTGCCGGAACAGAGCAGAGGGCTTCAAGAAACTGAATGCAACTAAAACTGGAATTCAAAACTTAATCACATTTCTGGAAAAGAAAATCATAGCAGAATGTGGGATAGAAGTAGCGGAATGAACCCTAGGTGAACTTTACGTTAGTGGCAACTAGTTGTTAAATAGAAGCGTGTAGCTTAGTGAAGCCCGTACCGTACATTCATGCTTCGCCCAAATTGATCATAGACAATTTTATTGTTTTCCACAGAAGACCAGAAGTGATGGGGATCTGTAGTAAAAAAGGCCGAATTGAATTTGGCTTCCTAGGTATCGAGGAGCATTAGTCTGTTCAAATTTGATGCAGACCGGTCCGGATCTGCCAATGGCTCCTCAAATCTGTCACCTAGAGTCATATTGCAATAAGTAACTTGCAGCCACTTTTAAGTATCCAAATAAATTTGGATTAGAAGGCTAAGAGGAAAATTCGAAGCAAGCCTCCAGATTCATGAATTTATGTGCAAATGGGTGGAAAATTCTGCTCTGTAAGCGTACATGCCAACCATTTGCAAACAAGGCAGGCCGATGAGGCTGTGATTGTGAGAATTAGAGACCCAACAGCCCTCTTGCAACGCCCATTTTTTCCATTGCTTTGATTGTTTTCCATGCCATTACAGTTTCAGTGATGTGCTCAGAGCCTAAAAGTCTTCAAATAGAATCTGCGAAGCCGCAAATTGGGCCTCAAGGCCCTCAAATCAAAAGTTTGAACCCTAAAGTTTACTACAAAGTTCTGCAGAATCAAAGTTTGGTCAATATTGTTATTTTCCTGCATATTCGTGCAGCTCACTATTAGTGAAACGTAACAGCTTGCTGCAATATGTGCATTTGGCCTAATAGTGTTAGTATTTTCCACAAAAGAGCAGAGACATGGGAATGTGTAGCAAAAAACCCGATACTGGATCCAACTTTCTAGATATTGAGGAGCATTAGTTTGTTCAATAAGTTCGGAACAGGAGAATTCGTAGCAAGCCTTCACATTCATTGAGTCGTCCATTATTTTTTATAGAATGAATTTTCTGCTGGGCCCCGAGATAATTCTGTGATTGTTGCCACTGATCCTACTAAAAATACAGTAAGCTTGAATTTTTGTTATTGTTCTTCAAGGGAAGTTTTTTGTTTCTTGCAGCTCGCTACTCGTAGCCCATACCATGAATTTGCCAAAATGTGCTATGCAATGCTTCTTAAGTGAGGTCTTCTGCTTACCAAAAGTATACAATATTGTTGTCAACTGTAGCCACCCGTATCCCAGAACATGCATAATAGTGAAGCCATAGAACTCCAATATCAATAGGAAACCAAGGCAAAAATCGAAATCACAAAACCCAGGTATTGGCAACAGAGTGCCACGAGACAAAATGATTGCAAACTTCCAATCAGAAACGTCCATTTACCTCCCACTAACACTTAGTACCGCTCACACTATCTCCCCCCGATTGGGGTTATTAAAAAAAAAAAAAAAATGGAAACCCTTCCAAATTTCCTTAAAATCCGGAAGGGTTTCCACGACAATATAATTTTTTTTGGGTTTCCACGCCGTAATTAATGCTTCGAATTAATTTTTTACGGCTGTGCTTTTTTTTTTTCAGAAAAGGGAATTTTATTTTTTGTTCTTAGCTCATCGCTTCCTCCGACGGTTGTCTTTGCATTTTGGCGATTGATTTCCCTTTTCTTCCTTCTGCAAATCCTACAGCAGCAAATGGGCGGTGATCTCTTCTTTCTTCTTCAAGCTTCAGTACGGTTTTGCTTCTTGATCCTCTTTCCTTTCTTCTGTAGATCGAACATCAGCAGGGTTATGGCGGCAAGTAGGATGAGGGAAGGAAGATATGGCATGAGTTTTTTTTTAGATCTTAGGTGGGCAAAGATACGATGGTGACAAGAAGGCGGCAGCTATGGCGAATCTGGAAGCAATAACAAAGAGATGGCGATGGCATATCGCTTGCGGTCGCTTTGAGACCATCGAGTGTTTCATACAGATAAGTGTTTTGAAGTATAACCGAAGAGCTTCTAAACTAGCAGTGCATGATCTGCTATTGCAAATTGATGTTTTACAGATGCCCGTTCAAGCAAGACGGTATGTCTTTGGCCCTCTAAAGTTCTAAAACGGAAATGTGGGTCAAAATAGAAATAGAAGAACAGTGTATAATAACCCTTGGCAAGCATGGCCGATTCAACTAAATCGGATGCCCCGTCCGAGCCCATGAAATAAGGCTTTATGCCTTTCAAGAAATGGCCGATTAAGCTTGTTCTTGGTCGGCGGGATTGAAATGCCCTAAATGCTACTTCGAACTTCGAAATGCCGGTTTCGACCTCGTGATTGGCAAAACAAAGATTTTCTTAGCCACACCGATCGCGATATTTTCTTAGGATTCAATATTGCGCATCTTTCTTTGGATCTAAGTCTTATAGATTTCAGTTTTGGGTGATGAAGCATGGCTGAATGCCAACCGATGTGTATCCCAGAGATGCCTTATACGGTAGATATGCTGGGCGCAACAGGAAAGCCGGACCACCTGCATATATTATTCTGATGGCCGAGTTGCTCCGAAAGATCTTATGATCATATGCTTAAGGTAGGCAATGACCCATCTGTCTATTCATTTCAGGATATTTGTATCTTATGATGATGGCTTTGTGGATACAAGATGTGCTTTTGAAGCAAATTTAGCTGTATGATATATGCTAAAACCTAAGGCCAGTTAGTGTTTTATCATAAACTCTTGTTCAGGTTTGAACTTCTATTTTGATCCAAAACTTTGTTTCTGGTCTGGAATAGGACATGCAAAAATAAGCTGCTAATATGCTATGATGGAAGCTCCAATCAATTTGTGGCTCTTGATTATCTGTGGCAACACATAGTGCATTTCCATTTGCCAATGTTCCAATCAATTTGTGGCTCTTGATTATCTGTGGCAACACATGATTCAATTTTACATAGCGATGGCAATGACTTGCTGCATTTAACTAGCAACATTTAGTTTGAATTTGCAGAGTTTTGATGCAAGAAATGGTTATTTGTTGCCAACAAATGACGGCTCTGAATGCTAGATATTCAATCCATAAGGATAGGAGCTTACGTACTTGGAGGCGAGCATTTTAAGGTTTGCTTCACTGATTATGAATTGTACATTGATAGGAACAGTCTTGCATATGGTGGATGTACAGAATTAGTTTATGAATCCAAAGCTTCTCAGACTTGATGCTTCTTAGCATTATTTATGCCTTCATGGGTTCTTAGTTAGCAATTGCGTATCTACTAAGATTCCATGATGATAGAACAAAGAAATCTTGAACTTGAAATGCTTGAATAGTGGTTGTAGCTATAGCTTGAATAAATATTTGTTCTATGGCTATTTGTCTCATTTAAACATACTTAGACTAGGAATTTGGAAGATGTCCACCTAGCAATACTTTTAGGCATTTGATTTAGCTTTCCGATGCCTGCCTGATGTTTCAATGCAAACAGAGGTACGGTCTATTAGATATGGCCATTTCCCCAATCTGATGTTAGTTCAGAAAAAAGAAACTATTTGTCTTGTTTAGACAAAGTTAGACTACGATTTTGAAAAAGGGTCGCCTAGCACTAATTTTAGCCATTTGATTAAGCTCTACAGCGTTTCGTCCGCAAACGGATGGTCAGTCGGAAGTGACTCATAGAACTTTGTTGTCTATGCTCCGAAGTTATGTGCATGAGCACGTAAGGGAATGGAAGAATTATTTGCCTATAGTACAATTCGCCTATAACATGGCAACACATTCTACCACAAATTTGGCACCTTTTCAAGTCATTCAAGGAAGATTACTACCAACTCCTGTGATTAAGGTGGCGGAAGGAGTGATGGAGGCTGACAAGGTGGCACATAATATGGACGAAGTTTTAAAGGGAGCCCAAAGTTCAATTGAAGTTGCTCAAGCAAAACATGTTAGACAAGCAAATCGGAGAAGACGTGATGTGCAATTTGAAGTTGATGTTTGGGTTTTTATACGAGTCATCAAAGAACGACGAGCTCACCCTGAACAAAAGAAACATAAGTTGTTGACACGCAACTATGGGCCGTTCAAGATCATTGAGAAGATAAATGACAATGCTTACAGACTTGAACTACCTTCGAAGCGGCGAAAGGATAATGCATTTAACATTGAGTATTTGCGGCCATTCAAAGGTCTTAACCCTCAGTTACTGCCTATTGAGGCTGAGCCACAGTTGGAAGAAACGGACCCAGTCTATGTTCCTGAGATGATTCTCCAACACAAGGGAAAGGGACAACGACGTCGATACTTGGTAAAGTATCAAAATATACCCCACACAAAAGCAGAATGGAAGAAAGAAGAATTCTTCCAAGACTATCTTCCTTTGTTAGAAGCTTATAGGGAAGTTTTTCTGTCAGCTGAAAGTGGGAGGCCTATCTTCTATGAGGCTGGACCGGACCGGGTAATCCTTTGCTTGAGGTTCCGGCAACCGAGGGCAGCTTGTCTTTTACCCCCGGTGGGCATTCTGATTCCGAGTTAGAATGCGGTTAAATAACTGATCACCAAGATCTGTGTAGACAGATTAGAGCATGAAGCTCAGCCTTGGGAGGAGCCTAGCGCCCCAAGAGGTATTAGTCAGGTTAATACCTATTAGCGCCCCAAGAGGTACAACATATAAATAGAGAAGAGGACATATAAATAGGGAAGAGGACATATGAATAGGCGAAGGACGTTGGAGGGGACGTGAGTTTTGGCCATTGGCTTTTGCTGTCTCTCTCTGCTCGGGGGTGAATCTGAGGATTCTATGGTTGGGTGGAGAGTTCTGCCTTTTCCCTGCTGTGTGCTAGGATAAGAACTTAATTGATTACTGAGTTGGATTCGTAACAGTTACGATTCTGAGTTAGAATCTGGTTAAGTAACAGTCACCGAGATCTGTGTAGACAGATTAGAGCATGAAGCTCAGCCTTGGGAGGAGCCTAGCGCCCCAAGAGGTATTAGTCAGGTTAGCGTATGTTTGGGGTCATGACTCCCAATACATATGGCTTGGCCATCAGACCCTCCTCTGATGCCATGTCCCTATGGACGATCTGCCTATCCAAGGCACAGTGGTGTACACTACTTAATATTTTAGCCTGACTAATACCTCTTGGGGCGCTAGGCTCCTCCCAAGGCTGAGCTTCATGCTCTAATCTGTCTACACAGATCTCGGTGACTGTTACTTTACCAGATTCTAACTCAGAACGATCTGCCTATCCAAGGCACAGTGGTGTACACTACTTAGTATTAGCCTGACTAATACCTCTTGGGGCGCTAGGTTCCTCCCAAGGCTGAGCTTCATGCTCTAATCTGTCTACACAGATCTCGGTGACTGTTACTTAACCAGATTCTAACTCAGAATCGTAACATACAAGGTGGGAAATGGGCTGGTATAGAATACATGGAATAATGTAAAATACCTTAATAAAAACTATTACAAGGAATGGGTAATGCAATAAGAATTATGACAACGGTACATACATCTATTCTCCAATTCAATTTTTCCAGAAGTGTGGTTAAATATCAATGTGTTCTCTCAGACTTCTGCGTTGACCGCTTCGCCTACTGAACCGCTTGGAAAGTCAGGACAATACAATCAAAGCATCACCTCACAAGCAGGATAGTACCTGCTACATCAATCATGTCCTGAAGGGCCATGCAGCAACGTACACCCTCAAAAACGTCATCTAACACAAATGTCAGGAGGTACAAAACCACGTACATCAATCACTCCAAGCATCTTCATCTTTATGATAGGTATCCGTTTGTTTATTTTCCTGCAGTGATGTTATAGATACTCTTAGACTTTTTTATTTTCTTGCAGTGATGTTATAGATACTCTGAGACATTTTTATCCTCAGAGAGAGAGGGAGCAGGAGAGGGAGAGGGAGAGGGAGAGGGGGACGGGGAGAAGGAGAGGGAGACAACAAATATTATTTGTTACTTCTAGGAGGTCATCCAATCCAGAATAAGATCATGAGAGAGAAGGGGACATGGGGGCAGGAGAAGAGAGAGCATTACCAACTCAACATCTAATATATGAGGTGGAGCCCACACTAAAATTTGGCGATCATTGCTACCAGAATATAGTTCCTGTTTACACACATAATATGTATTTGTGATTGCAAGAATAGAAAAATGAGTATAAAGTCTAAATGCTTTAAGTGACCCCAGTTTCTAGTTGTCCCCTTAACTTTAAAACTTAAAAAAATGGTCGATGAAGAAGAAGATTTTAGATAATTAAACTTGAACTCAGTAGTACAAAGTATCCTTCAGTGGGTGATTATTACCAGATATATTAAACCCTTCTATATCATAATACTTTTTGCATGGTTAGGACCTACTGTTTGTTTAAGCCTGCATGCGAATGACCTTTCCTATAATGCTGATTTACAGGTAAGGATGATAAAAACTCCCACCATGTCAAGTTGAACCCAATAAACAATGTAATTTAGTAACATCCATTTACAACTCTCCTATCTGTGCAATAACTTTAAAGATCTAAAGCATGAGACCCTCGCTTCTTTGCCATGAAAGAAAATGTAATATGAGTCTACATAAGTGGTGTAAGTTTGTGAACAGTTTCTTATAGAGTCTCGTGAGGGACGGTGTATCAACGCAAGGCCAGAACATCTTGCTGCAGCTACCAGTGGCTCAAACTGCAGGGATGCAGTTGTGAGCCCATTTCTTGGTTGGGGCAAGCCAAGCTTTTTCATACTCAATTCTGTTAAGGACTTGACTAGCAAGGATGTTTGGGATTTCATAAAGCATTCTGCCTGTAATATAGGCGAAACTATCTTCGTTTACCTATTCCTTCCCCCCTCATTGCCATTACCTACACTAGTTGATTCCACTTAAGTTGCTATTTACTTAAGCAGGATAGCTGACTGAGCATAACAGAAATTAGTAAATGAAGCTGCAAGATTGTTGTGGATGGAACACACAGCCAATTTACAGCATCATAATGGCCATAGGAAGTTAGATATGAAATGACCACTCCAAGCTTCATACACCTTATAAACACTAACAGCCAAATACACTGTTATCCTATGTATCAAATAAGAGAATATGTTTGAAAAAGGACATAAAACACCTTGATGGCATTTGATGATGGAATAAAGAACTAGGGATAAAATATGATACAAGAGATTTGGGTGCCTTTATGAGCATTCATACTACTTGATCCATATAATTGACAAGAGTGTTAGAAGCCTCGATCCACGTCCCATAATCTGACTAGGTAGATCGTGCTACATTTGGAGGCAAGGCTGATCATCACCTGGCGGAATATATTAGGCCAAGGCCCATTTAGCGTACTTTTTGAGAATGCAACTGGATAGTGCATCACGGTCACCAAAAACCATTAAAGAGCTTAGCTTGCAAGCTGCAACACCCCTTACATATTTCTTAATTTGAGCAACCAGCTTTCTTTTCTCATTTCTGAAAACCCTCCATATAGATATAAAGTATGTAGGAAAAGGTGTGAAAAAACTAGCCTGCACTGTACAAGTACCGTCCATCTGGTGTGAACATAACGAGTCACTGCCCCATAATGTGCTGTTGAGCGATCAAGTGCTGAAACCATTCCTGGATGTTGTCTTGCAACCTTGGGCCCATGTTTTGGAAGGGCAGAGTTTGAGACTGCCCTCCCTCTTGCACTACTTAACTAAATTGCTTAGGGTTTGGAGCTAGCTGTGATATAACCAATTGTTTCTCAGCATACAAAAAGGAAGGCAACATCTTACCCATCAATGTGCCTTTTTAAAAAGTAATAAACAAACATAAACAACAAAAAGCTTTCGCATGAATAAGCGTACTTTGATAAAGATTCAGAATCACACGTTAGGCTGACAGACAGCTTACATTTTGTTTGGTACCTCACTTCTTGAAGGAGAGGGACAAGAAAACTGGGACGATGCTGATCTAACGAAAGGAAGCAACCAACACGCCGTATATCCCAAAATCAGATGATAGCGCAGCCACGGCACCACCGGCCCAAGGCATTGCTAAAGCAGACCACTGGAACAGCCTGGTTACCATGATGCAAGTACAAATGCGGTAAAATTAGATTAGCGGATAAATTTTTCAAAAGGCAAAGAACTATTTGCATCGCAAACCATTAACAACCATCGCCAGTAACTATGATAGCTTCAAAGAAAATAAAGGTACAAAGAACCTTAACATCTTTAGGTGACAAGCATTATCCTGCATATAATGGCTTCAATCCTTTAACACAACTAATGAATCCCGATGCTGCAAATGATGTCAAACAAATAGACAAAGAAAGTTTAAAATCTAAAGCTGGCTTTCCTAGCATGAATCCTTTTTTCGACGGTACCGATAATACAGTTGGTAGCATTTAAGCATGTTTTTCGACCTTTACTAGCGGAGAATAATGCATCATAAGCAAACCTCACAATGGAAACCATGCATTCTCAACTTTTCTTTGAACATTTACGGCATGCGATACTGTTTTGTCAATCCACGATTTTGACATTTAGCGGCTATAGCAACTCATGCATTCTCATCCGCTGCACTTACTCTCAGGTTCAAGCGAGACAAACATTGAACTGACAAAATTAGTGCAGCTATTCCGTTTGATAGACTACAACCAATACATTGCGCTAAAAACACAAAATAACCAGCACAATGGCTGCATTACTTCGATGGGTAGATGAAATGCAACAAGAATAATGTCAATCACGGACCTCATGACCATTAGCGGTAAATACTCTTGAAACAACATCTGCAGGCGAAACATAGACATCTTCTGTGCTTGCTTTTAATCAACATGGTAGAAACTGATGGCACATACAGCATAGACCTTTCAAAACATGCTTAGTTGCAATTCTAGCTGAACAAACAAGTGGAAATTTATAGAAAACACCTTCATAGGCATCGATATACACTTGAAGCCTGAAGAGTATTAGCATCCCAAACATTCACATTTTGGTCAGAAAGAACCAGTTACAAAAAAATCCCAGCTTATCTACAAGGGGTACCATTGAACTGGAAGAAACTGCAAGCGAGTGTGTGCCTGAGGGAAGATTTTTGATATACAAAGAGCAGCCTCGTGTCTTTAATATGCGTAACTTCATGGACACTAGTTTCTTGCAAGTATCATAAGCTGCAACAGAGGCATCAGAGGCACCGGCAGAAAGGTTATCTAGCTTCGACAGGATCGATCTGTCGGGAATAATTTGTTATACAATAACAGAAATTTATAGAAGAAAAAAAGAAATAACCTGGATGCTGTTGACGCCACTTTTATAGGCGCTTGGTATACTCACTTGTGAGCGGCTAGCTGCATACGGAGCTCCCTTGCTCATTTGATACCGTGCTGCAGTTTTCGCCGGAGAGGATTATACCGTTTCCGCGCTAAATTACCACATTCCGCCTGCGCTTTTAAAGCCACTGAATCAGGAGGCCGTCCTGGTGAGTCCGACCGTCCGAATTACGCAGGTCGCGCGCTACGACTGGCCGTTATTATGACTGTTCGAAAAGAGCTGCGAACTGTATGGCGGTTTGCGCCTAAAACTCCGCGTAGCGGAATTACGGGCATTCACGCTGAACTAAATCAGACGGCCAGTTTGACATGCGGGCGTTCGTCCTCGGCAGGCGTTCGCATGGCGACGTCTCCGGCGGCAGATGTCAGGCGGTTTTGCCCGACGTATGAAGGCGATCGCGGCTGGGGTGCAGGCGATTTTAATTCTAGGGTGTCCGCGGTAAACGCCCTCGTCATCCACAGACATCGCCACTCAATTCCTTACGCTAAACAACACTTCCGCCATGCATTTCAGAACATGCAAGATCCGGCCTCTGCTTTTGCCGGTAACATTTGGGTGGCAAAGCCTTCTAAATGTTTGTATGGGGGCCGTATTCGCCCAATCCTAAGCGAATATATAAAGGCGCCGAGGTCAGCCTCTCACTGGTTAAAGTGCGGCGACACCTTTAAATGTTTGTATATGGGGTAATGCGCCAATCCCAAAGCGTCATTGCAAAACACACTTGAACAAATTGCGATTTGTCGGCGACTGTACGCATTTGCGGAGCCTTACCTCTTCATTAACGTTTGCGGATTCACTCCTTTAGGGCTTTGACAATGCCTTATATTGGGGTGGTAGATTATGGAGGCGTTTGGACACGCATACTTGGCCTTCAATTTTATGGAACCATTCCTCTAAAGTACTTTTTGCTTTCTTGTGTACCATTGCGGACATCTTTGGCTTGTCCCCATGCCCAATACTTTTAGCTGGCGACGCTTTGTTGGGTGGCTTCAGGACCACCGCCGCAGTGCCGGCAATACCGAGCTGGTTTTGGAAGAACACATCTCCACCACGAAACCCATTCCAAAGGCGCCAAAAAGGCGGAGGTTGGCTCAATTTACACCTTAGCTAGCATTGTTTTACGTAGTGTACTAGTTTATTATTTTACTTCATCGGATGCTATGACGGCGGATTCTCCGGTGAATTACTTGCGGGAGAAGACTCATACTTTTTCTCCTTAGTAGGAAGTATAGGTAAAAACTTCTACACTTATCAAATGTTCTACTTGTAGAATAAATTTATTAGAGCACGCATTTCGGCCTTTGCTGGGGTACCAAAAGGTATATGCATTTAAATGCATGATAGAAACTATAACCTCCTCGAGGCTTCTTTCCCGTTCGAAGCAGGAGGAAATTGCTTTGCATTTTAGTATCACAATTGAAACCATACATGATAAATTTTAGTGCAGGCGGAAAAGGCTACAAGCGGCATCTTTAGATCACGAAGAGGAAAGTGCATTTTGCCGCACCATTGGCTGATACAGCGATACGATTTATTTAATTTGACAAAAGCCAGGCACAGTTTGCGACGCCGGATTTGTTTTGGGGCTGGATTTGATCTGATGTAATTTAAGGAGGTACTTATGCTGTATAACAGGTGGTTTAGTCTTTGTAGCCACTTTTGGATTTCGATTTAGATTTTGACTTCCGTAGCGTTTACTTGCATAGACATTTTCCGCTTTTGGCTAGTTATGTTCTTACGCTTTGAGGGCAGCCCAGGGAGGCGTCCATTCACTACTGGAGGTTAGTTGAGGTTGTTTCTTTTAAACTTGTTTCTTTTAAACATTTGCATACATAAATTTATGTATAAATGGGCACTAATAATCCTAAGAGATGCACTTGACCATAGTGTAAATGTTTATTTGAGATTAGAAGTATTGTCAAGTTTGAGCTTCGAGGCTGGTTGTGTTTAAAACATCATACTCAAGCGAGCATTAAGGATGAAAACCTGCTCCCAACACCCATTATATCAAGGCCATTTGCGGGAACCGCGCCGTTAATGATGCATATTATATAAGTTATTACGAGATAGAGGTTCTTAAGTACAGTGTTTATTCCACGTTCGTTTGGTTATACATGAGCTTTAATTTTTGTGAGTAATTTTGAGGGGAGATTTACAAATTCTCACCATTTACTTTTAACTTATGTAAATTTTACATTGATGTGCACTAAGTGCCATCCGCCTTGCAGTAGTCTGCAGTCTTTGGATGCACTTCACAGGTGCCACTTCTTTCTATTCCTTTAGCGGGCCGTTTTTTATTTTTTGCTTTTTGGGGATTATGATGTTGAATTGTAAGATGAACTTCAAAATAACTTGGCCAAATCTTTCTAACAGGGGTGTCCTTGGTGGCTTAAATTTGACACAGAAAGTGGTTGCATTTGCATCTTAAAACAAACTATGTTTGGTGGATTCTTGTAAGTTTTTATGAAAAACTTATGTAATCTCGAGGCTTTAGATATTTGGGACCATTTGGAATTGTTTGATCCAAGGGAGATCGCTGATTATCATCAAAGCGCTACTTTCATTGCAATTTTGTTGAATATTAGCATTCCGTTTGCGAGTTAAGTACCTCAACGAAAAACCATCAATTTTGAAATGTTGGAGCACCTTGACCTAGAGCCACTCTTGTGTAGTTTTAGCCAGGTCATAAGCTAGAATTCCTATTGTTTATGGTAGGAGGGTATTTAGCAGTATTAAGATGAAAGAGGCATTAAGATAAAGAAATGGACTAAGATTTTAAGTGGGGCCAAGTGCTGCAGCTTTTATATTTGCATTGGTGGTAGGGTGACATTATAGGAGAAGTTGGGAGGCTTAGGTGGGTGGATTAACCATTGGGGACATAGTTAACTACCAGGATATACATCCTTTCCTTCCAGGCACTAGGGTTTGAGAACAAATAATAGGGATAGAAGAGGTCGATTCCGGACCACTATGCGGCGCTACTTGCGGTGGCTTGGCGGAGTTAACCTCTGTGCGACAACTCCTCGCATGCCTGCATTTAGCGATTGGATTACTAGACATCGTGGGCTATGCTGGATTACCATAGATGACTGGGGAACTCACCGTACCCTACACTGATGATAGGCGGTATTTGGGCGAAAGTGCTTAGAATTTCTTTGAAAGATGCTTTTAGGACGGCGCTGGCACTTGTGGAACCTGGGACCGCTAACTTTATAGTCGGTGGGTTTGATAGGGTACCAAGGCACGATAAAATTTCCCTGACAAGGGAAATTTGGATGGGAAGATCCTTGGTATGTCTGTGAGGATTCTTCCTCATAAGAGCGTCAGCTGTAGAAAGAGCTTTTGTTTGGTAGTTTTTATGTTGGTCCCACTTTGGTTTCATTCAGAATTTTAGATAAGATAAGATAAGATAAAGAGTTTTTATAGTCCACGAGAACCCAATCCCAGGGTTGTAGGACGAGAACAAAGGAGGGAGGCATGAGCCCCCCAACAAAACCTGGGGCCTAAGCCCAGACAAAACACAAGCCGCTGGGGACTGGCCAGTACAAAGAGCATGGAAGAGCTAATGTGTGTGAAAGCACTGAATAACCAACCCCGAGGGGGTTTGTGAGGCTGGTGGGTATTGTGAGTGCCTTCCTATACCTTTGCCCACTTGTCTGCTTGGGCACTCTCGGATTACACAGCTCCCCGTCGCCTAGTCAAAACATTTTTTGAGGAGAGATCCTCCTGAATAGAGAAACTAGTATTCTTCAAATGGGCGCCCATCTTTGGAGCACATCTGATGCAGTCACGAGAGGTACTAAAGTGCGACATATGGCAGGAGTCAGGTCAGGAATACCTGGGCCCCCAACTCGTAGAGACTATGGCGATACTGAAACTCTTTGGTGCCTAATATCGTGAAAAAATTCATGAAACTGCTAACCGAGCAAGAATCTTTGTTGGAGACAACCCTACTATCTGGAGATTGGGGCCTCTATACTGAGGAATCCCACATCTATGGGAAGTGGAACACATCCCCCCTTTGCACAAATGAGGGCTCGTAGGGTATGGACTTGGACCAATTTGTAAATAAGAGCTGGACTTGTAGGTCTTGTCTAGCGCCCTGCGTCACGGCTCAAGATCAGCATGGTACTGACCTATAGGATACAAAATTCGGCCTGATATCTTGGCATCACTTTGGGAGAGTGTAAACTCTGTGTAGGGCGGTGGTTAGAGTCTTGGAAGAAAGCATAATCAATATCTGAGGGTAGCACCTTCCATTACGTGATGAGACAAACATTAATACATTTCCGGCGCGATAGCGTATGTCTTCTGATGGTGAGAAATTTGTGGGCTCAGTGAAACCCTCAATTTCCAGGCTATTTGTAGAAGGTCCATTGGGTGCCGGGTTTTACCGGGCGTCACAGTCATAGCGTGGAGGCGTAAAAAGGCGCCTTGCTATCCACAGGGTTTCCTTTAACTGGATCTAAATGGGTCTAATTCAAGAGGTACATTTATAAAACGGATGGAAACATGTATGCGGTTATTGACAATATGAGGGCGGTGGGGCTGGTTATATAATCCAATTCTGAAAGGCGTCGAGACACATAGGCGGGGGTCGCGGGTTCTTTGAGCCAAAGCTGATGGAATTTATCAATAGATGCCGAGGGAGCTATGTCCGGGAATCAATTTAGCGCGGCTGCTGAAACGCTGCTGAATTCGCGACTTGACCGAAGGAGAAACAAGATTTAACCAAGCAATCGGACACGTAATAAGCTAGCGGATGTCGTTGGAAGAATACGAAGCGGCCTTGACCGGTTGGGTGAGGATCGATTTAACACAATCGAAGTTTGCGCAATGCTTCCAATCTTTAACCTCGATTTCAATGATATAGGGATGAAGAATGTCTTCTTGACACTATCAGATGGGATAAACATGTCAAGAAGCATGAGGAGTCGAAAAGGTGACCAACCCGACGAGACTCCTACTACTCAACCCAAGCCCACAGTTTTCGTGATTTGGGCGCTTCCTGATGAAGCAATATGGCCAGCTCCTCCACGGTAGAGACAAAAATTAGACTCCGATCTTTGCTTCATTGTGAGATAAAGATCCTCAAGCTTGCACGATCGTTTGCTTTAGACTTAGGTCGGATTTTCGTTCTGAGATGAGGCTGAGGTGAAGGCGTGGTGGGGCGCTGTATGACAGAGGGCACGACTTCCTGCACCTATGTTGGCGTTATGCATGCATTTAAATCGATGGCTTCTTTGAGAATAAGGGTCCTCCATAGACAACAACATATCTTTCACATCCTCTTGCCTTATAGGAAGCTTGATCGAGTAGAGCATAAATACAGGGTAGTATCTATACTTGTTTGTGAAAATTCACAATTACATATATATTGAAGCTGGACAGAAACCTTGCCTTAGATTTGCAAAGTTTTTGTAGCCAATGATTTGTGTCTTTGGCGTCGGTGTCTCAAAGCATACCTCGAGCTCGTAGTGAAAGCGATGCGCTCTAGGGCTCCTTTCTCAGCAATGGAGCAAACCAACTGGGAATAATCGGCCCACTTGTTCACAGGTCGTGGGACTATCTATAAGGATGGAGAATTTGAATCACAAGCGTCGATTCAAAAACCAGACTTGGACCGAGTCTTTGTCAAACTTCTCTGGCGAGGTGATCTTGTTTAAAATGGCACAATCGAGGCTAGAGGCGATTCATGTGAAGCTTGTCGTTCCTTAAGCTCTTTTTTTCCAAGCGCAGCTGGCGGCATACTTGAACAAGCCTCTGGTTTCTTTGTAATAAAGTTGAAACCTCCTCATAGATATAAAATCACCAAATATGAGCAAAGAAAATCACTTAGGATGGGAATCGAAGAGACTTAAAGAGCAGGTGGGGATTACGGTTCAAACTATCATGAACCTTCAGAAACGAGGAAAATACGATGGAAAAATGCAAGAAATACGCCAAGATCGGCAAAGTCGATATATGAGCAGGAATCAAGACTACAATGGCGAGCCAGCGGGAACAAAGCGGATGCACAGAGGGCTTAAGGCTGGCGTTGGTGAATGGTTGACAGAAGAGTCCTCGCGCCTGTATGTAGGCCAACTGATGGGATCACGCCACTCCCAATGGATAGAGATCAAGCCGAAATTATGCGTGCGCCGCATCGCGAGTTCTAGGAAATATTCGACACTCACGGAAGCAGATAAAAGCATACAGAAAAGAACCTGGGGGTATCTTTTCAAATATTGGTGTTAGGGCAGCAGCAGGATGTGTGAGTTGCAATTGGAAAGTTCTTGAGTCGAACTTTACTTTGCTGGGTAACCACCCTTGCACATCCGTGTGGCGATGTCTTTTTATGTTCGTGTCTGCATATATATCGTCCCTGTAGCAAAATTCTTGAGAGGTACGTAATAGATACTTCTTCAACTTTGTATTCTCGATTTAAAGTATTGTTTATAGTATAAAGCCAGAATTTATAAAAAATTCGCGATTTGATTTTCGCATCTAAAAGGTCACAATATTTTTCATATATTAAGTTGACTATAAAGTTTAAAAGTTTATTAGGTTTTTATCAGGTAAGAAGGTTATTGACTTTAGTTTTTTATTCGATAAAAGGTTATTGAGTTTGTTTGTACTTTAAACGAGTTTTATTTCATGCATTATATTTCTTGTATTAAATTGGGTTATCCTAAACAAGTACCTTTTGCATCAGGTGTGAAGGCGAATCTTTTTGTACATCACGAGTATAATATTAGATATGTCGAATATCCATGGTGATCACACTGCCAGTATGTGAGAGTCACGTAGATCTTCTTTAACTTTGTATTCTCGAATTTAAGTATTGTTTATAGTATAAAACTGAATTTATAAAGAGTCCGCGATTGGATTTTTTTCTTGTCTAAAAGGTCACATGTTTTCATATGATTAAGTTGGCTACTCAAGTTTAAAGGTTTATTAGTTTTTATCAGGTGGAAGGTTTATTGACTTCGTTTTTTAATAAGATAAAAAGGTTATTGAGTTTGTTGTTTGTACTTTAGGCGTCAGGAGTTTCGTACATTATAACATTAAATTGAGTTATCCCAAACAAGTCTGATGAAGTTAGAAGTTTAAAAGCAGGCACGGAGTGAAATCGGTGGTGGCATTTTTAATCTTCTGCGTGGAAATGAATGTAATTAGAACAAGCTACATCGGCAGCCAGGATCATCACATAGGATGTTAACTGTTCGGTCATGCCATCTGCCGGTGAAGGGCCCAGAGTGGAAGAAACCCATCCCCATTTTATTAGCACATGGAGGTAGTTATTTCACTTTAATATTTGTGAAATCGCTTGTGGAGAATACATACTGTTTAGGTTTAATTTGTGACTGCAAGCTTTTGTTGAATATTTCCCTTTTCATCCAAGAGAAAAAGATTATTGTTGTGAAGCTTGATGCGTGTTACAATTGAAAATGGTTTTGTTTTGGTTGTATGCGTATATGGAAGGAACTTTCTAATTGAACTCAAAGAACACAAAAGCGGATGTGGATGCTTAGTCTTGCATTCGCCGTACAGCATGCAGAGCAATTTTTTTAACAAAAATTGGGGGCAATGCGACGGTGCACGGAATCAATAATATAACACATGGCGAATCAAATATATTACCGCGACTCAGCAGGGGCTAAGATCCCTACCATAGAGGAGAGGTGCAAGACGGATAACCACAAAACAAAATGCAAGATATGGATGGGGCATGGGCACAAAGTGTGGCCATTCTTTGTTAAAAGATGGATTGAAGAACCCTCAATAAGATATGTTTTTAACATATTGCGGGTAGCAGAATCTTGGATTTACTTGAATGCTCCCATCGATTATTATTGTTTTATTATACGATCATTTGAAAATATCCCACGGAATGAGACACAAGTCGGTAAAGATAAGACAAACTATATTTGTTTTGTTGCACGTCACTTCCATGCACTTGAGAGATGTGGCCTTTCCCATTATGGTATTGAAAGTCAAAATGCATTTTAAATAAAAAGTTTTCTGCGTATTTGGTTTCAATTAGATTTAGCTTTGCAGATGGGAGCATTAGAAGCATTCTTACCGCTGCGACTGCTTGAAAACCTAACAATATCAGGCCGACAAAACTTTTATTTCATGCAAGGCAGTTTTTCTACAATGGTATAGAGTGGGTAAATTTTGCACACTTCCTTGGAGTTACCCAAAAAATGAAAAACATAGGGAATATTATCGGTTATAACACGGACCCCTGGTAACATTGTGATACTCAAGGGTATTTGGCTAGTGTATTTTTCTTAGAGAGCTTTATAGTAGGATTAAAACTGGCTCTTTGGGTTTTTGAGGAAAAACCCTGCTTGATAAAATCAAGCGAGCTTTGAACAGCAGAACATAAATATTCCTAAAAAACCAAAACTCCCTGTGAGAGAGAATCACAGAAGTAAGCATGCTACTGGACACGCACATCACCATGAGAAAAACCAATAGAGAAAAACCTTCGAGAAGCGGTGATCCAGAGACGCGACAAAAACAACATTGACCGTGAAAAGCAAGGGGAACGTGCAGCGATGCTGCGATAATTACCAGCATAAATATAGACATATAAAAACAATTTTAAGGGGGTGGGTATGGATCTTTCTTGAGGGCGGAAAAACAGGTAGAAGCATTAGGTAGAAGAGCTTCTGCAATAGTAGCAATGCTAACTGATGAAACGGCTTAAAAATGCATACTGTAAACACATCGGCGCATACAGTACATGCATGTTAAATCTTATCACGAGAATGTCGATTAAACTCTGTGAATCATTCTACGTAAAACTTCATGAGAATATGTCCAAGATACGGAAGAACTTCAAATATTTTTAGATCAGGAGAAAGGTTGAAGATTGTCCTATCTTTGACAAAGGGCAAAGATAGAAAAGTTAGAAAGGATATGAATGACCAAGAAGAGTAAAAAACTCATCTTGAAGAGAAGCCCCACCTCGCGTGAGATGGTAGAAAGCTAGCGCGGATCTTTGGAGATGAGAAAGCCAGATGAAAACGATGAAGAACTTCTGCGTAGTAGTAGATCAGGCGTGGGCCTAAAGTACGTATGATGCATGCATGCGGCCGTACAATCGTGCGTACTTTCGTCTTTAATGCAAGAATATGCGATTAAGCTCTGGCAGTCGATGACTATCAATACATACTGGCGAAGGGGGTAGGTTAAGATGGATAAATTTGAATGTAGATTTTTGGCTTTGCAATTGTTATGTGATAAATGTTTTTGTTCCTACATACTTATAGGGTAGACAAAAGTGGGTTAATAACACAATATTTTCAACTTTGATGCTATAGTCTTTAATATTACTGTCTCCGTGTTGGAGCAATACGTAATA